>CM060948.1:174372632-174710132 GCA_030765055.1 Mantis religiosa
AGAGAGAGAGAGAGAGAGAGAGGATCCATCCGGCATTAACGGAAAGCCTTTCTTATTAAATAATTTCTCTAATTATAGAAAGTATATGGTAATACAACTAATTTTCTGAAGCTTGATCAGTCTGTACAAGTAGACCATGCCGTAATTTAAACACATGATTTATATGCATCACAATATTCAGCTATACAATTTTGTGTATATAATTTTAGAGCAATTACTAAATGAAACGCAATCTCATGTTAGTTTAACAGAGATGAATCTGAATGAAAATATAAAAATAAGGACATAATCATAGTTTTGGTTTACATCACGTTATATAAAATAAATCTACCTCCACCGACATACGAGGCAGGTCTGAAAAGTTTCCGACCTCAACATGAAGATGGCAGCACACGTAAATAAAAGGCAGTAAATTTCGTTGTTCATCTATTGACAATTACTCACCAAAGTTTCAGTCATTTTGGACGCTCAGATGTTATGTATCAGTCGTTTGAGTTGATGTGAGTATTTTTATGAAAATGTACAAAAACGAGTATTGAGCTGTCATTAAATATTTGTTTTTGAAAGGCAATACGCCTACGCAAATCAAAGATGAGCTGGATTCTGTGTATGGGAACTCTGCACCATCGTTTACCACAGTGAAATTTTGGGCAGCTGAATTTAAATGTTTCCGTAAGACATTGAGAGACGAACGTTCGGGACGTCCAAAAAATGTAACTACCGGCGAAAACATCGCCAAAGTTCACCAAATGGTACTAGACGACCGCCCGAATTAAAGTGAGAGAGATAGCATAGGCTATGAACATGTCAAAAGAATGTGTTTGTGGCATATTAAATCAACATTTAGACATAAGAAAGCTGTCCGCGCGTTGGGTGCCGCGTTAACGCTCTGTTGGCACAGTTTAGGCACAATAAATCCGAGTTTTGGCGCCGATTAATTACTGTAGACTTGGATACACCATTATACGCCCGAAACAAAAATACAGTCCAAACAGTGAACTGCAAAGGGGGAACCCGTTCTAAAAAAAAAAGCAAAAACTGTTTTTTTTCGGCTGGGAAGGTGATGGCGACTGTTTTTTGGGGATAGTCATGGAGTTATTTTAATCGATTACCTTCAAAAAGAAAACACCATCACAGAAGCATACTACGCATCATTACTTGAGAAGCTGAAGGCAGAACTTGCGGAGAAACGGCCGCATTTGCAGAAAAAGAAAATCTTGTTTCACCAAGACAACGCTACGTCTCCCACCTCAGCAGTTGCAATGGCGAAAATCCACGAATTACGGTATGAACTGCTTGGCCATCCGCCTTACTCACCAGATCTAGCTCCAAGCGACTTCTTTTTGTTCCCCCATCTGAAAATTGCGCTCGTATGACAGAGATTTTCGACAAATGAAGAGGCATCACCTTCGTGAACAATTATTTTGCAAAGAAAAACGCCGAGTACTATTAAGCCGGGTTACAGAGATGGGAGCATCGCTGGGAGAAGCGTGTAGAGTTACAAGGAGACTGTGTTGGAAAAAAAAAAATCTGAAAAAATGTCTTGTATCTTTATTAGGTCGGAAACTTTTCAGACCACCCTCGTAGTTACTGAATGCAAAATCTGCCACGGAAATGAAAGATAAACAACAGTTCTACTGACTTCGATTCAGCGTACCTGGAGAATTAAAGTGCTATAGGTACAATCCCAGAAAATTCGTGAGCAGTATCTACTGAGAAATCACAAAGGGATTTTGATTTCCTCTTCACAATATTCAATATTCAATCATGTCATACATTGTCGCGCGGATGGTTGAGGGATGCTTGAAAACATATCAAATTTAGAACTTTATTATTTGATGCTTATTTCCCGTTTCTTGGCTCTTGCACATTTTCCTACACTATCTAAAGTCCCTCTTTTTTACTGACCCGTGAGAGCAGCTTAATGCGACACCTCCCATGACATCAGCTTCCTGTCTGCTCATGTCGATCATGTGCAGGTGGCATAGTGCTGAAATTGCATTCTGAGTCAGCTAGAAGGTTTTAAGAACTATGGCATTTGTTTGGGAAATGCCCACGAAGCTTTTGGCGTCGGTTTGCCTTACTTGGTACAAGGCACATTAGGGTAATTGTTGCTACCACTCCACTCCAATGGAGTGTGCTTATATCTTATATCTGCTTCATTATGGTCAAAGCTCAATACATAAACAACAAATTGAACCAAGTGTTTTCTTTACCCCACCTTTCTCTACCATCATATCAACTAGGTCCCCCCGATTACAAAATAGTTTGTAACATATGATGGAGCCGCCGATTTCTTCAATCTTTATTGCCAGATATGGTTTCGATCCCGTACCTCCATGACTAGAGCATTGTCCTAGTTTGTAACAATATGATTGTATATTTTTCCGGTATCCCTCCTCGCTTTTCCATGTAGTATTGGCTAGCTAGTAAATCCGGAGCTCCATGTTTTGATTCCTGATTGGAGGATGGCATTTTTTTAGTCAGAATTATTTCCAATATTCCCTAGACTTCGGAGGAATGGGTGAAAGTATAAAATATTTTCTTTGAATGTAATATTTACAAAATAAACCCAACGTAAAGCTAAAAAATTAACCCAAAAGTAAAGCATCTTTGTCGATAAATAATTGTTTCAAAGATAAAGGCGTTTTTATGGACCAAGATAATAAAATAAGAAAATGAAAACAGACGACCGGTTTTGCATGCTCAGGCTGCAGTGAAATTTAGTACAATGCAAAAGACGGTCACAGACAAGAATTTTAATGATTGTGATTTGCATTATTGCTTTAGTGGGCTGCCTTTAAAATTTGGGAACTATGCAGTTCATTCTTCCTTAGGAAGAGCTGCATTGACCTATCTGCCCACCACAAGAAAGCAAGCGGGGCCTGAAGAGGGAGAGAGGCTTACACTGTTTGTGTGCTGTGATAGTGGATCTGTTTACTACGGAATTAGTGTATGAAAGTGCATATGAGTCATCCATGCTGCCAGCTCTAATGCTCGTTTCAGTAACTGCAGTGATAGATATTATATATGGGTGAATTATGTGACAACATTTTGTATTTTATATGAACTTAGCACCCTTATCACATCCGGAAGCCAACATAAACACAACAAAAGTGTATACGTTACACATTTCTCTGCCTTGCCTTCTTCTGGTGGGTGGACAGCAATGGTAAATTCCACGATGTTGCTTTATTGAAAGTGAAAGAATAATTATATAACAATAAAAACAACTATATAGGAAAAAGCGTCAGAATAATCAAATACGTAAAACATTACTTGTTACATTTTCTACTACTGTCTGCCTACCACAAAAAGGCAAACAGGGCCTGAAGAGGGAGGGGGGTTCGAACTGTTTATCTGCTCTGGTAGTGGATCTGTTTACTACGAAATGAGCGTATGAGAGTGCAAATGAGTCACCCATGCTGCTCGTTTCAGTAACTGCGATGACAAGTATTTGCACTGTCTACCCACCACAAGAAGGCAAGCAGTGTTTGAAGAGGGAGAGAGATTTGAACTGTTTATCTGCTCTGGTAGTGGATCTGTTTACTACGAAATGAGCGTATGAGAGTGCAAATGAGTCACCCATGCTGCTCGTTTCAGTAACTGCGATGACAAGTATTTGCACTGTCTACCCACCACAAGAAGGCAAGCAGTGTTTGAAGAGGGAGAGAGATTTGAACTGTTTATCTGCTCTGGTAGTGGATCTGTTTACTACGAAATGAGCGTATGAGAGTGCAAATGAGTCACCCATGCTGCTCGTTTCAGTAACTGCGATGACAAGTATTTGCACTGTCTACCCACCACAAGAAGGCAAGCAGTGTTTGAAGAGGGAGAGAGATTTGAACTGTTTATCTGCTCTGGTAGTGGATCTGTTTACTACGAAATGAGTGTATGAGAGTGCAAATGAGTCACCCATGCTGCTCGTTTCAGTAACTGCGATGACAAGTATTTGCACTGTCTACCCACCACAAGAAGGCAAGCAGTGTTTGAAGAGGGAGAGAGATTTGAACTGTTTATCTGCTCTGGTAGTGGATCTGTTTACTACGAAATGAGCGTATGAGAGTGCAAATGAGTCACCCATGCTGCTCGTTTCAGTAACTGCGATGACAAGTATTTGCACTGTCTACCCACCACAAGAAGGCAAGCAGTGTTTGAAGAGGGAGAGAGATTTGAACTGTTTATCTGCTCTGGTAGTGGATCTGTTTACTACGAAATGAGCGTATGAGAGTGCAAATGAGTCACCCATGCTGCTCGTTTCAGTAAATGCGATGACAAGTATTTGTACTGTCTAAGAAGGCAAGCAGTGTTTGAAGAGGGAGAGAGATTTGAACTGTTTATCTGCTCTGGTAGTGGATCTGTTTACTACGAAATGAGCGTATGAGAGTGCAAATGAGTCACCCATGCTGCTCGTTTCAGTAAATGCGATGACAAGTATTTGTACTGTCTAAGAAGGCAAGCAGGGCTTGAAGAGGGAGAGAGATTTGGACTGTTTATCTGCTCTGGTAGTGGATCTGTTTACTACGAAATGAGTGGGGACTGCATATGAGTCACCCATGATGCCAGATCTAATGCTCGTTTCAGTAACTGCAGTGATAGGTATTATGTATGGGTGAATTGTGTGACAACACTGTTTATTTGGCAGGAACGTAGCATCCTTATCATATCCGTAAGACGGGCATAAACACAGCAACAGTGATTATGTTACACATTCCTCTGCCTTGCCTTCTTGTATTGGATGGATAGTACTTACCTCAGACTACCCTTTACCTGGAATATTATTCAAAATGTTTGAGTTTCTTAAAAATGGCTCAAACAATTTTGATTAAAATACCATATGTTTAATATATTTTAATGACAAATGAGGTGTATGTCATGAATATTCTGGAAATGTCTCAGAAGTCAAGTTCACTCTGAATGAGTGAATAACGGGTAAAACTTAAGAAATAGACAATGTCTTTACTACACAAAAATGTAGAACTCATTAACGCCTACGGTTCGTGAAACATTTTGGAGATATTGCTAGTTATGTGTTTGAATTGTCCAATACTTCTATTATTCTCAAATGATACGTTGTTTTTCTTTTATCTCATGGTCATGCAAAGCGAACGGAATTTCATAGTCATCACATAGCGACCACTCCTTAAAAAAAGACTATCTCTTAAAGCCCTCTGTATACCCATACTCCCTTTCACCTACGAGAAAATTAGCAATAAGATTATTTCTGCAAACGTTTATCCCGATTACCACGAAGTAGATAAATAAGCGTCTGTAAGAGCAGAGAAAATCATGTGAGTGCAACACATCAGATTCTTATTTATATGCCGCCTTTAACATCTGATCATATCGGAATAATACTGGGGAATAATACTGGGGGGGGGGGGAGCTCTCTATCTAGCAGTAAATCGAATTTGTGATTAGGAGAATAGCATTTTAACCAACAGACCGGAGAGGTAGTCTCTTGGTTGTTTTGGTGTTTTCTCAAAATCGGGTCCAACAAGTTTCATTAGGGTATCATATCTTTTCAAATATGTTTATTTCCTACAAATAAAATGTATATTAATTTGAGAATAGTTCTGAAGATGTCTTCGTTCTGAATTATGTTGTATAATTGGCAAACAGCAAGCGACAAACTCTTAATACACAACAAAATTAGATCTCGCTAAAGGACACAATATATATATATATATATATATATATATATATATATATATATATATATATATATATATCAAAGATTTTTGTAGCGTTAACCTTACCTTTTTCAAGTAAGAATGGGCTATTCATTTTTCTTGTCTTGCAAAGAACATGTAAAGAAGTTAAGAAGATTGTCAAAGCTTGTGTTTGAATTTTAAAAAATAATACAAATTGTAATGATAAATGTTCAATGAGTGTCAAAGCTTGTGTTGGAATGTAAAAAATAATACAAATTGTAATGACAAATGTTTAATGAATTCTTGTAGCGTGTCGCCGAAATCGAGGTTCATGACCCTGTTCCGCGAACCGATAGTGGTACACCATCCACAAGTTCCACACTGACGTGAGTCATGCAAGCTCCTGCAGAGTTGGCAAGCCTGTAGAAACGCGTCCCTGCTTCTTTCCCCCATTCCAAAACAAGCCAAGCCATCAGTCAGGTGATGTTTTCCAGTCAGCTGGCAACTCCACCGAATGAAAGCAAACGTTTAGATTAGTGTGCATGCGTATCCTGTTTCATTGTGTTTGTAATGTGGTGTTATAACCGTGCGTAAGGTTGTATGTGGACTTGCTACGGATTTACTGCATGCTGGAGTGTCTCAGTGTTTTGTTATGGCACCTGGAATGTAAGAAATTAATGAAGTGTTCATAGGTGGGCAAATTCTGAGCTGTAAATATAGTATAATGGCGCACTTACCTGGAGCCAATTGTGCATCGAATGCTAAAAGTGGCAGTTGTCAAGAAGAAAGCGTAAATAAAATGGTAAGTCTTTGTTTTCATGTAATTACTTGGGGACCACATTATGTAGATGTTTCACGATTTCCAAGTGGCGTGATACATTGTTGCATGTGGTGTTATTAACATTACCAACCATCCCTTTTGTTTTATAGCTGTATTGCTTGGAAATTTTGCGTTTTATATTCAAATTGTTTGTTATGCTTGATAATAATGCTTGTTTAACGGCTTTTGAATTTCAGAACTGTATTTGAGATGCTAATTTCGGAATTAAAAAAATAATTTAAGACTTCTGAAAGCTTTGAGAACTTTGGTAGCAATGTAATTTCTTGTAATCAATATAATTTGTGTTTTCCAGTGGTGTATAAATAAGATATAAACATCATCTTTGATAATTGTTTGTTTTCGGGTTCACTGGTTGGATATTTCAGAAGTAAGCTTTTATTTCCTTAGTATCACATAGTATATAATACCTTAACTAACTTTTAATTGCCTTGAGTTTATTCAACTTTTATGGATGCATCTTGGAATCTTTGTGGTTATTCTGAACAGCTATGGGTATTTTGGCAGTTATTATATGTTTAGATTATGATTGCATGCATAATGAGGTGGATTAGAATTCTAATTTCAGTCTATTCCATAGTATTTTACTTGAATGTAAACGTTTTAGCCCGGCCTGAATTCCAAATACATCCTTCATGTAGTAGATTTACACGATGCATAGAAATCGATTGGAGCTTTGTATTGTCATCCTCGTTTACCTGCAAATTTGATAAGAACTGAGAATATTTGAAATCAGTTCTATTTCATCATAGTTTTACCTATTATCATAGCCAATTGAAAGCAAGCAGGCTATAAAATAATTTTAATTTGCCAGCTCATAGCGTGAATTTGAGTATTTATTGTGCTTTATCAACGGGGAGAAGTGAGCTGGATTCAATTGTTCCAGTAGGATTTAGGAAGTTCGAGCATGCCACGGCCTACGGTGGTATAGTTTTCGATCACGAATAAGATGTATGAAAATGGGCTTTTTGGAAAAATTTGTGAACTGAAACTGTTGACAAGTGCCAGAGTTTGGTCACTTTAGATGCAGCCCTCATTGAGCATTGTAAAAAAAATGTGTGCATTCAAACCGCACGTAAATATATCAAAGGCGTTTCACATCACTGGCTTCTTACAGTGGTGAGTTATGATTGTCTCGGTTAGTTTCTGGAGTTGTGGAAGCAGATGTTTATACTTTTAGTAACTTCTTGTACTACTGTTGTCAATTTCATTTAAAGAAGCAGAGTTATTATCCTGCATTGTAACCCTAAAGCCCGATTTCACCAACAGATGTTAAGATTTAACACGAGTTCAGCAATAGTTAAAACAAAAATTGCATTTCACCAACAAGTGTTAGCTTCACACTTGTGTTAAATCCTTTGTTAAACTAACAAGCTAAATTTCTGTTGTTAAGTCCTTAAGAATTGTAAGTGAAGATAGCGGGCGTGAACGCAGCTGTTGATGTCGATTTGCTATAGTTAAAACCGTCTAAATGGCATTCGTAATAGAGTACGGCCTGTGATGAGATATTATTTTGAGGAGCTATCAGAAGAAAATGTTCTACATAGATATAGACTGTCGAAACAAGTTGCTATGAAGGTTACTGCGGAAGTACAAGAGAGGTTAACAAGCATCGAAAGGAATATGCCGATCTCGCATTTGCTTCAAATATTAATAACCTTGCTATTTTATAATTCACTGAATTATGTGGATAAGACACTGTCCACCTCCCGTCTTGACACGTTCCAGTCACTTGTCCTTCTTCGCACCTCGTTTTAAATTTACGTAATACTGACGAAGTTGTTTGGTGCTTTTGTTTACGATTTTGTTCACCCGCTATTTTTTCAGTTGTGTGCAGACGAAAATGAAAACAAAAGCGCATCGCACTACGTTCAGAAAATATGATTCACCCATGGCCTTCTATTGCTCTAATATTTACAAGTTTCTTGGCGTTAACATGTGTTAAACATTTTCAGAAAACAGGTTGGTGAAATGCAAGAAATTTAACAGTAGTGTTAGCGCTGTGACAATTGTTATGTTACATTTGTTAACGTCGATTATAACATCTGTTGGTGAAATGGGGCATAAGAGCATTATTTGCAAAATAAATACAAAATAAGAATTTAAAAGAAATATTGGTTAAACGCCAGCCATACAGCATCAAAGGGCTAGACAAACAAAAGAGCTAAAAGCTATTCAGTCACACACAAATGAAATGAAATGTGTAGTGTTTAACGCCCGCGTTTACTACATACGGCACCGCAGGCGGTGACGCTGATACATGATGAAGATGGAGCACCGGTGGAATGAGATGGCGTGGGAAACCGGAGGTCCCGGAGAAAACCCGCCCCAGCGGCGTGTTGTCCACCACAAATCTCACTTTGCGTTCGCCTGGGATCGAACCCGGGCCGCCTTGGTGAGAGCCAAGCGGTCTAACCACTGAGCCACGGCGCGGCCTACAGACACACACAGGACATGTAATGACCTTTTCTGGAACATGTCATTACTTTATAGCCATCTGCTCTGCAGTTCAGATGTGGGGATTATCATTTAGACATGAACCGCAACCATTTCTATAGATGGTTAAGGATAATTTAGTTAACATCTCGTGTTATTGTTACGGACAATGCCTTTTCCCATATAGTTGAAAGAGATAAACGCAGGGTAACAGTACCATGTGACCAGAAGAAGGCAAGTGGGCCCTGAAGTATGAGAACTGCTTATGTAGTCGTTGTTTGCTACGAAAGTGTGTTTATGAATTACCCACGCTGCCACATCTCGCGGGAGCTCCCGAAACCGACCCTGACAATAACAAAAGTAATTCATTTCTATTCCAGGTAAAGCTCCATTAGAGAAGTGGTTCTTACGCGGATCATGATTCGAGAATCGGTTTGATTCCCCAATCCGTTCTCTCCAAGATATGTGAAGGGAATTCAGTATGAACTGAGTTCCAAATACGATACATCGTAGTGTAATAGCATTGGCCAATAAATGTAACTAATTTCTCTCAGTGTGTAATGCCCATTAAACTGTCATATTCACGCTGAAGTTGCTAAAATAGACATATTTCACCGCCGGCTGGTTTGAAGTAAAGGTACTAAACTGTTAAATAGTGTTGAAGTCAAATCATTGTGCTCAATTCCAATTTCACATGTAAAAGCGGACCGTACCTAATATAAAGAACAGATTCCAATAAATTTATTAGCTACCCTTTAAATTAACTAATTAAGTACAGAAAGTGGAAGTGCGATTTCAGTACCCAATTTAAATATAGTAGCAACGTATATTTATATATTTTCCTCCAAAACTGAGGAAAAAAGTTTTAATTTTGAAATTTATCACAAACCTTTTGCATAGCCGGTAAGTTCATCGTACGTTCACTCTCTTAATGTTGCGCATTTATGTTAAAAATAAACATGGAGAAGTTCCAGTTTTCTGAGCCCCAATTGAATCGACACTTGCAGAAAATAAGATGACTAAAACTTATTTTGGTTCCCTTTGGGACAAGACTTATGCTTGAAGCAATTTTGTGAAAAGTCTCACGGCGAAACTGCAGTTTTCCAGTTTTTTTTTCAGCTGTTGCTTTGTTTTGTATTCTTATTTATAACATATAATGATAAATATGGTGTTTCCTCAGCCTAATGCCGCTCAAACCTTCAGGTGGACATTTCAAGTAATCGATGACGTATTGATTGTCATTCCATCAGATGGAGCCTTGGCTGAAGTATTCTGCGTGCTCAAAGGAGTTCACTGCATGAAAACAGATGTTTACTGTGAAAACAAGAGTTCACTTCTATTTCCAGTTGAGGTAGCTGAATGTTTTATGGGGCTGTAACGCTGGAGAACCCCTCCAAACAATCGATGAAGTCGAGGGGTTCCGTGGAGAAAGGGACTGGAGAAACAGGTAGATCACGATACAGTCAGGTGGAAAACGTTAACACAGAAGAATCCAAACAACTTTCGGAAAACGTCTCTTCTAATTCGTTTAAGATATATGCTAAAAACCTTGTTAAAACGGTGTCTTTTCTTAGCAGGAAGAAAGTTGGAAACAAATACTAGTGAGAGTTGGATCGGTGTTTTACTTTCTCTAGTAGGCAGAGTAAGTATTGCATTCCACCCAACAATTCGATATAATCTCCCTTTGCTATTTTTTATGTTCTAAAAAAATTACTAACTGTTTATTAAAATATCAATTTTAAAAATACTACCAGGACTAGTATGTCTTGAATTCTTTGCGAATAATATGTGAATGAACTATATAGTACATTAGTGTTACTGATAAACTATAAGAGACTACCACAAACTTTCTCCATGAAAAAGCACACAAGTTTGTTTCAGATAAGCTTCTTGTGGTGCCAGCTATTTCGAAAATATTCGTTTGTTTTAAAGTTTGAAATGCTATCAACACTGATGTTTCTAGCGATATTGTGTATTGGGTATAACATTTAACTTGATTTATAACAAAATGTGTAATATGAAACGATTTCTACAAACAATTATCTCGATTAACACAAAGTAGAAACTAAAATTGGTTAAGAATAGTTTGAAGAAATTATAAGAAGTTGTGCTGTTTCAGATGCAATAAGCTTAGGACTTATTGTAATAGGAACTTTGTTGGGGTAGTCATGAGGCAGGTTGGGTTAAGTTGATGAAAGAGCGTGTATTTTACATTTTGTAGAAGTGGTTCACTGTAATCGATTAGTATCGGCAGTCCGTAGCGCCTAAAGACCGCGCTTGGGTTATATTTAGAAACGTTTTAATTCACTATCGAACCTTGGCAACTGAATTCAGATAGCTCTTTTTTTTTAAAAAAAAAGTTTACGTCCTTCAGCGTTAAGTCATATCGAATGATGAATGAAATGGGTGAAATGGTGCTCAAATGAGTCCAGGGTTCATAGAAACCTTCACCTTTCAGGTTAAGGTAAAACCCTGGGGGAAAAGAAAACCTTATGCAGGTAACTCACCCTGACCAAGATTGGAGCGCGTGTCCTCTTGAACGTGAGGCACACACCCTACCAGCTACGCTACAGTGACGGGCAAATAACTCATTAACGCCCGTTAAATTTATCAGCAACTCAACTGGTGTCGCACATCATGGGAATTACTTTTACAAATTAATCGTACAAAAGCTTCTGCGTATTTCGAATTTAACCAACAATTTTTTAAAAAATTACTCATTTTATTATAAAAACACTAAATTAATACGGGTTCTAAATTTTAAGAAAATGCGTTTTTTCCCACTTGGTGCATTTAAACTATTTTAAACAAACAAACTGAAACTGTAAGTAGGTATTCGCCTGCTTATTAGTACGTAACTTGAAAGCTTTTTTTTTCTTTTCGCAAATTCCCTTTTCATCATTTAACCCCACTCAGAATGCTATTTACGCGATGCAATATTTGTATTAATTTATTTCAAAAATTAATCAACATATGTATTTTTTAAACTAATGCTCCAATTTTGAGAAATAAATGATATACTTTTAAAAATCAAGCATTTTTGGAGATTACAAAAAGTATCTGTATTGTTTCACAATACTATATAAACTTTGATGTGATGGAGTTTTCTGTAAAATACTTAAAGTTCTTTAACATCCGTATCGTGGTGTTAGAGGATTCCCTTTTAAGGTCGGGCCTGAGGAATCGAAGCTTTGGATTCTATAAAGAACCAGGATAGGTGATCAGCCCAATGCCTGGTATGAGGGTGAAGGAAGTGGATGCTATATATGAGGGCGAGATGAATGATGGTGGAGTGGTGACGGGGGAAACTGGAGGACCCGGAGAAAACCCGTCCCAGCGCCAAGTTGTCCACCACAAATCTCACTTTGCAGTCATCTGGGATCGAACCTGGGCCGCCTTGTTGTGAGCCAAGCTGTCTAACCACTCAGCCATGGCGCAGCCTTTCTGGAAACTCATTTCTGTAAAACCCGAATCTTTTATTTGAGTAATTTTAAAACAGCACTGATATTTTTTTATTACAACAATAAATTTATACATTTGAAATAACCGTTTTAGCTATTGTATATGTAACAAAATAACTAGCGTAAATGTCAATATTTTCCAAATTTTACATGATATTAATCGTTAGAAGAAGCATTTTGTATCAGATATACATTGGAGTACCTTAATATGGCATACTTGGCTCCGGCAAAGGAGAGGGGCTTTTTAAACTGTGGCGTACGGAAAGTATTTCATGAAAAATATCAAGAAAAAGTAGCTAAAGTACAAAGTGCAACACATCGCAGTAATCATAGGGAAGAAGCTATTTCCAGTGCGCATAATTTTCTCCTCTATATCACTTAATACACGGGAAATATGCAGAATTCCACGATCTTGACTGTCATGGGGTTCAAACGAGGAACTTCAGAAAACCAGCTCAGCCAACTTGGTTTAGTTAATCTATTTGTAAATTTCAGGTAGCTCGAAATTTGATAATCTTCTTGCGATGAAAGATAGTAGCAGACAGCTATGTTATGTGTCAAGGATCTACCCAAAAGTCCGAAGACCCTGGCCTCCTTCTACCCGGGAGCGATGGATAACTCCGGGGCTCTTTCTATAGGGCAATACCTGATTTCTTAAATAGCCGCCCCCCATCGACAACAACGTCAAACGGGATGGAAGTGGATACGCCACTTACGTGCGTCAATCCCGCAGGGAAGACTACCGAAAACCTCGGTGGGGCCGCCTGGTGATCTAGCACACCTTCTACTACCTCTGCAGGCTAGTACCCGGGACTTTAGAGGCAACCCTCTACTCCCTCCGGGCGGCCGTAGCCTGGCTGGAGGTACCCGATTTCCCATGGGTGTCGGGAACACATGCCCCCTCGAGTACAATCCAATCCGAACAACTCCCTGACGGGAGGGGCTCGGCATTTCGGCCCGAGGTTCCTCTAGTAACGTCAGAGTGCTAGGGTCCGCAGCGCTCGCACCACAGCAGCTGAAGGGGACGGATCCCCTCCTCTGCGAGAAAGTAGTACTGCGTTACAAAATAAGTATTTCAGAGAAGTTGATGGCATTACCACTGCATTTATGTTTCAGCCGCCACTGCGGAGACATAGCTTTCTGTCATTGCGTTTTTGACGGTAGGAGTTATGTTGTTCTTGCTGTAAAGACCTCTGTCAAAATCATTGGCCTCCGTAGGCTGTGCTAGAACGATCATGAAATATTTTAGGTAAGAAGGTACTTCACTTGGGGTTAAAATTCACTTTTTTATTTTTACATTTTATTATAATGCAACCCCTGTAGATTTAAAATGTATAGTTAAAAAGCCCATTGGAGCAATATTTTATACCTAATTTGCTTATTATATTAGTAGGCGTTAAGTTGTTGTCACGCCCCTTTTCGTAAGCTTTCAGAAAATCGATCATAACTTCTGTAATACTGAACAGATATTTCTGAGCTAAGCCTTGTTTTGTAAGCGATCTTTCAAGCTTTCTGCTGGTACCACTGTAACTCCAATTATGCTAGTTTTTCTTTTGTCTTTGGCTGTGTATGTACACAGTTATTTGTTCTGAATAATATTTTGTACTAGTTGTTGGTGAATATATGATATGGGTAGACCAAAAACATTTCGAAAGAGGAAGTTTACAGACAATGGTTTTACTAAAAACAGAACAGTAAATGTAGAAAATATAAATAGAATAGTCAATGAAACCCATGTAATATTGAGGTTAGTGCTACTCATGATAGTAGTCATATACAGCAATTGATGAACTGCGAGTCCTGAAAGCAGATAAAATGGTTTGTTGAACTGGCCAAGAAGGCAAGAAAATTGAAGAGGAACTTGAATAGAACAAGTGAGAATAGAGGGTCAAGACTATACAGCAGGAATGTCCTGACTCATGTGAGAATGATCAATATATAAACTTTAAAGCTGTTTTTCTCAGTTTCACATTTTTTTCAGGTTCCGGTACACTTCTACAAAAACCAATCAACCAAGACATATGAATTTTTTGTGTGTAATAAGCAGACTCATAAGAATAATAAAAAGAAGGGATTTTTCTCTGAGATTCATAATATTTGTTTAAAAAAATAAAATTATATGAAATTTCAGTGCTTTTTTTTTTACAAAACTAAAAAATTATAACAAATTATCAGTACAAAACTTCAAATAATAATAGGTATTATTAAACATAAAGGTTTTAAGAATATTCCTGAAAATTTTCATGTGCATATCGATAGTAATTTCTAAGTAATGTGCACCCAAAAATCATGGAAATAGCATTGCGGAGATAGGCAGTACCTTCTCACCTTAAAGCATAACAAATTATTAGACACAGATAATCTCAACATTAGATTAAAGTCGATGTGGAACTAAATGTATGTGTACACTCGAACATAGAATCCGCCTCTGTGGTGTCGGGGTAGCGCGTTTGGTTCATATTCGAGAGGTCCCGAGTTCGAATCTGTCAAGATCAGTTATCTGGATGAGGTTTTTCCGTGGTTTTCCCTTATCCTGAAAGATGAATGTCTGGAAACTCTTAAGCTCCATGGACTCTGTGCTCAGCCAAGTATTCATTTCACTAATGATGATAATAATTTCTAATAATTAATAATATAATTATTAATATTATTATTATGCTTATTATCATCATCATCATTACGTCTTGAATCGTGAGTTGCTTAGAAGTTGGCAATGCATGGAGAAAGAAATGCAGAATGCTTTCTCAATGCACGCTATGTACCGTAGTTATGTGGGCGTGAAGCCGGCAACCGGATTGGCAGGTCCAGCCCCGAATGGGGAATATTATATTATGAACCCAAGAAATGTATTTTAGGAAAACAAAGTATGTGTGCGTGCGCGCGCGAACGCCTTTGTCTACTTGTAAACAGCATAAATCAAGCAGGGCAGTTCTTTTGAAAATCAAACTTGGTATTTAAGTTCGTCTTTCGACGATTCGATACGTAGATTTTTTTTAAGGAACCCCCTCCACTCCAAACTACCCTTTACACACAAAAAGCTTAGAACATTGTTATTCTCTGGAAAATGATTTTTAACGATTTGATTAAAATGCCATATTTTAAGATAGTTCATGAAAGTTAAATGTATATCAGGGACCTTCTGGAAATAGCCTCTAAAGTCCTCTTCATTTTGAACAAATTTTGCATAACTGTTAAACCACAAGAAATATACAAAAAGTTGCTTCACAAAAAATTCACATCTAGTTACAACAGAACATTTATGTCAAATGAA
Organism: Mantis religiosa; assembly: GCA_030765055.1. NCBI lineage: Eukaryota > Metazoa > Arthropoda > Insecta > Mantodea > Mantidae > Mantis > Mantis religiosa. The sequence goes on from CM060948.1 coordinate 174,388,293, forward strand.
ATTTTTGTGGAGATAACAGTTCTGAGATATTCGTCGTTTCTGGTTTAAATTATGCAATACCTATACCTACTATTTTCATATAACAGAGATACGACAGAATGTCTCACTCGTGGTTACTGAGTTCCAGTGCTGGGCACTGCGGTGTCATTCGTAAGCACAAACAATCGGTGTATAACTGCATCAGTTGTAAGAAACACACCTTTTATATTACTCCGCGCCCACGTGCACAAGCGTGACAGACGGCAGTGACACTTTCGCCCATGTGTTACGCCATATTACATTCAAACAAGTTGTAGGCACAAGAGCAGCTTACCATTGGGTGTTGTTTGTGGAAATATTACTCACAGGAAAGTATGCTTCTTGGATGGCAGGAGTATAGGTACACATTCATCCGCCTCTGGCTACAAGGCCTCTCTCTCTCTCTGCCTTGGTCACTCACTGGTGGAGGGGAAATAACATGTGCAGGGCAAGTGAGAATGTGCTCTAAGGTTGAGTACCTCTGATCTAGAATGAAGAGGACTTCCGAGGACATTCCCCCCAAATTCAGGGAATACATTTAATTTGTATTTAAAATAACGCAAATATATTTTATTTTAATTAAAATTCCAAGGAACAATATTGGGAAAATCAACATTTTCGAAAAATGTTTCATTTAAACTTATAAAGGGTAGTATTGAGTTGGTGGATTTTTTTTATAATCTTCCTATCTCATCCCCCGAAGAGAATGTGTTTAACCGACATTTTGTTTTAAGTTATGCTGTTTATGCACGCAGGCAGATAGACTTTTATTGGGATTCAGGGTGTGTCAAAATTATTGAATTTTTGAGTGGAATGCAATACCTTCTCTATGCACTGTGGAAAGGTAGAGGAAATAAAACTGATGTATTTACTAGAGTAAGTTATAAGGCATTCTCGTTTTTAGTCATATATTTTCAGAGAGTATTAACTATACAAGAGCAAATACAATGGCGAGAGGCAATTTATTTCTATTTTATTATACTCTCAAAAACGGCTTGGTACTTTTTCACCAGGCTGAAAATCGGGGGAATTGTTCTCGATGTTTGCTCACTATACTTAATGTATTTCCAGATTTGTTGTATAGTACGATCCATATAAACCTGAACCATTTCAATACGCCATAACTTTTAAACCAATAATAGAACACACGTGCAACTTTGGAAGAATATACTACACAATTGGGAGATTACATTACACTATTTAAATCTCAGAGAAAATGTTGGAAGTGTCCTCCACCAGCATCTATACATGCTTGTACTCGTCTCACCACATTCTCTGAAGTTTTACGGAGATGATATCGAATTGGGAGAAGGTTATTTCCAGCAAGATGGAGCAAAGTGTCATACATCTCATGACACCATGGAACTTGTAACCAGTTTCTTTGATAATCGAATAATCTCAAAAGGTGTGTGGCCCCCCCATATCCCATGACCTAGCATCACCGGATTTTTTTTCTTGTGGGGGGTATACAAAAAAATAGAATATACAAGAATACGCCATGGACAATTGATGTTCTCAAGGAATCCATTCGAACCGAAACAAGTAACATTGGCGAGGACACTCTTCGTAAAACCTCAGAGAATATGGTGAGACGAGTGCAAACATGTATAGATGCAGGTGGAGGACACTACCAACATTTTCTTTGAGATGTAAATAGTGTAATGTAATTTTCTGCTGGCAGGTTCGTGATAATCGAAAAGCTAATATGTCACTTACGGTAAATAACATTCAACTGTTTTAGGAGACTAAGTAAGCGGAATAGCTCAGGCGGTTTCGTCTGTGGCCCGCATTCGGGAGGTCCGGGTTTGATTCCTGTGACCGACCTACCTGACTCATGCATATTTAGGGTGTTTTCACGGGTTGCCAGGTGAATGCTGGGTAGGTTAATTGCATCCGCCAAATTTTCTGCCCCTCCATTTCATCTCCTCACATAATCTCTCATCAGGTGGTATCTTTCAGACTTGAAGTGTTGGCGGGTGTCTCGGCGTTGCATGACAGAATGATATGCTCCTGGTAAACACTTCCTCCTCCCCGTGTCCGGTAGGATAGTCTCCGGGAGAGTGTGGTGAGGTGTTTCAGGACCACAGTAGATTGGGATGCCGGTTGTACTGGCCTACCGGGGAGTTTCCATTCGGTCAATTGTTGGGACCCTGCCCTCTGCACTGTCGTGGCGCCATGGGATGGCCGCCTTCTTTCTCTTCTAGTCTTATCCTTTCTCCCGGGTATGTCCTACTCGGGGGCATAGGCACAATGGACTTCCGAGCCGAATCCCCTCCAGTCCAGGGAACTAAGTATACAGAGGTCATGTGTATATACAGAATGTAACTAAACCTGGGAGAAACTGCTGGAGGAAATTAAAAAACTAAAAAAAAAAAAAACCTTAATATAAACGTATGATATATTTCCCTTATTTTCAGGAGTGCAGTCATTCTTTGTATTTTCCTCCACAGGAGAGAAAGTCTCCGATGGATGAGACGCAAGGGGGTTGGCGAAGTTTCCTACACCCTCCCTGGACAGGCTTGACACCCCATGCCAGTACAGTTACAGACCATTCAAACCATTCTGACGTGTTCTACTTTTGCGAATGAAACTTCTCGGTTTTAGTGTACAGAGTGAATAGGGCGCATGTTTTTTTTTAACGGTTCTGTCCTTGTGTAGCATACGTTCCCTGTCACACACATTCGCTGTCCTTGTACCTCTGTGTAAGAGAGTACATTCCTTTCAGGGATCTTCTTTGCGTTCCTAGACAGTACTGTGCAGATTTTCTGTACATAGGTATGGTACAACTGGAACAGAAAATCTTCTGACAATTTTATATTTTTGATGAATAATTGATATGTATAATAGAAGTAAAAAATGCATATTTAAAAGTGTATGTGGAGGGGAATGCATAACAACAACAAAATAATGCAAGCTATATTCACATGCCTTTCTCGACCCACTATAATTTATTATGTAGCAGCTACCATTTGTTCTTAGGGATGCTTGTTTTTCTATCTTCCTCATGGTAATCGAGAAAGAAACTTCTGCAATGAAAAGTTTCATTGCACATATCATTGTGAAACAATCGGAAAAGAGCAAACCAAGAACATAGTCGTTTAAATGTTGGTTGCTATATGCTGGCCTTGAAATCTCGTACATGCAAATTGAGGCAGCACTTCAAAAAATGATGAAGTATTACACAATTAAAACGAAGAATGACGGATATCTCGGAAATGGATCGTGCAATAAATCTTATGAAATAAATTGCACGTTCTAAGGCATAATCGTTAAACGAACTTACAGAACATACTTTTCTAATGGAGAACTTTACAGACTGTTCAGAATATGTACATTTTAATAACACGTAAATATGCTAAATAAGTTTTGTACAAATTAACATTATTAGAGCCATTTTTTAAAAAAGACAAACATTTCTTAAGCTTCTGCATGTAAAGGAGAGAGCACAGATTGGGGCGATTTCGTTGAACATTTTGTCGCATCTTTGTAATTTATATAAAATATAAATAAATAAACTCTGGCGCGACAGCCCTAAGAGGACCAAGGCCTACCAATCCGACTGCCGGCCTCACGCCCACTTACGCAAGGCAGAGGTGGGCGGTCATTCAACCGATACGGGGAGGAAATGTGGTGAGCATCTCGACATCCCCCAGCCGGAATGTTGGTTTTCGTGGCCAGCACCGCTTCCCGATCTTAAGCTCCTCACTTTCTTCACGATGCTGTGTGGGTACCGGTCCTATACCCCGGAGTTAAAACACTTACCCCAAGATGGGATCGATCCCGCGTTGCTTTCCGTGGCCAGGCAGCAAGGCATGTCTCCTTAGCCCGCTACGCCACGGCGCAGGACGTAATTTTAATTTGTAATTGTAATTTACTGAACTTAAATAAAAAGTTTGATATTTAACCGACCTTTCGATTTGAAGTACGTCTGCAGTTATACACATAGAATAATAATAATAATAATAATAATAATAATAATAATAATAATAATAATAATAATAATAATAATAATAATAATAATAATAATAATAATAATAATAATAATAATAATAATAATAATAATAATAATAATAATAATAATAATAATAATAATAATAATAATAATAATAATAATAATAATAATAATAATAATAATAATAATAATAATAATAATAATAATAATAATAATAATAATAATAATAATAATAATAATAATAATAATTACCATCATCCCAGGTATCGAGGCCTGACAGGATGCAATTACTATAAATTTTGTCAAAACATGACAAATTTCAAAGGGAACGCCCTCCTTTCTCGCTGTTATAGCCATTATGGAAACAAAAGTGGACCTTCATAAACAGGGTGAGAGGTAACGTTTCCTTTATTTTCTGCAGATACGAGACTCATACATATCTTGTAAACCCATATCTCTTTAAGTAACGCCGCAGCCCTTGACAGAGGAGTGGGCAAGGTTATGTTTTGGAAAAACACTGTACATGTACAAACGTTTAAGGTGAGTCTGGTTCTCAGAGAGGCAGAGAGAGATGAAATGTAGTGTTTAACGTCCGCTTTCACTACATGTGGCACCGCAGGCGGTGACACTGATGAAACATGAGGTGATGATGGAGCACCGGAGGAGTGAGATGACGGAGGAAACTGGCGATCCCGGAGAAGACCCGTCCAGCGCCGTTTTGTCCACCACAAATCTCACTTTGCGGTTGCCTGGGATCGAACTCGAGCCGCCTTGGTGAGAGTTGGGCGGTCTAACCACTCAGCCACGGCGCAGCCCAGGTAGAGGGAGAGAGAGGGAGTATTTATTTAGCATATGTACATAATAAAAAGCACTACTTAACTATGAACATTATTATATCTTCCATTCCTGTATGTGTGCCCGCCTCGGTAACGTAGATGGTAGTGTGGTACCTCAGGTTCAAGAGGTCACGAGTTCGAATCTCGGTCAGGGCGAGTTATTTGGCTATTTTTTCGGGGTTTTCCTTTATCCTAAAAGATGAATGGTAACTCTAAGCTCCACGGGCCCTGGTCTCATTTGAACATATTTCATCGCCCGATATGACTAAACATTGGAGGATGTAAATAAAAAAAAATCGCAACTGTTTCATATGTGAAGAACATCGCTGAGCTGAAAAGAAAAGTGTTTCAGATATTTTTAATTTTTTACTTTAGTGTGAAATAAGTTATAAGAAACATTTCGTATAATGGAGTTATAAAATGTTTGTTTTTAGACTGTACTTTTTAGAAGTTGTTTTTGTGAATACGGTATGTCCCTCTTCCCCAAACAACCCTAATGACTTACATTCGAGTGCTGAGGGTGGTATCTTGTTGTCCCTCAAGCCCAAACATATAAAAAAGCAATAAGAACTAATTTTAAATAAAAAGTAAGCTAGTTTAAATCAAATAATGATAAATTTCCTGTAAATCGAATATCTTGAAAAGTTTTTCCCATATGGTCATGAAATGCAGTACTGTATGCTAACTTTTCTGTTAGCTTGGATAGGATAGAAGGGGATTCGGTACGTCGACCATTGCATCTATGCTCCAAATGGGATATCCCTGGGAGGAAGGATGAAATAGGAGACAGAGGGCGGACGACCTAAGGAGCCACAATAGTGCAGAGGGCAGGATCTCTACTATTGATCAGTTGTAAACTCCCCGGCAGGTCAGTACAACTGGCATCTCATCCACTACGCCAGCCTGAGACCAGAGTCCGTCCTACAGAAGGAGGAAGTGTTTACCTGGTGTATATCATCGTACCATGCAGCACCGAGACTCGGCGACACATCTACCCTGAAAGAGACCACTAGATGAGAGATGATGTGAAATGCTAATGGAGATGAAATGAAGGGACAGGAAATTTGAGGGATGTAATGAACCTACCCAGCATTCGCCTGGTGACCTGGGAAAACCGGGTAGGCCGGCCGCGGGAAGCGAATCCGGACCTGCCGAGTGCGGGCCACAGACGAAGCTGCTTGAGCCATCCCGCTCGGTAAAGTGGATATATGTGTGTACCATTGAGATAGTATCAGTGACGTACTGGTTTAAATTTACTTTGGCTTTTCCCACAAAATCATGCGCTCTGGGACCATAAATGCACGATCTCGAATTGTTCCGATGCTTTTCATAAACGGAACGAAGAAACACGACGTGAAAACCAGAATCGATCAAGACCTTGTATTTACGTTGTCTCTGATGTATTTGGGGGCCGTAACATGCACAGCTGTTCAATGTACTGCGTTCACTCTTTTTGACGAGAGTGTGGGAGAGGAAAAAGAGGGTGCCAGAGACATCAAATGTAATGAGCATAGTTCTCTTCTCTTCGCTCTGGTGTAACGGGGAGCCTTATGGCTCGGCATTTGAGAGGTTGAGGTTTCAAGTGTGGGGTATGACATTAAGTTTTCTCGTCTTTTAGATGCATACATTTGCTCGTTTTCCTATAAATAATAATTTGACATATCAATTTTTTTGTTGTAATTTACGTCCTCCAACGTTGTCATATCAGACGATGAATGGAATGGGTGAAATGATGCTCAAATGAGTCCGGGGTCCATGGAGCTTAGAGTTACCCGACATCGGTATTTCAGAATAAGGGAAAACCCTGGCAAAAACCTTATCCAGGTAATGTAAGACTTGAAGCTTTCATAGCGAGCATTACTAATCAATGCTTCGCGGGTGATCAGCCGTGTCAAATTAATAAATGTCGAGCTTTCGGACATTGCAAACTCCATGGCCTTCTTCAGGATCTCTACTTATCCTGACCGAGATTCGAACTCGGGACCTCTTGAACGTGAGTCACACCCATCTACGCTACCGAGGGAGGCTTGACATATCAATGCCTTATTATGTATTAGACGAAAGCTATTCTATTTAGTGTTATATATTAATATTAATTAATAACTAGTTTTATATGAAAAACACAAGTGACTGTCATTGAAGTTATTTGGCCGATGGTGGACGTGAGAGGCGCAACATTTTGAAAACGTTTCAAAAATTCCTTTGTAGCATAGCAGTTGGTGTCAGAGGTTATCATTTTCAACTAATTGTATACACCTATAATTACAGCTGTAGTGTTGTATTTTATTTTACTTCGATTTATTTCGTTTATCTTCTTCTTTTGCTTTACCATGTTTTCTCGTTTACATTGCTAAACTAAAACAGTTTATTGTGCTTTGTCACTCATAGGAATACTGGAAAGAAATGTGGACATGGGTTAGAAGTAGAATCATTTGCATAGATTCGGTTGTGCCAGCGGTAAGGCGTGGGCATGGAAAGCCCAAGACCTTTGGTTCGAATTCCGGCTTTGATCTTTATTGTGTCTATAATTCCCATAGGAGGGGATCCGTCCCCTTCAGCTGCCATGGTGCGGGCGCTGCTGAACCTTACCACTCGTGGTACTTCTGACGTTACCAGAAGTATGTCGGGTCGAACATTCGAGTCCCTCCCTGATTGGGTGTTCGAGTTGGGTTGGTCTCGACAGGGCAGTGGTTCCCGATACCCGTGGGAGATTGGCTCCGACTTTAAGTTCCCAGGTAGCAGCAAGGTGTGCTAAATCAGTGGCAACCTTACCGAAGTAATTGTCGGTCTTCCCCGATGGGTTGACGTCCATAAGAGGACCACCAACCTTAATTTTCAATTACCTAATTTAGTCTCCAAAATATTTAGGAAACTAAAAAGCTGCAGATTTGAGTGTAACTCCTTATATTCTGCCAGACTTTCCAGACCCGATTTTTCCGTGCCTCCTTAGTGCGTTCTTGACGTTCTACTCCCGAGCCATTGAAATCCAGACTTCTCAATTAGACGAAGGTCTGGAGACTTGCAAAACCAAAATGTTTGGATGCTGCTGTAGCTATGTGTGCATTTCCTCTCCTAGGTAAATAAATTGCACCGTCGGGTGCTTGCGTTCTTCCAGGACCGAGGAAAGGTCAGCAATCTCCCTTACTCCACCGGCGCTCATACAGCTAAGCTGATCCTGTCACTCCGTCGCCAGTCTCTCACACTTTTTCCTTAGACCGTATTATCATCCCGCAGAAGTCTTGACTTTGCCGACAGAGGGCCACGTGAGTTCTTGCCTGCGGTGTCCGATGCTAGTAAAGTCTGTTTTTTTAACGTGTGTGCAGTTCCCACTCAAAGGGACCTCAAAGGACCTGACCTTTCCGCCCACTAATGACCGTCATAAATCTATCTCCACACTTCAGAAATGGAACACTGACGTTGGGGACCAATAGCAACCTCGATTTTCTGAAAATGACAGTTGCATGTCTACTTCGCGTGGAGTCTCAGTTGCCAAAGTTCCAAATTCCAGTTGTTCTGTTTCATTAGGTGCAAGACGGCGATGTTAAAATGTTGCAACCTTGTAGAGAGGACAGTCAGGAGGAGGGTCCATGTTGTAAAACGATTATGAGGGTCCCTCAAAGAAAGCGGCCGCCGTGCACTTGCGTTGAGTAGACAGACCTTAGCACGGCACCAACTGGGCGATTGTGGACTTGTTGCTAGAAGGTAGAAATTCTCATTGCGTACTAACCTCTAAAATAGTTCTTTTCGTCTTCTACCGTGGTCTTTTTTGGCCTTCCTTGCTTTTGCTTTGCCTCAAGACCCTGCTCTGAAATATTTTCACCCTTAACCGCATGCCCAACCGTTTGACATATTTGGGCCATTCCTGCAGTATGGCTACTGGCTACCTCACTTGGGAATATCATTTTGGTAGAGCTTTTTCCTATCCTTTGGTTGATTACTACCCAATATGAAACAGCGACAATGACACGTGATATCAGGGTCCTTTGATTTCACTCTACCAGTTTAAAATAAACTAAGATATTTAGCAAACTTCGCGTGGTTACTTTGAAGTAACGGTTTGAGTGTTGGTTTACGAAATTAGGATTCTGGCTTCCGTTCTACACTGAAGGAGAACATTTTATGACAGAGGACAGCTTGGAGACTTGTGACGTATTTGAGCCGGGAGCGAGGCCTGCAGTGCATGTGACGTTAGGCAAGCGCCGTATAGTACCAGGTTGCCTATATAAATGACGCTGTGTGTACAGAATCTGAGGTTTCAGTCAGGTGTAGCACAGACGAAGACAACAATGTAGCTGCCTCGTACCAAATGAAACTGTTAAATTTACAATGTGACGATTTATTGAAGGACAAATATACACACAAGAAAGGGTTGGCTAATTTTTACAAAAATGTCCCCCAAACCAGATTTTCGAGGTTGTATTCACTTGCCGCACGGACATTGTGTACGTTTGGCTCGACAGATGTGTGCGAACAATTTTTTTTCTGTTATAAAAGTAGCTAAGTCCAAACCCCGAAGTACCTTGTCGTATAACAATCTAACATGCAGCCTTCGATTACAAATCTCCCAGACATTACGTGGGATATTGATAAACTATTTAAAGAAAAACGAAACAGAAAGTTCGAAAAATGTCCGCGTAGTTCTGTTCTGAGTGGGCTTCCTCTAATTTTCAGAGAAAATTACTTTTTCTTTTATTTACTTTATAACATGCCTGACCTTCAGATAAACTAAGAGTTGAAGTTTTATATATTTTTTCATAGCACAGATCCAAAATGTAATTGTTTATAAACTGTGACCAATTGTGTAATTAAAGCAGTCAGCATTAATATTACAATACCCAAGATGTAAGTTGTACATATTATTAATACCCGATACGTTTCCTGTCTTTCCTACGCTGTCGGAACCCCAACACATCAAACTACTTCCTTCCTATTGGGCATAAGAAATCAGCGTGGTGACGTCACAGGCTAACCTGCCTTTCGTTCGGGAGCATATTTGGCGGTTAGAGCTGACGGAGCTGACGTCACACCGCCGCTACCTGTCTTTCCCTGTTTTATGACGTACAATTATGCTTGTTTCATATTTTCCGAAGAGTAAGAAACAAAGGCACGCATAAATGACTTCTACTTGAACGAAAGAATAAGGCAGGTTGTTAGCTTAATTTGAATGAGAAGTCTTACTGATAGAGCGTAATTTGATGTTGTTGCTTTTAAACTCTTACTGCACGAGAAGTAAAGTTAAAGGGGGAATTTGGGAACATTCCGAATATTCTATTCATGGATCCCCGGCCTTCCTTTTTGAAGAATTGTGGATGGATTTAGTTCTGGAAGGAAGACACTCGAATGTTTCTGGCACATGAATTTCAAACATCTGAGATACATTCCCTAAAGCAGCATCAAATATAGGTATTAACGTGAAAGTCCAGAACTCGATAGCTCTTTGGATGCCTTTTGAAACTGAAGTATGCAGGTTCAAATATCAAAAAATGTTTCTCTCTCTCTCTCTCTCTCTCTCTCTCTCTCTCTCTCTCTCTCTCTCTCTCTCTCTCTCTCTCTCTCTTACTCATCAAAATGCGGGTCCTAACCATTATGCAATTAAATTTCATAGTTTATTTAAAGATAATTTAGTTGTAATAATTGTCAAAGTATCATAGTAGAAATTATTATCTTTAATTAAATTAACAAACGCATCGTCTGACAAATTGCTAAAAGTGCAGTTTTTTCATCCTTGATCCCCCTTTAGTAGATTATTCATGGAAAAACATAGTTTATTAAATTAAGTTTGTATCAAGGCAGACTATGATCTTCTAGAATAATAGTGTTAAAAATGTACAGGTTCGGTAGATAAGGGCTAACTGTTCTAGTGATGAACAAACAATGCGTTGGAGATTCTTTCTTTTGAGGGATGGATTGACGCTTCTGTAATCGCGCATTAGCAAAACCATTCAACCATACGTTTGCGAACATTAGGTGCACTCTTATTCCCATAGAAGTTGAAGATTTAACGTGACAAAATTCTGTCAACAAAGATGGAATGCAGAACCTGCATCCTATTTTAATTCGTAAATGTTTGCTTTTTTAGAATTCGTTCAAGTATTTTTATTTGTACATGTAGTTCAAATAACAGGGCCGACAAGATGAGCATCCAAAGTGTGAAATGCTTTACCCCTGCTGTCACCTCTTCCCTTTTCCTTCTTATGGTGAAGAGCAGCCGGACGAAGACCGGAAGGTCCGTGGTTTAAATCCCGGCTTTGGCATTGAATTTTTCAGTCGGACTCTACCCTTTCAAAGTGCGTTCATGATATTCTTTTCTTTAAAGATCTCAGTGCTCTCTCGTATTCATCTATGGGCAAATGTTTTACAAGTTGCTGCGAGTTCAATAGTATCAAAATCTGCTTGGTGACGGTTGTTATGGCATGTTCAGTTATAGCGTAGTTTTCTGGTTGATTTAACTTATAGCTAGGGGTAGTGTGATATTTAGCATTTTTAAATCTGAAATTTAGCATTTGGATTTTTCTATTTAGCATTTTGTAGTATTTATACATTTGCAATATAGGACTTTATAGCATTTTGAAAAAAAAAAAAAAAAAAAAAAAACGTTTGAGTTAATTTTTTAAATTATGAAAGTGCATAAAGTATCAATTTATTTTACATTAATATAGATTAAAGCAATACACAGAAATATAGAACAAGCTGATATAGACCAAATCATACTTCATAATACAAAAAAAACATAAATCCATACTAATTTGAAACTAGCACAATAAAAAGAAAATGCACACAATTAGACTACGCCATAACTCATACGTTTATGATTCAGTAACGCTGTTTATTGAAAACATTGAACAAATTTCAACATTCTGTTGTCATTTGAGTCCTCCTGTCACTCACAATAAAATTATATTTACTGAAGTATATTTCAGCATCTACGCTGTTAGCCCGCCTCGGTAGCATAGCTGGTAGCATGTCTGCCTCACGTTCAAGAGGTCCCGAGTTCGAATCTCGGTCAGGGTGAACTACCTGGATAAGGTTTTTCCGGGGTTTTCCTTTATCCTTCAAGACGAATGTCGGGTAACTAAGCTCCATGGACCTCGGACTCATTTGAGCATCATTTCACCCAATTCATTCACCGTCCGATATGACTTAACGTTGGAGGACGTAAATTACAACAACAAAAAATCTATGCTATTGGTAGGACCCCAAATATACTGCAGAACTAGGGCAAACTCTGGGTATTTGAGCTTAACAGCCAAAGCATTTGCAGGCAATCTACATCCTTATTCTGCATGGTTTGTATCAGTTAATGGAAATATTCATATCCCTCAACAAAACCATTCATTTTAACATTACGAAAAAACGGTATCTTACTTTTACTTTCACTTAAAATCCTGTCCTTTATTGAAGTTCTCTGCCAGAGGTGACAGAATTAGAAAGCTTGCCAATCCTTTGGAAAAATACAGTTGTCACATTTTCCGCCATGTGGCTGTTCAACTTGAGCATAATAGCCCGAAGCATACTACCGCTCAACTGCTTAGAATCACGCAGTCTATCGTACAAGGTTTCGAAAACAGGCACTACATTGTAGCAGCATTCCTAGATATTGCCCAGGCATTCGATAAGGTGTGGCACACCGGGCTACTACTTAAAGCACATCGCATTGGTCTCCCTTATTATCTTCTACAAATCATTGCAACTTTTCTCACTACTTGAACTTTTGTGGTGCGCATTGCTAGTTTCACATCCACCCCACGGCCCATCTTAGCAGGTGTCCCTCAAGGTTCAATACTAGCACCACTCCTCTTTAATATCTACACTTATGATCATCCTGCTATAGCTCCAATTTTCACGGCTTTATATGCTGATGACACTGCTCTTTTATTCTCACTCGGATATCCGTCATGCTATTCCTGAACTACAAACTGCCCTGGATCGACTAGCTCACTGGTTCTCTAACTGGCGCATTTCCCTCAACACAAACAAGACAGAGGCTAAGATCTTATCTTTACGTCCTTATAGGAATCCTCCTTCACTACAGCTGCTCGGGGAACAACTCTCATCTTTACCAACCAGTGTGCCAGTGAAGTATCTTGGGGTGCTACTAGACACTCGACTTACTTGGAACGCCCACATCTGTCGGTCTGTTACACTTGTATCTGCCCGGCTATCAAAATTACCCTTTACTCAACAGGCACACCTCACTTGGTTATGAATCCTCCCTTCTTCTTTACACATCTCTAGTCCGTCCTATTCTTACCTATGCAGCTCCAGTCTGGGGTGGCACCAGCAAGACTAATCTCCGCCGACTGCAGGTAGTACAGAACAGGGTGCTTCGTATAGCTACAAATGCTCCATGGTTCAACAAAAACCAACATCATGAGTTTGGTCTTCTACCCATTCACCAGTACATCCGCCGGCTGGCACGACCTTTCTTTTACCATCTCCAGGAGGTCCCTGGAGCTGTTACCTACAATCTCGGCGCTCGCACTCGCCAACCAACTCGCCTCAAGCGCAGACTGCCACAAGATCTTCTCCTGAGTGACCTCTCCAGTACAGACGACCCATACGAGTGATACCTATCAGACTTAAAGTTCTCACTTTGTGTTACAGTGATCCTGCCATATTTAGCTAGAGGAGTCATTCACCCCTACCTCAATTGTTATGTATACTTTTACAAACTTTCTTAATAACAAACATCTATAAAGCATACTTGCTGATCGATGGATGATTAAAAAAAAACTTGAGCATACACTCCATAAACATGTTTTTCATTTTTCTTTTTTACATTTTCATCTGAAAAGGTGTCCTTGGGTTGCATTATATCAGTGGGTATCCATCCTGCAGCACACTTTTTCAGCAACGAGTGTAAAGTTAGTATTTCATCTCACAACTTATGTGCAAAGGGGTAAGAAGGGCCCTCCAATTGGGTAATTAATATTACTAATTGAGACTGACACCTAGGCCACAAATTTAACCTGACTTTGTACTTCAAAATAATAGCATTCATCAGTGAAAATGTTTAGTAGGTATGAAGAGCTGCTGTTTAGCAAATTTTCACCCAAAGATTATATATATATATATATATATATATATATATATATATATATATATATATATTAATGCTTCTAAATACTTGTTCACATTTTCTAAAGATTTAAACCAAACATTCCAACGTGTGAGCACGGGTAAAAACTAGTTACTTGGGAAAATCTTCGATTTCGCATTTATATCGCATTTTGAGTCAATTTCGCACTTTATCGCGCTATATCGCATTTGCGAAAAATCACCACCTCTACTTATAGCTTCAAACGTGTTCTTTCTTAGGTGTTATTACTGAAAATGAAATGTGTAGTGTTAAGCGCGCGATTTTACTACATACGGCACCGCAGACGGTGATACTGATGATACATGAGATGAAGATGAAGATGGAGCACCGGTGGAATGAGATGGCGGAGGAAACCGGAGACCCCAGAGAAAACTCGTCCCAACGCCATGTTCTCCACCACACTTTGCGGTTGCCTGGGATCGAACCCGGGCCGCCTTGGTGAAAGTGGAGCGGTCTAACCACTCAGCCTCGACGCGGCTCTTCGTGTTATTACTGATCTGCCCGTTTGGCCAACACATCTCGTGCCATATTCACATGTAATTCTGTATTTTCTGGTTAACTGGGTGGAGGAATGATTTCATATTTTTATTGGATGTGTATCTTGCTTTGATGTCGTAGTCTCTTAAGATACTGGATATTCTGTCTCATATGTCTCGAATATAAGGTATACTGGCCCATTTTGTGCCCGGTTTTTGGAGATCCTGTTTGTCGCCATGATCACTTATGGTATAGTTGACAAATCGTAGATATGGTAAGAGAGATATCTCGAACTTTCCACAACAAACTCTCTGCCCATCCCAATCAACTGATTAGCACATTGGGTCGGTACGACCATAAAGCTCCTCGCAGGAAGAGGAGCTACAGACTCCCAAAAGACGCCATGGGCTATTAGCTTCTGAGTACTTCTCTCCTACTATCCAAAACGTCAGGCCCAGAAATGAGCCTGGAATCCTTACCCTGCACACAGTATCATACCCCCTTTGATCGTGCTGCCTGCACTCTGGCCTCCTTCAAGCGGGGAGACCAGGTGAAGGCATCCTTGGGCATACATACCTCAAGGGCGACCGTCCGCACGTGCGGCAGGTCAGATGCATCAAGCATCGGGCATGGTCGCTGCGTGGATGGGCGGCAACCTGAGCGGCTTAAACCCAACAGATCAGAGTAACCTAAGCCTAGACACAAACGTTTCAGACAATCGACAAACTTCTATTACCGCCCAGATAAAGTTGCACTAAGAGGCTAGGTGCTGTTTCGAAAACACCCCCACTCAGGCTAGCCTGAGTGACCCGTACAGCTAGCGTACTACGGGCGGCAGGGTGCAGACAGCATTGGGCGTGGTGGTCGCCTGGAAGGGGCTTACTGCTCCCGACATTAGCTGAAGATACCCATCCCAAGACACAAGCTTGTGACATAAGACAATTATAAACCGTCCAGATAACGCCACACTATGTACTGTGGCGTAAAACATGCCAGCCCGGGTGAACCTGGACGCCTCGCTCTTGATTGCTGGAGCCAGCGCATTCGAAGCTTGAAGAAACCCACAGTAAGATGGGGGGGGGGGGGGCGTCGACAAGAGGACGCGTCCTTTTCCGGAAGCCAGGAATAACCTCGACGACACAGACCGCGAAAGGCTGCACATTTACTTGACGCATAAGCCATTTATCGATAAATCTAAAATTCTGCAATATAAAAGTTAGCGGAAACCGTGTTTCCTATCTCATTCGTCATTTCCCCTAGTTCATACTTAAAATTAAAGTGATCAATGATCATCGTTTTCTAATGTTGCCTGCACTGAACAGCAGACGATTAAAAGAAGGCTAGCCTTTGTAGCCGTGGTCGCTAGAGCGTATGTCTTTCCGCCGCGTAGAGGTTCGTGGGTTCGAGTCCCGCCTTGGGCATGGGTGTTTATGTGTACTGTGTATGTGTAAAAATACAGAAAACCCCCAAACAGTAATTTATTAAACTGAAGTTAGTTTTTTACTTAGTTTTCTACATTGTTAATAGACAAGGTAGAACAGAAATACATGGTAAGATCTGCTCTTGATCTGCATACAAATATATAATAAAATGGGACGCTATTAAGAATTAAATGGACATTTACATGAAAAATAAATGGTTCTGTGG
This sequence comes from Mantis religiosa, assembly GCA_030765055.1. Classification (NCBI taxonomy): domain Eukaryota; kingdom Metazoa; phylum Arthropoda; class Insecta; order Mantodea; family Mantidae; genus Mantis; species Mantis religiosa. Next base: position 174,404,323 of record CM060948.1, read on the forward strand.
ATGTGGAATCAAAATTGCTTTATTCGTTTTCCATGCATTTTGTGTAGTACCGGTAACTCTAGTCTACTGTTTTGTTCAGTATTTGTTTGTAAATTTTACTGTACTTCAATATTTGCTTGAGTCACTTTCGAGTAGGATGGACGTGATCAGTTCTGGTTGTCATTATAGGCGGTGCTTAGTGCCACTCGATGTGCAGTGAAAGAAAAAGTAGCTGTTCTCAGTGATGTATATGACATTATACCAGGTGAGTCACCTGTCTCAATTTTTGAATTTATGCAACATACTAAGCGACATCTGTGACTGTCCTGAAAAATGAATGTCGGTTAATCCTAAGCTCTATGGATCTTGGGCTCATTTGGGTGTCATTTCACTCATTTTCTTCATCTCCGATGACCTAAACGTTTAAAGGACGTAAAAACCTTTAAGAGATACAGAGAGAAAGAGAAAGTGAGAAGAAAATTTTGGTGCTTGAATGCACAATCACCTATTAAGCTTATGGAAACCTTCAGGTAAACAGAGTGAAGTGAAGCATATAGAACGACGCAATCTGGGGTCCATAACGCTTCTAGGTGTTACCTATATCAGTGCTGCCTACAAAGTATCAATAGTGCTCATTGCACTTATGGCTTTCTAAATGAGATCTTTGCTGTCTTTTAATGGTTAAATTTCCCAATTGCTAAAAAAAATGCACTCCAACTTTTTTTAGCAACCCCCACCTCTCTCCAATGTCATTGTGCCTGCTGCCTTCTTGACTGATCATTTACCCTGAAACATGATAAGGAAATGAAATGAAGGGAAATAGTGAACAGAATAATTGCTGCATTTTATAGTATACCCCAGCATTTGCTTAAAAATCAAAGAAACCCCAAGGTAAAAGTGATCAAAAATTTGAATCTTATAGATAGTCAACATGAAAAATTCAATGCCACGGCCAGGATTTGAACCACAAATCTCCTGGTTTCCATCCAGTTGCTCTTACACTAATATTACAAAAGAGGATATCGAAAATTATATTCCAAGTGCCAGTTAGAACCAGTAGTAAAAAGGTGTTTTCAGATTTGAAAATTTTACCTCTTCCTTGCATTTATATCCTGGAATCTGCTTTTCATTCAACAAAACCTAAATCTCCTGCAGCTGAATTCTCAATTATATGATTACAACAATAGAGCATCCAGCAATGTCCAATGCAATGGCACTTGCAATATAATTTTCAATATCCTCTTTTGCAATATTAATGTAAGAGCAACTGGACGGAAACCAGGAGATTTGTGGTTCAAATCCCAGCCGTGGCATTGAATTTTTCATGTTGACTCTATCAAAAATCTTAGCCTGTATATGGCTAGTGTGCAGAAATTATTAATTTCCATTAATTAACTAATAAAATTTGAATCTCATGTTATTGTTTTTTGTGTTCTGTATATATGTTAAGCTTATAACTGAGTCTCAGCTATAGTTGTGTAAAATTTTTATGTTGTAGGAATTGTATGCTTCTTGAAAATAAATTAAAATTATAACATTTAAATAGTTTTGAACAGGTATATTTAAGCTTGTTTGATAAAGAAATGTTTTTTTTTTCTGCAAATAATTTAAATTCCTTTCAATTTGTTCTACACATTTATGTAGTGCAGTGTGTGTACTTGTGACAAAATGAGACAACTGGAAACTGATAAAAGAATAATATTTCAGGTGAACAGTGCAATGGAGGTGAAGGTAGAACCTAATCTCAACATACAGGAGCCAGATAAGATAGATAAGGAAGCAGCAACAGCAGATTCTGACGTAGGAAGTAGTGGAGACGATAGTGTGTTTGAAGAGATGGAAGAGGGTAGTCAACTGGAGAGGCCAACAGTTGTGGCTTCAAGAACAAGACGTACGTCAGATGTAATAGACTCTCTTGGTTCTAAAGAAGAACCTACACGCTCCATGTCAACTCCAGAAAGGCTCAGGCCAAGAGCCATGTCAGTTAGTTCTTCTGGATATGGCACCCCAGGGCCTGCTGCAGAGACTCCTGGAGATTGGCTGTCATATTCACAGACTACAGATGCGACAGATGCTCTTCCAATGGAGCGGTCACAATGTCCAAGGTAAGAGTAGATGCTTTCTGATGGTTACATTCATATAGTTTTCTCTATACACTTTAAACCATTATTATGAAAGCCTAATTTTTCTACCTACTTCGTGTTAACCATGTTGTAGGTACAAGGAGATAGAGGAAACCAAATCAGTGGGAAAACGTTTAAAAGCGAATCATTAAAATTCTCATTGCATGACATCAGAAAAAGCTAAATGGTTATAGCACTTAATAAAATCATATATTTTATGTTCACTTAACTTTTTCTCCTCACTTTTACACAAACTGTACTCAAAGGCTTATTTTTGTAGCTACTTTTTCATAATCAAGATAATTTCATTGCTCTTTCTAATTTTGTGCTAGATGTAACAAGAATATAGTAGACTAAAGCGATAGCGCCCATCTCGGTAGCGTGGTGGTAGAGTGTCTGCCTCACATTCAAGAGGTCCCGAGTTCGAATCTTGGCCAGGGTGAGTTACCTGGATAAGATTTTTCCGGGGTTTTCCCTTATCCTGAAAGACGAATGTCGGGTAACTCTAAGCTCTATGGACCCTGGGCTCATTTGAGCATTATTTCGCCCATTCCATTCATCGTCCGATATGACTTAATGTTGGAGGATGTAAAATTACCAAAAAAAAAAAAAAAAAAAGCGATAGTCGTACCTTTTCAAAGGTAGTCACTGTGTGAGAACTTAAAGTTCAGTTCATTTTTGTATGAACACAAAAATGAAAGAAAGATAAAAAAAAGGAATAGCAATACACAATGGAGCAAAGTATGAAGTACTTAAAAATTCAAACCATCAACAAATAATATCTCAGGAATAGTTAACTTCACAAAAAAAACCATTATTTCACATAAACTGTGTGTTATAACTAGCTCTACAGTTTTTATTTAGTTAGATTTTGTCTATCTCTTAATGTTTTTCAGATACACAGAAATTTTTCAGAATAAAGAAATCTTAATAGACTATTCACAGAAAATTCACAAATTACATTTTGTCATAAATTTGCTTAAATATATGATATTTGAAGCCAAAGAATTGGCCATATTTCAGAAATTAGAAAAAACTACTATGAAAGAGCAATTCCATATAAGGTAGTTTAGAGTGGGATATGTTGTGAGCGCATTCATGTACACGCACGCACGCACACACACCACACGCACCACACGCACCACACACACCATACACCCCACACACACCCCACACACACCACACACACACCACACACACCACACACACACCACACACACACCACACACACACCCCACACACACCCCACACACACCCCACACACACCACACACCACACACCACACACACACACACACCACACACACACACACACCACACACACACCACACACACCCCACACACCCCACACACACCACACACACCACACACACACCACACACACCCCACACACACCCCACACACACCCCACACACACCACACACACACACACACACACACACACACACACACACACACACACACACACACACACACCACACACACAAACCCCACACACACCCCACACTCTTTTTATTTTATTTTAAATAAGTAGCAGTGAAAGCAGAAAACCACAAAAGTTTAAAATTTTAAACCAATAATAATAGATATTTTGGAAATGACTGATACCTCTTGAAAAGTAATTTGAAATAAATTTTCTGTGTTCAAAAAGTTCTACATTTTCTGTGTAGCAAGCTTTTCTTTTTCTCACATGGTTTATCTGTTACACAAAATTCCTTTCAAGTAAAGAGGAGGCCTTCAGGAGTGCAAAGCACATTTGCAGAAAATTCGGATATATATTTTCTCATGTAAATGTCCTAAATATGCTATTTTAACCCAAATCATTAGAACAATTTTTGAGAAAATAAAAAATATTGAACAACGTTCCATATTAAGTGTTTGTGGAAGTGGAGTGGTTTCTCAAAAATCATTGTAAGGCATATTTTGAAGATATTGAATTTATCTGTAATTTGGCATTTTGTTTTAGTTTTGTTGTTCAGACACAGACATTTTTCTTATAATGCATTATAATATCTATTATTTATATTATAATTCAGTAGGCTTAAGTGATAGTCATCACCCTTAAGAGCTGGTCATTATGCAATGGTTTGAAATGTCATTTCTGGAATGACCAGAAGGGAAAGAAACACCTTATTTGAGTGTAATACAACACTTTCTACTATAGGTAGGTGGCAGAGAAAGTAGAAATGCTCAATCATAGAAAAGCTTAAATAATAGTTGTACCCATTGCACAGGTTTTTCTGAAGCACAGTATCGACCATATTCACATTAATTTGTTGAGCTAGCTTGTTTATGATTTTGAGGGCAGTCACTCTATACTGGCAGTGAGTTCATTTAGTTTATTTAATGTTAAAACACTTGGTATATTTCTTCTCAAACTCAAGAGTTTTGAATTTATTAACGATCCTGTGAAATACGTCACTATGGCTTGAGAATTGAGGTGATGTGCAGGATAAGTTTCAGAAAAATTACAGGGCCCATTTTATTTAATGAAACAATGTGAGATATGCTATGTGTTTATGAGGTAAAGATTTTAAGTGCAACTCTATTGGCATTTTTACCATTTTGCCGATAACTCTCAGTTCCCTTGCGCAGTGGAGAGAGCCAGCAAATGGTTTACCATCTGTTTTAATGACCCTGTACTATAAATTATTAATACTACCAAAACATATTATAAAAAATGCATAATAATACTACTATATCAGATTATTGATGTGTTTAAGTTTTCAGGTTTTTGAATTTTATTTAGCTGTGATGTATGGATATGTCATTTATATATAATAAAACAGAAACCAGTATTATTTTGGTAACTTTTTATTTTTGGAAGAGTAATGAGTGTGGCAGACAACCTTGAAGCCAAAAATCACATTTTTAAATTTGTGTATATTTTGTTTTTACTATTTTTACCAGTAATGTAGGAGAGGAATTGTATTCCCCTCATAGATATTGTGATTTCAGCGGAAATACATATTTTGAATCCTAGTCATAAAAATCTTGTTGTAATCACATGACTTTCTCTACTTAGTCTTGTACTGGTCACTCTTACAAATGCTTTTGTTCTTACATTTTCACATTAAGATAAACATTTGTATAAATAGTTTTATTACATACTTCTTTGTAGGTATAAAGAGTATAGAGGAGTACAGTAGGCTTCAGTGATAAGTCATATCGTTTAAGAGCTGGCCATTATGTGATGGCTTGAAATCTGTCCTATTTTGAATGACCGGATAGGAAAGAAACACCTTCCAATTTGAGAAATGTAATAAACCAACAGAGAAATTGTTTAAATCGATAACAAAAAATAGCTTGGAAATGGTTGACTTAAAAAAATGCACACAAATAGCTCAACATCTACATTTTTTTAACGTTTTGATATTCTCGAAATAGAAAAGAAAATCGAGATGACCACCTTTGAACCACACTTTCTGTCGCTACTTCACCGTTTCTTTTTTGTTTGTGTTTGTTTTTCTCTCTCTCTTTTTCCAACACATTTTCCTTATTCCTCTTAAGTGTTTGCCACCAAGAGCTAATTTATAGGTTTTTAAAGATTCAACCTGCGAAAAATTCTTGGAAATGAAATTGTTGTTTGGCATGAGCCATGTGCAAGATAACTTCTGGGCAAGTAGAGTCAGACTCAAAAATTCAATGCCATAGCCAGGATTTGAGCACGGATCTCCTCTCTCAGTCTGGTTGCTCTAAATAAATCCACAGACCACTAAAGAGTTAAAGAAACTTAAAAATACTTAAAAAGTGTTAGGTTTGTTATACTCTGTGCCGCAGGGTGCAACATATTTAAAATATTTTCATGACAAATTAAAAGTATATTGTCATGATGGGACCAAGGGCCTACTGCAAAGGGATTAAGTGTGGTCACCTCATTCCACCATTTTTGTTGTTTGCCAGCAAGAGAAGCAAATTAGAGAAAAAAAAAAAGAAAAAGAAGAAAAAGAAACATTTTAAGAATAGCTGCTGATGTCATGAGCTGGAAGTAGGTCCTTCAGCTGCTTTGTTGTCCCATGTTGGTGTTCCAGACTGTTTGATTTCAGTGGATATAGATGATTTGACTTTGACAATGCTCCACTGCATGAATCTGAGAGATTTCAGTTTCCTGTACTTTCCATCTTTAACTCGCTATCTATAAAGGTTGATCACAAAAGCCATGTCAGGTAACTGTAAGCTACATGGATCCTGAACTCATTTGAGCATCATTTTACCCATTTCATTCATTGTCCGATATGACTTGACGGAGGACATAAATTGCACCAAAAAAAGATCACAAAAGCCAGCCTCACCTCAAAGTGCCCTGGTTGGGTCTCTTGGGGATTATGACCCCAGAATATGGCACTTCAAACAATATTGGGTCCTGTGCAGAGGTTGTGGACACCCAAGGTAACACTGGAGCAAGTCTAAACTCCAGCAAAAGTACAGCTCCATATAATTCACTCATAGAGTTGAATTGGTCTCCAAAATGTTTACAAAATACAGCATTTCTAAACCACTCCCACCAGGGTACAGTGGGTTCTGCATTCTGACGCATAGACTCACTCTCCTAACCTAAAAACAAACAGTCACCCTGCAAAAGCTTATCCTGAATAATCCTTTCTGCAGTTAAATCCTTAGAGATTGGACATGCAGCAACAACATTCAGGCTGAATTCAGCGTGGCAGCAGTCGCAGACAGACAGACAGACAGAGCCTGAGTCAGTTGATTTCAGTTTAGTGTAGTTGCTAGTTGGAGTTGACCAGTGAGTATCAGAGTTGTGAATGGCAAAATTATCACATTTGGTAAGCAGAGCAGTGTAAAATTGATAATCAGTCAGTGGGCAGTGAGTGTTTAGAAGTATGAACAGCATAATTTGGTGCATACAACAGAGACATAAAGGAACTGACATACTTACTCTGTGTATTTGTAAAAAGTGAAAGTGATTGTAAGTTAGTATTCGGCTAATGATTTTAGTGACAAAGTGAGTTTTATGCAACTGCATGTTGTCATTTTAGTCACAATATCTTGAATTTTCTGGGAATAGCCTTTGAAGTTCTCTTCATTCTAAATGACTTTTGCATAACTGGAAAATCATAAGAAATGTAAGAAAACTACAGAAAGTATATATTTATGTAAAACACTTAATTTATCAAATAACTTTATCTTTTCCTAGATATAAATTGTTATTGATTTGAATTTTCAATAGTTTTCCCATTTTTTGAAGTACCTCTCTATTCAGTTGTTTCTTGTATGTTAGGAAAGAGTATGAGATTTCTGGGCCAGGATCTGGAAAAATCAATTTTAAATATCTGAGTATGAATATAATTTTGTGCTTCATTGTATCATAGTCCTTACACAATGGAATCTGAGTATCAGGTCAGGTTTGTCTATCCACCTTGTACCTCAAATGAAATGTGTACTGAAATTACCTCTGCAAAGGTTTATGTAAATTAAGATAAAGCGGGTAGAGGAATAAATGGATGACAGTGGACAGATTTATGTCATAAGAATGTAATGCATTAGATTTTGTTCCTGCTAGTAATAATTAAACTTTTTTATACATTTACCTTAGGTCACACTTAAGAAATATGCTATTTGGCTTCTGAACTACTTGTATAAAAGTGATAACAAAATTAAAAAAATGAATTATCTTAAACTATTGTTTCAAAAAGTTGCATTCAAAAGTTTTAAAGCATTGTGTATCTAACAAGTTGTACCACTTAAAAAAATTTAATAGTGTAAATGCTTAAGATGTCATGTTATTCTTGTATGTAAAACCAGTCACCACAAGAAACAATTTAGTTCTGATTACTAAACATTTAAATTTTAGGTCCCCAAAAAATTGGTATTAGGCACCTATATAGGTGGGAAAAATGTTTAAAATGAGTTATTGAAATATATCTGAAGGAATACTCTGCATATAAAAATAATTAAGTGTAACTACGTGTTTAACTGTGAAACCTGGGACTTAAGTACTTACAGCATAGTAAGTCGCCACAAGAGGCACGTGTCTCATAGCATATGAGAATCCCTAGTGGTTTACCGGGAAACATACAAGTCAGTTGGAGAATTTAATGTCATGTGGGCATGTTGGCCATAGTAACTCAGTGGTTTAGAGCAACCGCATGGAGAGCAGGAGATCCGTTGTTCAAATCCCGGCTATGGCATTGAATTTTTCAGTCTGGCTCTACTCATCCAAACCTTAGCCTACACACGACTAGTGTGGAAGAAATGATTATTTCCATAATTAAGTGTGTTTATATTTTTTAACAATACTGAAAATGAAAATGTACATTAATGCCATATTTGTGTGTGTTAGTTTGTCTGATTGAGATATTCACCAAAAGTGGCAAATAGCCAATCAAAGCTACACAGATTTCTTATGAGTAAGGACTATGATACAATGAAGCATAAAATTAATATAATTTTGAGTCAAACTAGTACACAATGCTCTGTTGATATCCAGACGAACTTAAAGTTGGGGTTCTCTTCAAAGGTGTCGAAATTGAACAGTTTTCCTTCATATTTCTATATGAACACCTTTTCCCATGTGGTTAATGCAGTTGGACCCTGAACACTTTTTAATAAATGGATTTCTCGTTCTGTATCATGATTATCGTTCCAAAAATGGTATGCCTCTATCGATTCCAAAGAATTCAGCAAATCAAAATTGAACAGTTGACATTAGCTGAGGATGTTAGGAAGGTCCTAAAGAAACACATTCTAGGTAAACACTAGCAATATATGGAGCATTGTGTACTAATTGCACTCAAAATTATACCTACAAAAATTTATTCCTGTATTACTTCATTCTCACTTTCAAGTGCAATATTTATATTACTGCTACTGCTACTATATAATTCTGAGCACAGCAGCTAACTATAATTAATTAATTCATTAATTCATTCATTCATGGATTTATTTATTTAAGATGACTTGATTTAGTCTTATTGTAACTGTACAAAATTCATAGCACTAACATATATATGAAGTATATGCAAGACGATCTTACATGGAAATATCATTGCATTGCATTGTGTTGACAGAATTAAATTTTTCTGTACAGATTTGTGAAATGTATATTAGGAATGGTATTTTTGATATTAAAGAGGTTTCCTAAAGCTGTCTGTCCAGATGCTGCATTATACATTGAGCAGGTCAGCAGCATATCTTGAAAATTTTGCAAACCTTTGCAACATGAAATAGAAATTACATACATTATACATGAATAATCCCAATCTTCAATGTTTCAAGAAGATATATTCTTTATGAGCAACAAACTCGGCCATCAAAGAGCATACAGAAAGTTTCAGAGCCACATAATCAAACTATCTTTCCATAGAATTGAGTGTATGCATAAAGGTTTTCATTACCTTCTCCATCTTTAAGTTCTTCAAATTGCAAGGAGGTTTTCACTAAATTAATAAGATTAAAAAAGTTTATAAAATAACATTTCAGAATCACACCTAATTTGTATATTCGGCAGCGAAATTCACTGAAATGCACTCATCAAGCACTGTTTGTACCTTAAATCTAATAACTGTGGTGCATGCATTTCTTGTATCTTGCAGGCTATTATGACTTCATGGTAGCAGAATACGTGGTGAGAATCCCTCAGTACCTTGCCTATACTTTTCAAAGAACTAATGAGCAATAACCCATACAAGCACGTCATCTGCTATTCATCCCAGTAAATGCTTCTTTGAAACAAAATTCATGGTTTTCTCTCTAACTTATGGGTTATTGTTGATTACTCTGATATTTAAATGGTTATATTTTAACTGTTGATGAATGTTAATTATTTCATTATGCTAAAACACATGCAATGTATTCATTGCATTCACGGAGAATATGCCACTGCTGGACAAAGAAACCATAACAGGAGTAAATGTTTATAGTAGATCTACATTATACCCATTCAAAATATCTGATACATTTTTCAATATTGTATGCCTGATGGTTTTTTCAAAACAGTTTCTCTGATATTATTTGTAGCTTTTTTCAGCTGACACTGCAGTTGTAAACAGACATCTGTTCACTGACTGTTCTCATAGCTTAATTAATTAATTAAATAATAATAATAATAATAATAATAATAATAATAATAATAATAATAATAATAATAATAATAATAATAATAATAATAATAATAATAATAATAATAATAATAATAATAATAATAATAATAATCATAATCATAATCATAATCATAATCATAATCATAATCATAATCATAATCATAATCATAATAATAATCATAATAATCATAATAATCATAATAATCATAATAATCATAATAATCATAATAATCATAATAATCATAATAATCATAATAATCATAATAATCATAATCATAATCATAATCATAATCATAATCATAATCATAATCATAATCATAATCATAATCATAATCATAATCATAATAATAATAATAATAATAATAATAATAATAATAATAATAATAATAATAATAATAAACGATAGCGATAGCAACCGACAATAATAACAATGATAGCAACAATAATAACAATAACGACGACGATGGTACAGGTGTTTACAACTAATAATGTACAGTATTTAGGCAAAATGCCTTTAACAAAGTGGAGAGAGTACAATTAATGTTTATAAACTATCCTCTAGATATTGCCTTACTGAGTAATATGCCCTTTTTACCAGCATGTCTTTGACGGCTTTATTAAATGTTTTTATATCTTTTGTCTGCCTTATTTTAGTGGGTAATTTATTATACATTTTTATTCCTGCATATAGTGGACTTTTTTCAAATAGTGTTAATCTATGTGCTAGTGGTTTTATAAATAAATTACTTTTGGCTCTGGTCTGATAGCCGTGTTGTTTTTGTGTACTATACAGGTTGTCAAAATTTATGTGTATATACTTGCAATGCTCTACTATATATTGCGATGGGAAAGTTAATATTTCCAAGTTTTTGAATAATGGTCTACAACATTCTTTTGGACCCGTGTGTGTTATTATGCAGATTATTTTCTTTTGGGTTTTGAATATTGATTCCCAGCCTGTTGCATGACCCCAGAGAATTATTCCATATGACATGATAGAATGAAAGTAACTAAAATATACTACTTTCTTAGTCTCCAAGTTTGTGATTTGGGACAGGTAGAACATGTTAAAGCAGGCAGAATTTAATCTTTTGGCTATGTAATGTATGTGTTCCTGCCATTTTAACTGATTATTTACACATATTCCAAGTATTTTTGCTAAGGTGGCAGTACTTATATTGGTGAGGTGTAACACGTTGTCTACTTTTGTTTGTTTTAAGTGCATAACAGAAGTTTTAGATGTGTTGAGTTTTAATCCATTACTATTAAACCACTGTTTTAGTGCAGACATTGTTTCAACTGTTTTCTGCCTCAGCTCTATGTTAGTTATTGCTTTAATCCTAATTATTGTATCGTCAGCATACATTATTGATTTTTCACTGATGTTTTTTGGGAGGTCATTTGTATATAGTATGTAAAGTAATGGTCCTAATACACTTCCCTGTGGTACCCCATTTTTTATTGTGTTACAGTTTGAGTGGGTCTCACCATTACTACCTTTTAGAATTACTTTCTGCTTGCAGTTGTTAAGATACGACTGGAACCATTTTAGTGGTGTTATTTATACCATAAAATTCTAATTTTTTTAATAGTATTTCATGATTTACACAGTCAAATGCCTTTGAGTTGTCATATATAATCAGGGAAGCAGACTGTTTTTCATCTAGTATTTGTTTTGTAGTGTGTGTCAGGAATGTAAAATTAGTACAAATATATGCCAGATCAACCATTACCTATTTCTTTCAGTAATTCACTCTGTTATCTTAATACACTGCCAATCATTTTCAGAAAAACTTGACATTTTCTATATCCTGGATATTCTTGCTATAGAATTGAACAGTCTGTAATAATGTACTTCACCTTGATGGATGCTGGAGTTAGGAACAAATTTGATCTTTTTCTTCAAAAATAACAACAGTTCTAGTACTTACATTTAAAAGTACTTTCTTTACAAAACAAATTCAGGAATTGATTTTTAATTTATTCTTATATTCAATGTAGTTCATGTACAAGACAAGTAATATGTATTAAGTTCTGGAAAAGCAATTTGAGTAGCTTACCTTTTTAAATGTATACTGAAGAAACTTGCAAGTTTGTTAAATTAATAGTATTGCTGCTGTGAGGTATCAAAGGCAAAGAATAGGATAATGGAAATTCCATTTTCTTAGCTCAAATGTAGGAAGAGCCTATCAAGCTACTCACCTTTTACGAGAGGCCATTGTCTTATATGGATATATTGGGATGATGATGATGATGATGGTGATGATCCATCATCAGTAGGTTGCGGATTTTGCAAGCAGTTTGCTTCAGGTTGTCCACACACAATGCATTAGATCCATCGCACAAAATGTAAACAGTTGTGGATATGAATCACGGGTAAAGAAGGGGGCATGATCAGCTGACTGCTGCAAGCATACAGTCGGGTGAATAAACAACTACAGCATGGCAATGCTATCGGGTAAGAAACATATGCTGCCTCATGTTTATATATTTCCTCTTACCTTATTCAATATATAATTGCAAGCAATGTATACTACACATAAATTTTATTCAATTCTATTCAATATAATTCGTATTCTATCCAATATTTATTTTATCTTGGCAATACTTAGAATTCAATTTTGGTATAATATGAACACATATATCATTTTAAAATACAATGTGTTTATACATTTTAATATGCATGCCATATATTTTCAAGAGTATCTTAGCTTGTATCTTTAGTGATACAATCCTCCATAAGAGGTATACTTTTATTGCTAGTTGCTCCTGTGCATGCACCTATTTCAGTGAATCACCATGTGCATCTTGAAGTTACTGAAAGTGAATCTCTTACAATTTGCAGTAAGACATTCCTTATATCGTGAAAAACTGTGTTCTATGTCGCTAGATGTGATAGATGCAAAGCAATAATATTTGACATCAATTCCACTATGGAAGAGAGCAGTATAAGGTGTAATGTATATGTGCACAGACTGTCCAAGGAGTGGGGGTAAGGGTGGAACTTCTGTTGGCACTGTCTATGCTCCCAGTTGCAGCTCAACCTAATTTCCATTCGTTCTGGCGTCAGCGCATATGAAATACTCAGCCTAATCATCACCATCACCATCACCGTCACGGTCACCGTCACTGTAACTACATGGAAATATACAATAAGACAACTTATATAAATGTTTCTCTTAATTAACATGAAGTAAGTAGAAGAATAAACATTTGTAAGAAGAGTTTGTGTATGACCAGAGCACAGAAAGTCATGTGAGGCAACACATCACATGTTTTAATCTTTATGAGCAACCTACTTTTGCTATTAATACTGTGACTTTGTAAGTTCGTGAAATTAAAAGTCCAATTGCACAAACTAAAAAATGTTCTTTATTTCCACCGAATTACAGTTGGAACTCTTGTCGATTACATAGAATTACGTAGCGCACACAATTACAATCCACCAGTTCGTCTGTCACAGGTCCACTCCACACTCACAATTACGTACAACTCCTCTGATACCCTTCGCAGTCTTCCAATCCATTTGCTAGCACTGAGCTCGTCAAGGCTGCTCGCCAAGAACTGAACTGACTCGTCCACTGCAGGCCTTATATAGGAAGATCGCTGTTTCTAGAAGCTTCGCGGCTCGGAAAATCATCCCGATAGTTCCAGACGTCAGGGGGAGGGGAAAGAGATGGTACAGGGCTCATGCCGCTCTTCTAACTATTCCCACTGTGAGCGCTACAGAGATAAATGGGTAGGCGTGGGCTGAATGCCTCCTGTTGCCCACCCAGCTCCAGTTGGTTGTTCCGATAATTGGGTGACAATACTATTAATTATAGTTAGTATTATTCTTGTCAGTTCATTCAAGAAGTGAGCTAATAACCAAAGAGTTGGCTGTATTTCTGAAAGATGGGATATAACAATCCTCTAAGAAGAAAGTTCTTAAAGTAGATGTTATCACTAACAATACACCAAAAAGATGGCTCATTAAAGCTAATATTTTTAGTTGAACATCTTATAATATTAAAAACTATGTACCTGAAGAAAAGTGTAAGTCAATAACTTGATTCTGCTTCATTTTATTTTTCAGCATTGTAACTAAGACTGTAGAGGCTGCTATGCCTGTTGAAAAGGATGCAGATGAATACAACATGAATCACTGCAAACGAGGGAAAGCTGTGATCTTTAATCATGATGAATTTGATGATGATAGGGCTCCCCCCAGAAGCGGATCACATGTTGATGTTGAAAGTCTGCATAAAACTTATTCTGCACTTGAATTTGAAGTTATAGTTCACAACAATCTGCCATATACAAAAATTAAAGAAGTTCTGGATGAATGTAAGTATAATAAGTATAATAAGTCTTTTAGCTTTTGTTTCAGCATTAGTGTAACACTTAAATTCAAACTTACTTATGCAGTCTGGATAATTTCATGTTTAATGAGTAAATTATGTTTTATTATTTAAATGTCATTGTTTTTTCTTTTGTAATGTTTAAATAATGTTTAAAATATTGCAATATGATCTTCGTATGAAGGAAATGGTCATTAGATAGTAATGTGGGTATGTTACAGCCATATGAATTGCTCAAATGTTACATTAAACAGTATTCTAAATTTACTGTAATCCCTAGTAAGTTCTGTTTAACCATAAGATATGGAAAATTGTTAAGATTATAGCTTGACGAGGAACAATGGAAGCTTCTAGATGTCTATCGAGTGGTAGAAGCAGCATATTATAGGTAGGGTGACCATACGTTCTCTTTTTCCCGGACATGTCCTCTTTTCTGCTGTAAAAAAAGTGTCCAGATGGAATTTTGGAAATTCGGCGAATGTCCTCTTTTTTGCAGCTAGGCATACAATTTCATTTTAAATTGCATAATCTTTCTTTCTTGCCACTGAGACATTGCATATCAAAGAAGCTTAAGCCACGGCAAAGGCTGTATACCTAGTATAACTATACTCTTTGATTGTTGCATACTCTGACTGACCTATTAATTCGCAATAAATATGCTATTATTCTATGCTTCCTTCCTGTTCCTGTGCAGCCGGGTACGTAGTTTCCTTGAAAGCATGTGTTAAACTATACTCAACTTAAGAATAGAAGTGTTAAGAGGAATCTCATGTTCTGTTCTTGCAACAGATGCAAGTAATCACGGTTCTCTCATAATATTTCCTATCCTCATCCAATATTTTGACGTAAAAAATGGTGGTATAAACACAAATGTTATTGAGTTAAAAGCAACTCCAAATGAAAAGGCGGAAACAATAGCTACTTATATAACAGATACTGTTAAGAAATTGGGGATAGACAAAAAGTGTATTGCTTTTGCTGGGTTTTGGTGGGCTGGGCAGAGCTTCAGGAAACAATGTGTTAACCATTTACAGAACAAACTAAATAAAAAATTGGTGGGAATGTGTTGTCCAGCACATGTTCTACATAACTGTGTTCAACATGGCCTTGATTTTGGTCTTTCAGCTGACATAGAATCCATCGCACTGAAAATATTCAGTTTGTTTTCTATTTATACAGTGCATACTGAAGAGCTGAAATCTTTTTGTGAGTTTGTTGACATAACATATCAGCAGTTGCTTTCCCATTCAAAGACACAGTAGCTATCATTATTTCCATGTGTTAGTAGAATACTGGATATGTACCCTGCGCTCAGGTCTTATATTTTATCCCAAATATCAGCTCCAGTAATAATAAGAAGGTTCTTTAAAGATGGACTGAGTGAGGCAAGATTGCACTTTGTCCATTCGCTTATGACAGTTGTACAGAAAAATATCACTGATCTAGAAGTGGAAGCAAACTCAGTAGCAGACCACTTTCCATTTTGGAATGCACATTATAAACACTGAAAGACAGACAAACACTGAGCGTCAAATCACTTAAAGTAAAAGATATCTAAAGGAAAAAAGGGAAGCAGGGTACATTGTAGAATGCGACAGGTTTGTGTGCCAGATTATAATAACCGTTTAAATGAAATTAAAACAAGTAGCTACTTTAATGCTGGCTGCTTTCTTAAACCTTAATCATGTCTATTGAACTATACGTCTATGTAAACCTTACAAATCCCAATTACAACATCAAACAGTTCCATGCTACAACTGGAGTGGGGCGATACTGAAAGTGTCCTCTTTTTCTGCCCATGATATATGGAAGTGTCCTCTTTTTCTGCCCATGAGATTTGGTCACCCTAATTATAGGGTTCTATATGATCAAAGTGTAAAGCTTCAAGAATTGGTAGTACTGTTATAGATTGTTATTAAATAGCATGTGCATGCATGTTTTTTTTTCTTTTTTTTCAGAATCAAGAATAATAAATTGTCTATGTATAGAAGGCTTTGAGTAATTATTTCACCATAATATGACCTGAATTAGTAATAAAACTTATACCATCGGATGGGAATTTGAAATTGATAATTCTCACTAAAAATATACAATGCAATAAATTGGGGAAAAGATTTCATAATAACCATTATTTGTAAATTATGCCCAAAAAAAAAAATAAGATGGCCATTTAGGAGCATTGAGCGATGTTAATGAGTTAGCTTGCATCGTCGTCGTCGTTGTCATCATCATCATGCCTGCCTCGGTAGCGTAGATGATAGCGTGTCTGCCTTACGTTCAAGAGGTCACGAGTTCAAATCTCGGTCAGGGTGAGTTACCTGGATAAGGTTTTTCCACTCAACCTCACTCATCGATAGGCATTTGTGAGAGAGAGAACCTTCCGGGTCAACAGGGGTGATATGGGTGTTGCATAACTCAACACACAGTGTAATTCGAGGAAAATGTACTGCGAAGCATTGCAGAAGAGCCATCTACTGTACACCCAAGACAAGAAAGCTAGAGGGGTATGAAGGGCAGAGGAGCTTGAACTGTTTGTCTGCTCTGGTAGCGGACCTGTTTACTAGGAAGTGAGTGTATGAGAGTGCATATGAGTCACCCATGCTGCCAGATCTAACGTTTATTGCAGTGATAGGTATTATATATAGGTGAGCTATGTGACAACACTTGTGTATTTTAAACGAGCCGTCCATCCTTGTCATACTCGGAAGGTGAGCATACACCCCGAGGAGACACCAAAAGTGATTACGTTGCACATTCCTCTAGCTTGCCTTTTTGTCCTGTGCAATCAGTACCGTACATGCACTATTGCATTTGCACTAAGCACTAACCATGTTAGTGTATGACAAGTCATACATGAAGAACAGCTTCACCCATTTCACCTACAGAAGGTGCAAGCACTAAAACTGGAAGACTTGCCATCGGCTACAATTTTTCAACTTGGCTTTACCCCAGCAGCCTGAATTCTTTTCATCGTATTGTTCACTGATGAGGCCTTGTTCACCAGGGATGGTCTAATCTTAATTCAAGAAACAGCCATGTGTGGGACTATGTGAATCTACATGCTGTCATGGAGAAGAGTCCCCAGCAGACATTTTCAGTCAGCATATGGTTTGGAATGATTACAGACCATGTCATTGGTCCATATCTGCTCCACCCTGGATTAAATGGACAAGTTTATCTTAATGTGTTACAGAACATTTTACCTGTATTTTTAGATGATTTGCCCTTTCATATTAGTCATCAAATGTGGCTACAATATGACAGAGCTCCACACCATTTCACTCTGGCTGTACAAGGGCATTTAAGCCACGCTTATGCTGCTCAATGGATCAGAAGGGCGGAGACCAACTGTAGCTTGACCAGCCTGCTCTCTCGACCTCAGCTCAATTAATTTCTTTTTCTGAGGTCACTTCAAGTCTGTGGTATATGAAACACCTATTACCTCAGAATTAAACTGTAATTGTAAGATGCAAATATATTCTGCATACGTGATTAATTTACCTTTTATGCTGTTTGGGAGATCATTCATATACAGTATGTATAAAGGGGTCCTAAAATGCTTCCCTGAGCAACCCCTATGTTTATATTTCTCCAGTTTATCTAATAATTTCATTGCCATCATTTAGGGCTATACTATGTGTGCTCTCCATTAGACAGGAGTTGACCAGGCTAATGATTTACTCTTTATATCATGGAAATTAATTTTCTCTAGCAATACCTCGTGGTTTACATAGCCAGTGTTTGAATCATCACATATTAATAAAGTCTGTTGGATTTCATCAAGCATTTGAGAAATTTCATTTATAGATCTGTTAGCGATATTCCCTTTTTCACTTATGCAAGTTTGACATCCTGGGCATAGAACTTTCAGTTTTGCAATATAAAGCATTACTCAAAGATAATATGTAATCCATGTGATGCACATCTGGAGATATTGGTTGTGCACTGCAACTTTTAGGAGATGTGTAAGTCTATGCTAAAGATATAGATCTTGTTATACTATTTATGGTCAAATAATTTTATTTCTTTTACTTAAATGATTTCCCAGATTTCTCATTTGAATTTTAAAATAATTATAATTTTTCCAAGTTATATGCCATTATTTGTTTTTTGCCTCTTGGTCATGCAAAGATACTGGAATTTCAAGGCCATCACATAACGAACTGTTTTAAAGAATTGACTATTCTTAAGCTACCCTACTCTCCTTAAACGTACAGTAAAATGTATAGTAAAACCATATCTGCAAATAGTTGAAAGAAACCTTTTGCAAGAATATTTTGTATAAGAGTGGACAGAGAGGTCATGTGAGTACAGCATCATGTATCTTAGTATTTTAACCATAGTAGAAGTTAAAAGTTGACTTTTAAATATGTATTTAATGTGATTTTGTGGGTTCGTGAAATGAAAAGTCCAATTACACCACTCAACAATGTTCTTTATTTCCACCGACTTACAGTTTAACACTTGCCAATTACACAGTATTACTTGCTGCACACAGTTACAATTCACCAGTCCGTCCGTTACAATTTCCTTGTACTCGCGGTTACGTAAGCTCCGGTACACATTCACAGTTACGTACAGTCTTCCGTTGCACAATCCTTTCGTTCATTAACACGTCACTGACTAACTCTTACACCAAGAACTGCGACTGTCTCCTCACTCACTGACAAAACCAACTCACTGACTGACTAAACCAAAACCAACTCAACTCTGTCCGTCTGTAGCCCTCTTTATAGGCATCTCGCCGTTTTCTCGACGTTTCCAGATGATGAACGATCCCGTAATTTCTGGAACACAGGTGAAGGAGAAACAGACCGCACAATTATGCTTCTTTCCCCAGTCGTCCCTGTCACCACTATAAGACAAACGAGGCGAGGGCGTGGCTAACCGAACCTTCCCTGTCTCCCGCTTTCAGCTGCTTCACAGGGTGTTCCAGCGCTCCCGTTACACTGCTCCCTCCTCAAAGATGTTCGCCTCGAACAGCCCCATCGTAGCATGCGAGGCGGTCCAGGTGTACCACCAGCATCTGCTCGGAGTCTCAGCCAGAAGTAGCGCTGCCGTAGTTTGTGAATCATTCGGTTCGCTCCCAGGTGTCCTCCTGAAGTACCGGCGTGCACTTCCTCCAAGACTTCCGGGACCTTGCTCCGGGGAAGTACCAACTGTTCTCTCTGCGCCTTCCCATCGGGTGACTCCCATACCCGGAACAGCACGCCCTCTCTGGTCTTCAACGAGTCCCATCGGGCCCAGTGCGACTTGTAGGTGGCGCTCCTCGGTGCGATGTCCTCCCAGGTTGGTCTCGTCCCTGCGTCCACTTCCCTCAAGAGTGGCCCCAAGTCTGCGTCCGCCAGCTGCTCCCTCCTCAGGCCTGCGCTATCCCAGCCTTCAGCAGGCACTGCCACAACTACTCGGACTGCTGCGGCACGCTCCTTCTCTTCCACTCTTGTGCGCTCATGGCCGTCCTGGATCTGCGATAGGACACCTCCAATGCAATGGTCACTAGCGTCGGTGTCCACAATGAAGGCGCCACCCGGTTGTGGGAAACCCAAAGTTGGAGCACTGCACAGGGTCTCCTTCGGGTGCTGGAAAGCGTCTTCGGCGTCCTCCGTCCACACATAAGGCCGGTTTTCCTCCGTCAGGCGGGTGAGGGGTTTTGCGATGTTGTCGGCCTTTTCCTCTAAATCATTAAGGCGGTCGTCTACTTGACCCTTCCGTTTGCCCAGGTTCGCGACGTCATCCCTCACGCCGGCCAACCGTTCCTCGAACTTGGCGGCGAGAGCCTCGTTCGCCACCTTCATTTCGGTAGCCAGACCGTCATTCGCTGCTCTCATTTCCGTGGTTAACTCGGCCTTCATTTGTTCCATCTTCTCGGTGATGTTGCCCCTAGCCGTCCTGATTAGTTTCAGTTCCGCGGCCAGGTTATTTCTAGTCTCCAGCATCTCTGTTAATTCGGCCCGCATTTCTTCCATCTTCCTGGTGATGTTGTCTTTAGCCGTCTTCATTTCTTCCAGTTCCGCTAAAATCTTTTCTAATGCTGCCTCCATCGTTGTAATGTTCGGTGATGTTGTTTTCCCGCTTCCTGACACCAGTGTGACTTTGTGGGTTCGTGGAATAAAAAGTCCAATTACACCACTCAACAATGTTCTTTATTTCCACCGACTTACAGTTTAACACTTGCCAATTACACAGTATTACTTGCTGCACACAGTTACAATTCACCAGTCCGTCCGTTACAATTTCCTTGTACTCGCGGTTACGTAAGCTCCGGTACACATTCACAGTTACGTACAGTCTTCCGTTGCACAATCCTTTCGTTCATTAACACGTCACTGACTAACTCTTACACCAAGAACTGCGACTGTCTCCTCACTCACTGACAAAACCAACTCACTGACTGACTAAACCAAAACCAACTCAACTCTGTCCGTCTGTAGCCCTCTTTATAGGCATCTCGCCGTTTTCTCGACGTTTCCAGATGATGAACGATCCCGTAATTTCTGGAACACAGGTGAAGGAGAAACAGACCGCACAATTATGCTTCTTTCCCCAGTCGTCCCTGTCACCACTATAAGACAAACGAGGCGAGGGCGTGGCTAACCGAACCTTCCCTGTCTCCCGCTTTCAGCTGCTTCACAGGGTGTTCCAGCGCTCCCGTTACACTGCTCCCTCCTCAAAGATGTTCGCCTCGAACAGCCCCATCGTAGCATGCGAGGCGGTCCAGGTGTACCACCAGCATCTGCTCGGAGTCTCAGCCAGAAGTAGCGCTGCCGTAGTTTGTGAATCATTCGGTTCGCTCCCAGGTGTCCTCCTGAAGTACCGGCGTGCACTTCCTCCAAGACTTCCGGGACCTTGCTCCGGGGAAGTACCAACTGTTCTCTCTGCGCCTTCCCATCGGGTGACTCCCATACCCGGAACAGCACGCCCTCTCTGGTCTTCAACGAGTCCCATCGGGCCCAGTGCGACTTGTAGGTGGCGCTCCTCGGTGCGATGTCCTCCCAGGTTGGTCTCGTCCCTGCGTCCACTTCCCTCAAGAGTGGCCCCAAGTCTGCGTCCGCCAGCTGCTCCCTCCTCAGGCCTGCGCTATCCCAGCCTTCAGCAGGCACTGCCACAACTACTCGGACTGCTGCGGCACGCTCCTTCTCTTCCACTCTTGTGCGCTCATGGCCGTCCTGGATCTGCGATAGGACACCTCCAATGCAATGGTCACTAGCGTCGGTGTCCACAATGAAGGCGCCACCCGGTTGTGGGAAACCCAAAGTTGGAGCACTGCACAGGGTCTCCTTCGGGTGCTGGAAAGCGTCTTCGGCGTCCTCCGTCCACACATAAGGCCGGTTTTCCTCCGTCAGGCGGGTGAGGGGTTTTGCGATGTTGTCGGCCTTTTCCTCTAAATCATTAAGGCGGTCGTCTACTTGACCCTTCCGTTTGCCCAGGTTCGCGACGTCATCCCTCACGCCGGCCAACCGTTCCTCGAACTTGGCGGCGAGAGCCTCGTTCGCCACCTTCATTTCGGTAGCCAGACCGTCATTCGCTGCTCTCATTTCCGTGGTTAACTCGGCCTTCATTTGTTCCATCTTCTCGGTGATGTTGCCCCTAGCCGTCCTGATTAGTTTCAGTTCCGCGGCCAGGTTATTTCTAGTCTCCAGCATCTCTGTTAATTCGGCCCGCATTTCTTCCATCTTCCTGGTGATGTTGTCTTTAGCCGTCTTCATTTCTTCCAGTTCCGCTAAAATCTTTTCTAATGCTGCCTCCATCGTTGTAATGTTCGGTGATGTTGTTTTCCCGCTTCCTGACACCAGTGTGACTTTGTGGGTTCGTGGAATAAAAAGTCCAATTACACCACTCAACAATGTTCTTTATTTCCACCGACTTACAGTTTAACACTTGCCAATTACACAGTATTACTTGCTGCACACAGTTACAATTCACCAGTCCGTCCGTTACAATTTCCTTGTACTCGCGGTTACGTAAGCTCCGGTACACATTCACAGTTACGTACAGTCTTCCGTTGCACAATCCTTTCGTTCATTAACACGTCACTGACTAACTCTTACACCAAGAACTGCGACTGTCTCCTCACTCACTGACAAAACCAACTCACTGACTGACTAAACCAAAACCAACTCAACTCTGTCCGTCTGTAGCCCTCTTTATAGGCATCTCGCCGTTTTCTCGACGTTTCCAGATGATGAACGATCCCGTAATTTCTGGAACACAGGTGAAGGAGAAACAGACCGCACAATTATGCTTCTTTCCCCAGTCGTCCCTGTCACCACTATAAGACAAACGAGGCGAGGGCGTGGCTAACCGAACCTTCCCTGTCTCCCGCTTTCAGCTGCTTCACAGGGTGTTTCAGCGCTCCCGTTACATTAATAACAGTTATAGCTTGAGTATATTTAATACCTTGTTTGATTTTAAAAATATTGTTTATTTTCCAGTGGCTAATGAAGATCATACGGATGAGGACTGTTTGGTAATAGTAGTGCTCACACATGGAATGGGTACCTCGTACATTCACTCGAGAGACGTTCCTTATCCTGTCAGTACTCTCTGGGATCCCTTTGCTGCCGACAAATGTATAACTTTGGCAGGAAAACCCAAAATGTTCATTATTCAGGTAAGAATTGCTGATACACTACATAACCTGGAGCATTACAAAAGCAATAAACAAGTGGTACAATTACGTAGAAAATGAAGCTAGCTACAGTGAAGCAATAAATACTACACAAATCTAAATATAAAGGGCGTCCAGAGAGTAATTTCTGT
Organism: Mantis religiosa; assembly: GCA_030765055.1. NCBI lineage: Eukaryota > Metazoa > Arthropoda > Insecta > Mantodea > Mantidae > Mantis > Mantis religiosa. The sequence goes on from CM060948.1 coordinate 174,427,584, forward strand.
TTCAATTCATCTCCGCTGCAGCGCTGCGATCGCAGTTCCGCACATGCGGGGTAAACGCTCTGTGTCAAGGAGAAGAAACATGTGCCATTGTGAGATCGCTGTCCGCCATCTACGCTTTGTTGTGCTTGTTTACAATGTCAGTGTTGAGTGAAAATCCTGCCGCTTGTGAAATCAGATCTGTGATTCGTTTTCTGAATGCTAGGAAAGTGAAACTAATAGAAATTTATCGGCAAATTTGCGATGTCAAAAGGTGTTGTATTTCTTCATGATAACGCACGACCACAAACTGCAAATGCGACGAAAAACATCCTACAGGGATTTGGCTGGGACGTGTTTGACCACCCCCTGTACAGCCCTGACCTTGCTCCTAGCGACTTTCATCTGTTTTTGCATCTCAAATCTTTCCTTGGTGGTCAACACTTCAACAATGACGAAGAGCTGAAAGAAAATATTTCCATCTGGTTGAAGGCACAGGCGGCAAACTTCCATGAAGAAGGTGTACAAAAACTCGTGCCTCGCTATGACAAATGTCTGCAAAATTTCGGCAGTTATGTGGAAAAGTAGTTTAAGAGTTGTAGAATTTTGTGCAATAAATAATTTTTCTGTATCTGTACACAATTTAATTTTATTACCAAACAGAACTTACTTTCTGGATGTACCTCGTATTTGTAACAAAGGCTTCACTTATCTTAGAAAAAATTGGTGTTAATTCTTCTTTCTAATGGAGATTGATTGTTTGTTTTAAAAAAATAAACATTGCGTAATGAATTTTGAAATACCAGCAGTTGATTCTGTTTTTAGGTTTGTTTCGTTTTCAGATTTTGGTAATACTGGAAAAACATAAGAACATGGTAACCGGAATCCTTGACAACATAGTTTATTTATGGACTGAAGATACAAACAATCTGTTTGTGAAATCTATCTCCATTAGAAAGAAGCATTAATACCAATTTTTTAAGATAAATGAAGACTTTGTTACAAATATTTATATTTGTGTAAGTGGTACAATACTGAAAATTACATCATTTATGCATCAATATACAAAAACAGTATGTGTGAACATACAGGCAGTACAGAACAAAAACAATAACATGCTTGATATAAAGATAGAAGATCAAGAAATAAAAAAATTGGATTGTACTAATTTTCTAGGAGTAGTGCGACAAAAATTAAACCTGGGAAAAACACACTTGACAAAATTTGTAACAAAATCTCTTCAAGCCTGTTCTTTCTAAAACAAATGACTAAACTTATTCATGTAGTCGTCTTAATTACAATTTATTATGGATTAGTATTCTCACATCTCTCATATGGTATAGTATGGGGACAAAGTGCAACAATACACACAAAGACTATTCTTCAGAAAAGGGCCATAAGGATAATTTTAGGATTAAATAGACAAGAATCATGTAGAGAATACTGTAGGAAACTAAACATTTGAATGTTATATTCACTGTATATAGTTGAGGTAATCATGCTTGCAAAAAAGACAGTAAATAGCAATAAAAGAAATAATAAGATTCACAAATCTAACACAAGCAGTAACAGAGACGTTCACATAAATTCCCACAGGCTAGAAATGTAAAAAAGCAAACCATCAGGGGCTGTATATTTGCCATACAACAAATTGCCACAAAATATAAAATCCATAAAATGTATTGTATACATGGGAGTTTTTACTCACTAGAAGAGTTTCTAAATAGGGCTTAAGACATAACTGTAAGATTATAAATATGTGTATGTTGCCAGAAAAAAATGAACATATCTTTAAGATAGTTAATGTAGTAATTGGTATATGTAGGAGTATATTTATTGGTATAGGTGTACATGTAGTTATTTTAAATATATTTTATAATTAGAGCCCGGATTTGTAAGCAAATCAAATGGTGAAATAAGCAAGTATATAGGTAAGAAAAATATATAAGCACCAAAAATAAGCAAATAAAAAAATAACAATTTAATCATAAACATATGTTTTGTAAAATTCTTACCTTATGTAAGCTTATTACAGTACACAAGGAAGATTATCTTGAGATTTTCTTGTGTGAAGAACTTTTTATACGTGAAAAGGATCTCTCGACGTCACATGACATTACTGGAACATGTGAAAAGCATCACAGTTCTTGAGTGAATTCCTCTTTAATACACATTTCTGTACCAGAAGGCTTTATAGAAGTTTTACAGTGTTTTGTAACGTTTCTCAAAGGCAGTTTTAACAATACCTTGAGTCTTTGAAGATAATGTTACTGAAATTTCATCCATCAAAGAAAGTGAATGTTCCACGGCATTTTACCAAACTTTTAACTGTGTTATAATAGTGGATATTTTGGAAAAACTGTTATGGATGTACTCTATCTTATCTTGGATGCCAATATTAGCAGAACATTTCTGTACCGTGGCAATGCTGCTTTCATCTTGTACATCTAAGAAGTACAGCACTGTTTTTACTTCATTGAAATGTTCTGTGTAGTATGACCAAGAACTCCATTGGGTTAATACTGGCTGAGGAGTTAAAGACAAATTTGGAAGTACTGCATGAAATTTTTTAACTCAAATCGGTGACAGTACAAACTTTCTTTATGCTAGAGACAAGAAGATCCGCATCTTTGTATCGGCCCCTAACTGTTTCAGTGAGACGATGTAAACTGTCTGAATGATAAAATGATGGCCAGTGAAAATTTAGTTTTAAATTTACATGATCTGGATAAAATAAGCTATTTTAAGTCAAAAGCATAAAATAGGTAAGGAAACCCCGTATTTGAGCAAAAAAGCATTTATAAGCATTTTGATTAGAAATCCGGGCTCTGTTTATAGTAATGTATAACATCATGTACTTGACGATGCTATGAATTACAGTGTAATATTTACAGCAAATAATAACTGAATGAATTACTTAATTCTTAGGATATTTTATTCAAGTTGGATTATTTTAAACTGGTTTAAGTAGGGTTTTAAACAAGAAATAGTTTTGCTCAAGTTGATGAGATTTAAATTAAGGTCTAAATTAGGTTCAAAATAATGGTTAAGCCTAACTTAAACCATGGTTTAATTTAAACTATCTGAAATAGTGTATATATATAACAAATCATAATTTCCAAGTGAAAAGTGATTTATTTCTAATTTTGTAAAATTTTAAATAGAAAATTACACAATTAAAATTAAAAATACGCTTTTGTGCTCCATAAAATTAAATTATTTTAAATTGTACATCCAGTCAATTTGTAGTTGTTTCATTCTGTCTCTAAATTTCATCAAATATATCTTTGCAGATAATGGTGATACTCATTAAATGTTTCTCAGTAGCTAACTTTTTCTCTACATCATGTTGTTTATCCTCGCTGCTGATTTATGTTTCTTTGTTTCTGATACTTCAGAAATCTTCTCCAAGCTTATTTCCTACATTCCTTTTGATTTTACAGACATAGATTTTTCCATAACACCCACAGTTAAGTCTATAAATACCAGTTTTCTTATTCATCTTGTTTGATTTTAATAGATTTCTTATACTGAGTGTAATTGTGCCACAGTAATATTATAACCTTTCAGTATGGTTTGAAAATGCTGTGTTGCTCTCAATTAATATAAACTTCTTGTCAATGGCCTTTTATCCTGCAGAAAGTGTTGCTACTTATCTGCAGTATTGGATTTTCTTATTTGTCACAAACTGATTTCTTATACTTCCACCATTTTAATTATATGCTTTAATTCCACCTGGTGATTATCTTATCAGAATATTAATCATTCTCTATATTAACCACTGGTGCGACAGCCCTAAGATGGCCAAGGCCTACCAACCCGACTGCTGTCCTCACGCCCACTTATGCACGGCAGAGGTGGGTGATCATCCATCCAATACGGAGAGGAGATGTGGTCAGCATCTTGGTATCCCCCAGCCGGAATGTTGGTTTTTGTGACCAGGGCCGCTTACCTATCGTAAGCTCCTCACTTTCCTCACGATGCTGAGTGGGCACCAGTCCTATACCCGAGATCTAAAATCGCATCCCATGGGTGGGATCGAACCCGGGTCGCTTTCCGTAGCCAGGGACCAAGACATGTTGCCTTAGCCCGCTATGCCATGGTGCAGGACCATTCTTTATATACTGAGTTTTAATCAGATTGGTCATTTGTTGCAACAAGCCTATAATGTAATGTGACTGCATTAGAGCTGATGATGCAAACGATGGTTCGCGAAATATGTTCTCAATATAGGTACGTAAGTGAAGCTGATGTGTAATAAATAGACTCATCTATAATTTAATAATAGATAATATATTCATAATTAAATTAGTTATAGATCATTACTTATGTTATAAAAGAGGTAGAGTATATATTGCATTTACAATTGGGGGGGGGGGTAAGCATTTGACACTATAGATAGAGAAACATTATGGTTTATACTGAGAAATAAAGTAGTAAGCTTAAAATTATTAGATCAATTCAGAGTATATGCAAGAACAAGTTTTGTATTGAGATGAATGGAAGTGAAATAACTGATAAGCAGACATCGGAGCCTGTACACCTTTAAAGGGATATGAAGTTGATGTATATAACTGCTGACGTCAGTCCCGAGGCTGACACGCAGTATAGTCTGGTTCGCAACACATAGCTTTAGTTTCATTACAACTACTGCTTGCCATGCAGGTAGAACTGCCTTCCAGTGAGTGCAAGGTGTTTTACATATTGTGTTAACAGCATTACTTTCACAACAATTATTGGAAAATCTCCATTTTATAAATCAAAAGTTTTGGGTATTATCAACGCCACTGCTCACTTTTCTTCTTGTTTCAATCTGATGTTTCTAATGTGCTCTTTGACTCTGGTTTTTAGAGTTCTTTTAGTTTGGCCTATGTAGCATTTTTCACAATTCTTACAACTTATCTGGTGTGTTCCGGATCTGTTAACTGATGGGATTTCATCTTTTGTTTTTGAATTTAGCAATTCTAAAATATCAGTGTCTATTAGTAGGTGCCAAGGTGATATTTTGTTCCTTGAAGATCTTTTTAAATTTATTAAATGTTTTGCGGTGATATGTGAATGAACTGAATATACTGTTGCTTTCTTTTTATTTTGTAAATGTGGTTGCTTCCTTAATGGTTTTCTTTAGTTTAGCTTTTCTAATTTTCTTTAACACAGCGGCACCTTGACGTCCCAGTCACGCTGATGGCTGGCCACGACCTTCCTCAAGTGTTCCTCTAAGGTCATGATGTACCTTTCGACCATGCCATCCGACTGGGGATGTAGAGCTGTTGTGCAGGTCTTGTTAACCGCAAGTCTTTCTAGTGCCTCCTTCATCAGGTTGGACTCAAAATTGGTGCCCTGGTCACTGTGCAGCTCTAATGATACCCCAAATGGGCAGAACACTTGCTCCATGAGGCAGTCTGTGATTGTCCTTGCCTCTTGGTTCGGGATGGCATACACCTCCGGCCACCTGGTGAAGTAGTCCACGACCACCGTCAGGTACTTGTTGCCTCGGTCAGACATCAGAAATGGTCCAGCTATGTTGACGGTGATCCGTTCGAATGGCGCTCCGACGTTATACTGCTGCATGTGACCCCGGCTCCTAGTCTGGGGGCCGCGACTCGCTGCGCACACGTGACATTGACGGCACCATCTCTCAGTATCTGCTCGGAGCCTCAGCCAGTAGTAGCACTGTCATAGTTTGCCAATCATCCGGTTTGCTCCCAGGTGTCCTCCTGAAGTACCGGCGTGCACTTCCGGGACCTCACTCTGGGGAAGTACCAACTGTTCTCTCTGCGTCTTCCCATCGGGTGATTTCCATACCTGGAACAGCACACCCTCTCTGATCTTCAACGAGTCCCACTGGGCCCAGTACGACTTGTAGGTGGCACTTCTCGGTGCAATGTCCTCCCAGGTCGGTCTTGTCCCTGCCTCCACTTCCCTAAAGAGTGGCCCCAAGTCTGCGTCCGCCAGCTGCTCCCTCCTCAGGCATGCACTATCCCAGCCATCCGCAGGCACTGCCGTGACTACTCGGACTGCTGCGGCACGCTCCTTCTCTTTCACTCTTGTGCACTGGCCGCACTCTTCTGGACAGGGTCTTCGGGACATCGCGTCTGTGTTACCGTGGCTCTTCCCTCTACGTTGTTCCGCGGTGAAGTCGTACTCCTGCAGCCTCTGGACTGAACGTGCTGTCTGGCCTTCCAGGCTCTTAAAGCTCAATAGCCAGGATAGGGCGGAATGGTCAGTCCTCAGATGGAATGGCTGACCGTACAGGTACTTGTGGAAGTGCTCCAAGGTCTTTACTACCGCCAGTAACTCTCGTCGGGTAACGCAGTAGTTCTTCTCTGCGTTGGATAGCGTCTTGCTGTAGTAAGTTATCACCCTCTCATGGCCGTGCTGGATCTGCGATAGGACACCTCCAATGCAATGGTCGCTGGCGTCGGTGTCCACAATGAAGGCGCCACCCGGTTGTGGGAAACCCAAAATTGGAGCACTGCACAGGGTCTTCTTCAGGAGCTGGAAAGCGTCTTCAGCATCCTCCGTCCACACATAAGGCCGGTTTTCCTCTGTCAGGCGGATGAGGGGTCTGGCGAAGTTGGAGAACCCCTTTATGAAGCGTCGGTAATAACTGCACAGCCCCAGGAAACTGCGCAACTCTTTCTTATCCTTTGGTTGAGGCCAATCTCTCACAGCCTGTGTCTTCTCCGAGTCTGTGGCCACTCCGGTTGTCGAGACTATGTGGCCCAGATAGTTCACTTCCTTGCGGAAGAGCTGGCACTTCTTTGCGTTCAGCTTCAGGTTGGTCACCTGCAGTCACTGTAGCACCTTACTCAGATTCTTGAGATGGTCTTCAAAAGTCTTACCGACGATGATGTCCAGGTAAAGCAGGCAGGCGTCGTAAGTCAGTCCTCTCATCACTGACTCCATGAGGCATTGGAAGGTAGCTGGTGCTTTGCAGAGGCCAAAGGGCATAACTGTGAACTGCCAAAGCCCTTGGCCTGTCGAGAATGCGGTCTTCTCCTTGTCTCTCGGCTCTAGAGCTACCTGCCAGTAGCCTGACTTCAGGTCCAGGGTCGAGAACCACTGTGCACCAGCTAGCATGTCCAGGCTGTCGTCAATCCGGGGTAAAGGGAAACAGTCCTTCCGGGTGGCAGCGTTCAGCTTCCTGTAGTCCATGCAGAAGCGTAGCTCGCCGTTCTTCTTCGTCACCAAGACTACCGGGGAACACCAAGGGCTGTCAGACTCTTCAATCACTCCCCTGGATCTCATGTCCTCCAGCATGTCTCGTACCGCCCCTTGCTTCGCCAGCGGAAAGCGTTTAGGTGGTTGCCGAATAGGCCGGGCGTCCCCGGTGTCGATGCGGTGAAGCACTTTGTCCGTGCGGCCGTAGTAACTGTCGCCTTGGCTTCCCCTTCAGCTGCCAAAGTGCGGGCGCTGCGGACCCTTAGCACTCGTGGTACCTCTGATGTTACTAGAGGAACCTCGGGCCGAACATCTGAACCCCTCCTTCGGGAGTTGTTCGGATTGGAATGGCTTCGAGGGGGCAGTGTGTTCCCGATACCCGTGGGAATCGGGTACGTCTTCGGACGGGGTTGAGGGAAGCCATTAATTCTCCCGGGTACTAGCCTGCAAAGCTAGTAGAAGGTGTGCTAGATCACCAGGCGGCCCCACCGAGGTTTCCGGTAGTCTTCACCTTTGGTGTTGGCGCGCGTAAGTGGCGTATCCACTTCCATCCCGTCTTGAGTCCATAGGACTTGTTAGGAAACAAGGTCTTGTCCTATGGAAAGCCCCGCGGAGGACGCCGAGCGCCCTTTGGGACAGCTCGGATAACTCCCCGGTTGAAAGAGGCCCGGGTCCTGGTCCTACGGGTCCAGGACTAATGGGAGTAGATCCTCTGCACTCACTCAATGTCGCCTTGGCTGAAGACGCGCTGGTATCGTCTCAGCAGTTGTCGAACTTTCTCCAGCTGTTCTGCGGTCAGGTGGTCGGCCGCCCTCTCCAGTAAGCCTTCTAGCCGGGGCCCCGGTGTTGCGTCGGCACCGGTTCCTGTGTCTTGTCGATTGCTGTTACACTTAAAACGGGCTCGCACGTTCCCAACTCCGTCCCGGCCTGGACGTCGTGATCGGTGTCCGTTGGATTTAGCAGTCTCACTGGCACCTCCTGTCGGCACGGCAGCAATGCCCTGGCTACACAGAGTCCGTGTACAGGCGTCTTCTGGTCCAGCATAATGTTCCTGGTTCTCTGGCCTTCCAGTCGCGCCGTCACCACCACCTCGCTCCTCGCGGGAACAACCACGTCTTCGTTCAAGACGACCCTGCAGATTCCAAGGCGCTCTTCGGGTTGACGGAGTATAACCTCTTCTCCGTTGAGCCGCAGGACCTTCCTGCCGACGTCAACCGTCGCCTCGTGGCTCCTGAGGGCATCCAGTCCCAGAATCACCTCCACAGCCACCTTCGCGACGAATACCCACAGATGCACGGCACTCCGTCCCAAGGTCAGCTTCAGCAGAGCCTCCTCCACAGGCAAGGTGTCACCCGAATCCGTCATCAGCTGGTATGGTCGGCTCGGTTTCCTCGACGGCAAACCCTTGGCTATGTCGGGTCTGATGACGGTCACGGCTGCCCCGGTGTCCACCAGCACGCGGCACGGCTTCCCTCTCACCCAGCCGTCGGCTGACGGCGCGCAGTGTCACTCGAGGAGATGGTGTGGACGGTGCCGAAGTGCTCCTCGCCACGCTGGGCCTTACTCGTTCTTCCGGTTGCTCTTCCTGGTGTGGGCAGTCTCTCTCCAGGTGTCCCGGCTGTGCACATCCCCAACACAGACCACTAGGTCTTTGCCGGCGTCCCTCGGCTGATCTTCTGTCTCCGGTGTAGCGGACAATCCTCGTTCTCGACGACGGAGTAGCCGTCACCTTGGCCGCCTCCATCCTCAATGCTGCCGTCAGCGCCTCGTGGATGGTTGTGTAGTCGCCGAGCATTAGGTACTGACGTATATTGGTGTCTCGTACCCCGTCAACGAAGTTGTTGGCGGCTTCTCGGGATACGAACTCCGGCGGGAGGTCAACCAAGGCCTTGCTAGCCAGCTGCTCAATCGCCAGGGCGAACTCCTTTAGCGTCTCCCCTGGCTGTTGCGACCTTGTCTTCAGCTGACTGCGGTAGGCTGCGGCTAGGCGGTGGTTCCCGAAACGGTTCTCCAGGGCCTCCCAGATATCCTTGGGAGCCGCCGCTGTCTGGACCGCGTTTAGGAATTCCGCGGCCCGTCCCTGGAGGCTGGCTATTAGCTGTGCAGCCTCTTCCTCCGGTGACCACTTGTTATGCCTGGCCACCGTGTCGAACTGGTGGCGGAAGACCTCAAACGTTGACGCGCCGTCATATTTCGGAGGTTTAACGCGCGCCGATGTTGTGTCGCGTCCCGGTGCGTCGGCCTTCAAATCCTTCAACCTCCTGCCGACGACGTCCTCCACCATGGCGTTCATGGACTTGACGCTGCTGTCGGCCTTTCCTTCCAGGTCGTTAACGTGGCTCGCCAGGTCCTCGACGCGCTCGTTTACTTGGCCCATCCGCTTGCCCAGCTCCGTCACGTCATCCCTCACGCCGGCCAACCGTTCTTCAAATTTGGCGGCGAGAGCCTCGTTCGCCGCTTTAATTTCCGTGGTCAATTCGGTCTTTATTTCCTTCAGTTCCACTGCCAGGTTGTTGTTTGCAGCTTCCGTCTTCGCAGCGAGGTTGTCATTCGCCGTCTTTATTTCTTTCAGTTCCGCTGCCAGGCTGTTGTTTGCCGTCTCCGTCTTCGTTGTTAATTCGTCATCTTCGCGGCCAAGTTGTTATTTGCAGTCTCCAACTTTTCTAAAATCTGTGCCAATGCAGCCTCCATCGCTGTAATATCCCACTTACTGACACCAGTTGTGACTTTGTGGGTTTGTGAAATTAAAAGTCCACTTGCACAAACTCAAAATGTTTTTTATTTCCACCGAATTACAGTTGGAACAGATGGCCGATTACACAGAAACGTAGCGCACACAATTACAATTTGCCAGTTCTTCTGTCACAGGTCCACTCTACACTCACAATTACGTACAACTCCTCTGGTACACAGTCTTCCAGTCCGTTCACTAGCCCGGCGCTCCTCACAGCTGCTCGCCAAGAACTGAACTGATTTGCCAACTGCAGCCCCTTTTTATAGGAAGATCGCTGTTTCTGGAAGTCTCGCGGTTCTGTGAATCATCCCGAAGGTTCCAGACGGCAGGGGGGAGGGGAAAGAGATGGCTAGTGATGTTTTTCCAACCATCCCCTCGTTAGCGCTACAAGATAAATGGGTAGGCGTGGCCAAATGTTTCCCGGCCCTCACTCAGCCGTCAGTTGGTTGTGCCTTCCGATAATTGGGTGACAATATGTTGACGACATCTTTGCAATTGTACCAAAAAAACATTTAGAAGATGCATTAAAATTACTCAGTCTGCAAGAAAGAACTATAAAATTCACTATAGAAAAGGAAATCAATGGACAACTCTCTTTCTTGGATCTAAATATCATCAGGAATGACACAGAAGTAAAATTTGGAATTTACAGGAAACCAACACATTCAGAAAATTACATAAAAAATAATAGCCACAACCCAATTACACATAAACATGCAATAAGAAACAGCCTTACACACAGACTAGTCAACATACCCATGGAAAAAGAAGAATATTTCAAAGAACAAAAAGCAATACTACACATAGCAGAAGAAAATGGATACAACAAAAGTTTGATGTTGAAGAAAATTAGAAAAGCTAAACTAAAGAAAACCATTAAGGAAGCAACCACATTTACAAAAGAAAAAGAAAGCAACAGCATATTCAGTTCATTCACATATCACCCAAATACATTTAATAAATTTAAAAAGATCTTCAAGGAACAAAATATCACCTTGGCACCTACTAATAGACACTCAATTTTAAAATTGCTAAATTCAAATACAAAAGATGAAACCCCTCAGTTAACAGATCCGGAATATAACAGATAAGTTGTAAGAATTGTGAAAAATGCTACATAGGCCAAACTAAAAGAAATCTAAGAACCAGAGTCAAACAGCACTTTGGAAACATCAGATTGAAACAAGAAGATAGTCAGCAGTGGCATTTCATTTTTGGAATGAAAACCATGACATTGATCCAAATCCAAAATTATTAAAAGGAGGGATAAACCAAAATAAATTGACAACATGGGAGAACATATTCATATGGAAAAATAAAGATCGCGTAATGAACTTTGAAATCCCACCAGTAGATAATTTGACAAAGAAGTTCATAGTTCCACCACCAGAGAGATCAGACAACAACAGATGCCAGTTGGAAAGAGATTGAAAATGGAGGCGAATGCCTTTGAAACTAGTCTCTCATTAATATAAACAAGTAAGTGACGAGAATTAATAAACCAACTACAAATAGTTTCTGAGATTAACCATTGAACAACTTGAAGAATGTACTTTCGAGCTGACTAAAAGGAGTCGAGGAGGTGTCTGCAAAAATTAACAATATAGAGAATGCACCACCAACCAAACGAACAAAAAATGAATTGTGCAGTATTCAACACAAAAATTCTGGATTTTCAATGCTGCATAATAAAAGAAATAAACTAAGTCTCGGACAAACACATGAAAAATGGTTTGTACTACTCAAATGCACCATTAACGTCATGTAACATTGAACGAACTTTCTCCCAATATTTTTATATTGTTTCAGTGAGCTAGTGATCTCTCTGACGTATGCACAGGTGCACCACTTGCACGCAGCTACACGATGATTCTGAATACAACATAAAAAAAAGATTATGATTTAAGTTAAGGTTCATCATACATAGGTGACCATGGAGTTAAAATGCATGTTAGATTAAGAGAATGAAATAGCAACCCAAAAGAAATGTGTAAGCAAATTGTAAAACTATTATGGAGAAATAAATACTTGTATCTATCAGGTAATTAGCTTCATGCCTTCAGTGACATTACACTCTGCAGATATTCCCCTAAATATTACTATCAACTGTACAATGCCCAAAATGCAGGCAGTTAGTGATTATGAGAGTCTGAATTCTTATAAAATGTCATCTTTTTATTGGTGCAAAAAGGCATTGCTAATGCTTGCATAAATCCTCATATGGACTCCAGATTATTAAAATGCTTATTTGTTTGGTGTTTTTTATTTTGTTAGTGAATCCAGTTTTTGTTTTAGGTGATTATTTTTCTTGCATTTGCATTCAGTATATAAAGGATTTTATTTTATTGGCATTAAAAAAGAAAACTATGGCGTAACAGCCCACAAGTGAGTCAGAGACTGCCAACCTGACTGCCGGCCTCATGCTCACATATGCAAGACAGAGGTGGGTGATCATCCAACTGATACAGGGAGGAGCTGTGGTCAGCATCGTTTAATCATGAAATAAATTTTGAAGTTAAATTATTAAAACAATTAAATTGTCTGATAGATTTAATGGTTTGGGAAAATATATTTATTTTAAAAAATAAACATTACGTAATGAATTTTGAAATACCATCAGTTGATTTTGTTTTTAGGTTTGTTTCATTTTCAGATTTTGGCAATACTGGAAAAACATAACATGGTATCCTTGACGACAAAGTGTTTTGGACTGATGATACAAACATATCTTTGTGAAATAGATCTCCATCAATAAGAAAAATTTCACATCATTTTTCTTAACATAAGTTAAGTTTTTGTTACAAATAGTTATATTTGTGTAATATTCATTTCTTCACTGTAACTAACTTCATTTTCTACGTAATTAAAAGCATGTTTCCATATGTAGATGTTTTCCTAAACTGTAAGTTCTGTTTCTCCCAAAATATTTTTGTTGGGTATTCTCATCTTTCTATTTATGTTGGTCTGTTTCTCCAAAAATGTCAAGTTACTGCTGATTTGTCTTCTTGTATTTGTTTTATATTCCTTATGTGTTATTTAAGTGTTCTGATGTTTCTCTTAGTCTTTCTGATCTTGCAGTCATTTCAGTTTATCTGGTATATTCCTGGTTTCTTCTCCTCTGAGACATCTTTTAATTAGAATTTAATGTTTTTTTAATGGAGTAACTATTTTTCAGGGCCAAAATATTATGTTGTGTAAAGAATTTAAGAAATTTGTTGAAAGATGCAGGGTGTATGTGAATTTCTTGAACATCATTTTTTCTTTTTTACCTGGGATGAGTGTGCTGGCTTCTTTTAGTCTCTTTTTGCTTTTGGCTCATTAATCTTAGTCATTGTTTCTTTGTGGAATCCATTTTCTGTAGCTATGCCTATTATACTTTTTAGCTATACATTTTAGTTTATCAAAACAACTAATTTGTGCCTTGCACAACCAAATGTCAGTTTTTTAATAAGTTCAGAGTCCAACTGCATTAAGCACATGGGAAAAAATATTCCTAAAGAAATATGAAAGAAAACTGTTCAATTTCGACACCACCTTTGAAGAGAACTCAAACTCAAGTTCAAGATACCGACAAAACGCGTTCTAGGTAAACGCTAGCAATAAACGCAGCACTGAGTACTAGTTTGACTCAAAATTATATTACTGCTTTTTTTAATTCTTGTTGTTCTATGTTAATCAAGTTGCACTCATTTAAGTGTCAATAGGTTGTTCACACTGATTGCACCTACACATAGGATCATTAGTTATTTTGAACTGGTTGTAATAAGATTTAGTTTTTCCATGGCCTGTTAAGAAGTTTGTCAAGTTTGGTGTTAAATTCAGGTTTGTTTTCTTTTTATCACCTACGGCTGGGAAGAAAGATGTTGTGGTTTGACCTTTGGATGTTGCACTACTCCATTTTTCACAAGTTGGTGTGTGCGTGCATGCACTGTAGATACCGAATGTTTAAACGTTTTCTTACCTGATTGCTTTAAGTTCAAGATCTTTCTCCACTTTGAATTTCATAGATTTTTTCCTTGAAGGTTTAGTTTTTTTAGAGCATCTTTCAAGTGTTTTTCTGGGACTGTTGCAAAACTGTTGTCATCCTAGCAATAGCAAATTTTGAAGATCCAGGGGAATGCCTTTGAGCTTCTTGTTTCTAAAGTGCTCATAAAAAGGTCTGCCAGTAGTAGTGAAAGTGGCTGCGCATTGCTAAATCTGAGTTTTGTTGGTAATACTTCCCATTGAAGGTAGATATACCACCCTACAGTTCTTAATAAGTTTCAGAAAACTTTAAGTAGCAGAAGGTCCTTAAGAATAATCAAATTATATAGTTGATGGAAATTGGAACATTATTTTGGCCCAATAGTTACTCCAAAAACTTATTAAATTCTAAATTAAAAGATGATGTCCCACAGGTGAACAAACCAGGAATATACCAGATAAACTGCAACAATTGCGAGAAAATCTAAATTTAGAAGATTAAGAGAAACAAAAACAAGAATAAAAGAACATACAAGGGACATAAAATAAAAAATATATATTTTTTTTATTTATTTTCAGTTCAGTATAGTGTTAAATACACAAAAGAACGACGTCTTATGAATTTATACAGTTTAAGAACACAGCTATACAGGTTGTGTGATATAAATAGAATACTAACTTGCTTTAATAAATCCATACACACTAACAATAATAATGATAATGATAATAATAATGATAATGATAATAATAATGATAATAGTAATTATAATAATCTTTATAAAAATAAAGTTCTAACTAGTATTAATAAACTCATCCACTTTGTCAATTAGGAAACATTTCAACATTAATTTAAAATTACTATCTTTACAATTCTTGATAGTGACTGGTAGTATGTTATAAAATTTTATGCCCATAAAACTAGGTGTCTTCTCATAAAAGTGCAGTCTATGGGTAGGAATTGCTAAGTCGTCTTTATGTCTAGTGTTGTGATTGTGTCTATCAGAGTTGGTTTCAAGGTGTAGGTTAAATTTCTGAAGGTGCATTATTGTGTGGTATATGTATAAGCTAGGAAGGGTTAGAAGTTTCAATTTTATAAATACTGGACAAGATTCGTTATATAGAATAAAAAGAAGTATTTCAGAAAGTGGAGTGCCATTGTTACTAAAATTTGGCAAGTGAGTAGTAAGATTCGTTATGTTTTGGATTCCCAAGGTGTCTGACGGTTTTTTTCTGCAATACAAAGATTTTGTTAAAATTTACCTTAGTTGTGTTACCCCATACTTCGATCCCATATGAAAGGTACGAGTAGATTAAAGAGTAATAGATAATTTTAGCTGTGGGCGTAGGTATATATTTTGTTAGATATTTCAGAATGAATAAATTAATTTTTACTGATGGTATTGCCAAGTTGATCAATATATTCAGAGAAGTTTAAAGTACTGTCTAGTGTAACACCTAATAATTTAGTATTCTTGACCATTTTTGCTGGTTCATTGTCAATGTTTAAATGGATTAGAAGATCTGTTCTTTTAGCTCCAAATGTAATTAATTCACTTTTATTGGGATTCTCAAACATGTTCAGATTATAAAAATAATGCAACAGTTTATCAGTGGTTTCATTTAAGGTATTCTGTAGAGTAGTAATATTTCTGTGACAAACTGTTACTGTGGAATCATCTGCATACTGGAATAATTTTGCATTATCGGGTATAAGCTGGTCAATATCCTGCATGTATAGAATAAACAGAAGAGGTCCTAAAATGGAACCTTGCGGAACTCCATGGCTTAAAGTTTGTGTTTTTGACCTAAATTCACCATTTTCTGTTTTCAGGATTACAAACTGTTTTCGATTTGTCATATATGATTTCATCATTTTAAGCACAAGGCCCCGGATGCCAAGATCATATAATTTATTCATTAGTATGTTACTATCCACACAGTCAAAAGCTTTAGTGAGATCTAATAATATGCTAGCCGTGTAGTTACCAGCGTCTATATTGCTTATGATTTCTTCAATGCAACTTGAGATACACTTTGTAGTGGAACTATTTCTCACAAAACCGTTCTGATGTGTGGGTAAAAGGTCAAATTTTAAGAGATAATTCATAATTCTATTGAAAAGAACACGTTCAAAAATTTTTGATAGTGCTGGTAAGATAGAGATGGGTTGGTAGTTATTTATGGCATCTTTCTTTCCTTTTTTACAAATTGGTATAACTTTTGCTATTTTTAGGATATCTGGGAAAATTCCAACTTTAAACAGGAGTTTATAATATTAGCAATTGGGTCAGCTATTGCCATTATACATGCTTTTATCAAAGAGATGGGTATACCATCATTTCCCATACTATGAAGACAAATCAGTGATAGCTTTGATTTTTGGAGAAACCAACAAAAGATAAATAGAATTCTAAAAAATTGTTTGGGAAAAGCAGAACTTACAATTTGGGAAAACATATATGGAGAATTTGAAAATAAGTTTTAGTTTTGAAATCTGCCTAGCGATGTACTTTTGCGGAACTTCATCTAACCACCAAAAGGGCAAGGCCAGCCAACACATGGAATGATGCAGGCAGTCAAACAGGAACTGGGATGGGAGTAAAAGGTTCTTAAGAATAAACAAGTGATATAGCTGATGGAAATTAATTGTCCTTCCACACTAGCAATGTATAGGCTAAGATTTTGGATAGATAAAAATCAAACTGAAAAGTTCAATGTCATGGCAAGGATTTGAACCACAGATTTCCCAGTCTCAGCCTGGTCGCTCTTAACCATTGAGCTACCATTGCCAATGTGCTGTCATGAAATTAAATTCTCCAATTAACTTTTATGTTTTTCCGCTAAACCACTAGGGGCTCTTGCATCCGAGATACACCGTTTGTGATGACTTACTATTGTAAGTATTTGAGTCCCAGGTTTCATTGTTACACCCTTATTATTAAGTTAATTGATGGAAATTAATAGTTTTTCCACATTAGCCGTGTGTAGGCTAAGGTTTTGAATAGATAGAATCAAACTGAAAAAATCAATTTCATGGCCAGGATTTGAAACACAAATCTCCCGTTCTGTCTGGCTGCTGCTAACCATTGAACTACCATGGCTAACATGCCGTCATGGCATTAAATTCTCCAATTGACTCATATGTTTCCCTGGTAAAATGTATTAGTATTAAAAATGACTCAGTAGCTAAATTTGGTGCACACAACTGTCACAAAGTTCAGCAATTCTAAGTAAATCAAAAGGTGTTATTTCCACAGTTATGTAAGAACTGCTTTAAAAACAGTTTTCTTTTCAAATTTTTCAAACAATAACATGGAGCAGCTGTGTTTTTTAAATAAGTATCTAAATTATCTCCTCACTGTTCTTATACATAATATTTTTATATGTATAGGAGTTATATTCATGTATAGGTTAATTTATGATTTTTTGAAAATAGTTTCAATAAATTAAAATAAATCTGTTTTAAGTGATCTTCAGCAATTATATTGTCGCCAGATCATTGTTGATCGGAGGCAGCGCGGGTAATAAGATCAAAGAGACGGCAGTGCAGTGTGGAGACAAAAGCTTTCCGAAATGGTGGGCGGGAGCAGACGGATTTCGCAAGAGTTCGCCTTTGTTCTAGCCGGTCTCGATTGTTTGAGAAATTTCTGGAATGTTAGAAAAACTATAAAAAGGCAGCCTGCCTGCCTGCCTAAGAGAGTCAGTCAGTCGGTAATTGAACGCGTGCGGGTAAGCGGCTGTGTTTGTTGAGCTTGTATGTTGTATTGTGTATGTGTACGAAGCGTATTTCTACGGAAATAAAGTACAAATTTTTGTGTTTGTAACTTGGAAATGTGTAGTGTTTAACGCCCGCTTTTACTACATATGGCACCGCAGGCGATGACACTGATGATGTATGAGATGAAGATGGAGCATCGGTGGAATGAGATGGCGGGGGAAACCGGAGATCCCGGAGAAAACCCGCCCCAGCGCCGTGTTGTCCACCACAAATCTCACTTTGCGGTCGCCTGGGATCGAACCCGGGCCGCCTTGGTGAGAGCCAAGCGGTCTAACCACTGAGCCACGGCGCGGCCTTTGTAACTTGGACTTTTGATTTCACGAACCCACAAAGTCACAATTGGTGTCAGGAGTGCGCCGACATGGAGGCTGCATTGGAAAAGATTTTGGAGAAGATGACGGAAATGAAAGCAGCAAATGACAACTTCGCTGCGAAAACAGAAGCGGCAAATAACAACCTGGCCGCGGAAATGAAGGAAATGAAGACGGCAAACAACAACCTGGCCGCAGAACTGAAGGAAATTAAGACCGAATTGGTGAGCGCGTCGAAGACCTGGCAAGTCGAGTTAACGACCTGGAAGGAAAGGCCGACAGCAGCGTCAAGTCCCTGAACGCCATGGTGGAGGACGTCGTCGGCAGGAGGTTGAAGGATTTGAAGGCCGACGCACCGGGACGCGACACAACATCGGCGCGCGTCAAACCTCCGAAATATGACGGCGCGTCAACGTTTGAGGTCTTCCGCCGCCAATTCGACGCAGTGGCCAAGCACAACAAATGGTCACCAGAGGAGGAGGCCACACAGGTAATAGTCAGCCTCCAGGGACGGGCTGCGGAAGTCCTGAACGCGGTACAGACAACGGCGGCGCCCAAGGACATCTGGGAGGCCCTGGAGAATCGTTTTGGAAACCACCGCTTAGCCGCAGCGTACCGCAGCCAGCTAAAGGCAAGGTCACAGCAAGGTCCGCGTGCTGGTGGACACCGGGGCGGCCGTGACCATCATCAGACCTGACGTGGCCAAGGGTTTGCCGACGAGGAAGCCGAGCCGACCATACCAGCTTGTCACGGCATCGGGTGACACCTTGTCTGTGGAGGAGGCCCTGCTAAATTTGCCTTGGGAAGGAGTGCCGTACGTCTGTGGGGTTTCGTCGTGAAGGTGGCTGAGGAGGTGATTCTGGGACTGGATGCTCCCAGGAGCCACGAGGCGACGGTCGACGTTGGCAGGAAGGTCCTGCGGCTCAACGGAGAAGAGGTTATACTCCGTCAACCCGAAGAGCACTGCAGGGTCATCTTGCACGAAGACGTGGTTGTCCCCGCGAGGAGCGAGGTGATGGTGACGGCGCGACTGGAAGGCCAGGGAACCAGCAGCATGATGCTGGACCAGAAGACGCCTGTACGCGCGCCTGTGGTGCGCAGTGGTTCTCGACCCTGGACCTGAAGTCGGGCTACTGGCAGGTAGCTCTAGACCCGAGACAAGGAGAAGACCGCATTCTTGACAGGCCAAGGGGTCTGGCAGTTCACAGTTGTGCCCTTTGGCCTCTGCAACGCACCAGCTACCTTCCAACACCTCGTGGAGTCAGTGATGAGAGGGCTGACTTACGACGCCTGCCTGCTATACCTGGATGACATCATCGTCGTTAAGACTTTTGAAGACCATCTCGAGAATCTGAGTAAGGTTCTACAGAGATTGCAGGCGACCAACTTGAAGCTGAACGCGAAGAAGTGCCAGCTCTTCCGCAATCAAGTGAACTACTTGGGCCACGTAGTCTCAGCAACCGGAGTGGCCACAGACCCGGAGAAGACACAGGCTGTGAGAGATTGGCTTCGCCCAAAGGATAAGAAAGAGTTGTGCAGTTTCCTGGGGCTGTGCAGTTATTACCGACGCTTCAAAAAGGGGTTCTCCAACATCGCCAAACCCCTCATCCGCCTGACAGAGGAACATCGGCCTTATGTGTGGACGGAGGACGCCGAAGACGCTTTCCAGCACCTGAAGAAGACCCTGTGCAGTGCTCCAATTTTGGGATTTCCACAACCGGGTGGCGCCTTCATTGTGGACACTGACGCCAGCGACCATTGCATTGGAGGTGTCCTATCGCAGATCCAGGACGGCCATAAGCGGGTGATAGCCTACTACAGCAAGACGCTATCCAACGCAGAGAAGAACTACTGCGTCACCCGACGAGAGTTACTGGCGGTAGTAAAGACCTTGGAGCACTTCCATAAGTACCTGTACTATCAGCCATTCCACCTGAGGACTGACCATTCCGCCCTATCCTGGCTATTGAGCTTTAAGAACCTGGAAGGCCAGACAGCACGTTCGGTCCAGAGGCTGCGGGAGTACGACTTCACCTCGGAACATCGCAGAGGGAAGAGCCACGGTAACGCAGACGCTATGTCTCGAAGACCCTGTCCAGAAGTGTGCGGCCAATGCACAAGAGTGGACGAGAAGGAGCGTGCCGCAGCAGTCGGAGTAGTCATGGCAGTGCCTGCGGACGGCTGGGATAGCGCAGGCCTGAGGAGGGAGCAGCTGGCGGACGCAGACTTGGGGCCACTCTTGAAGGAGGTGGAGGCAGGGACAAGACCAACTTGGGAGGACATCGCACCGAGGAGCGCCACCTACAAGTCGTACTGGGCCCAATGGGACTCGTTGAAGATCAGAGAGGGCGTGCTGTTCCGGGTATGGGAATCACCCGATGGGAAGACGCAGAGAGAACAGTTGGTACTCCCCTGTAGTAAGGTCCCGGAAGTCTTGGAGGACGTGCACGCCGGTGCTTCAGGAGGACACCTGGGAGCGAACTGAACGATTGACAAACTTCGGCAGCGCTACTACTGGCTGAGGCTCCGAGCAGACGCTGAGAGATGGTGCCGTGAGTGTCACGTGTGCGCGGCGAGTCGCGGCCCCCGGACTAGGAGCCGGGGTCGCATACAGCAGTACAACGTCGGAGCGCCATTTGAACGGATCGCTGTTGACATTGCTGGACTGTTCCGAATATCCGACCGAGGCAACAAGTACCTGATGGTGGTCGTGGACTACTTCACTAAGTGGCCGGAGGTGTATTCCATCCCGAACCAAGAGGCAAGGACAATCACAGACTGCCTCGTGGAGCAAGTGTTCTGCCAATTTGGGGTACCGTTAGAGCTGCACAGTGACCAAGGCACCAATTTTGAGTCCAACCTGATGAAGGAGGCACTAGAGAGACTTGGTGTTAACAAGACCCGCACAACACCTCTACATCCCCAGTCGGATGGCATGTTCGAAAGGTACATCAATACCTTAGAGGAACAGTTGAGGAAGGTCGTGACCAGCCATCAGCGAGACCCGGACGTCAAGGTGCCACTGTTCTTGCTGGCCTACCGCTCGTCAACACACGGCACCATGGGAATGACGCCAGCCAGCTTAATGTTTGGCTGAGAGTTACGCCTCCCTTGTGATCTGGCTTTTGGAAGCCCCCCGGACGCAAAACAGCCAGCAACCGAGTATGTGGAGAACCTGGTGGACCATCTCCACAACATGCATGAGATGGCTCGTCAAAACATCCAGTAGGCAAGCGACCGCATGAAGACCCGATACGACAGGCAAGCCAACAGCAAGGGTTCCAGCAGGGTGACCTAGTCTGGTTGTACTGCCCTACCCGGACCAAGGGACGATGCCCGAAGCTCCAGCAACCATGGCAAGGACCATACCAGGTGGTGAAGAGGATTAACGATGTGGTTTACCGCATCCAGAATGTGCCCCGAGGGAAGATGTTGGTGGTACACCTGGATCGTCTGGCCCGTTGCGATAGTGCTGTTCGGGACGACCAGCTTTGAGGAGGGAGCAGTTTCGCCAGGTCATTGTTGATTGGAGACAGCGCGGGTAACAAGATCAAAGGGATGGCACAGTTCAGTGTGGAGACAAAAGCTTGCCGAAATGGTGGGCGGGAGCAGACGGATTTCGCAAGAGTTTGCCTTTGTTCTAGCCAGTCTCGATTGTTTAAGAAATTTCTGGAATGTTAGAAAAACTATAAAATGGCAGCCTGCCTGCCAAAGAGAGTCAGTCATTCGGTAATTGAATGCATGCGGGTAAGCGGCTGTGTTGGTTGAGCTTGTATGTTGTATTGTGTATGTGTACGAAGCGTATTTATACGGAAATAAAGTACAATTTTTCGTGTTTGTAACTTGGACTTTCGATTTCACAAACCCACAAAGTCACAATATATTTTAAATTTTAGCTCTTTTAACTATTTTTATAATATCTTTAGATCATCAAAATGTGGGGTGCGGTGATTACAGATCCTTGCTTTTGACACATATCCAAATTATTGTAGTAGTAGTAATAGTAATTTATTTCCTTTTACATCAACAAATGGAAATACAAAATCAAGATTCAATTATGAAATCCATACTGAAGTATGCCATATATTCCTAAATCCTGAAAATCCTATCATGTTATCATGTTGCCCACCATTGAATAGTAATTCAGTCCCCATACACCTAACCCTAGGTTTTTGTGTATTGGAGGCCCTCTGCTCCTTTTTACACTTTTTGCCATTTCACCTATCCCACTCTACATTTTTCTCTTAATTGTTCTTAGCCATCTCTCTTTAACTTTCCCTAAATAATTCCCTATATTTCTCCTGCTCTTTTCTCCTTTTACTGACAACATTTTTCTAATTACTACTTCACCTCCCAAACTGTCCCATTTACGTAGCCAAGCCTGCTCTCTCTCCATATCTTTGTTTGACTACAATTTAATATACAATGGAAATCTGCATTCTCTTCTCCACACAATGGGCATTTATCTAGCTCCCTCTCTTGACCTATACCTTTCAAGTTTCTCACTCCTGTTCTCGCCCTAACTTACTACATATATCTATATATCCTTCCCTCCCCCAGGTTGTTTTTATTTCTCTATATAATCTCAGTGAGCTTTTGTCACTTGTATTGGCAAAAATGTCTTGTCTGTCAATATCTTCTAATCTTAGCTTAACTTCTTTCCAAAAACCTCTATACCCATACTCTGCATTAATCCAAGATTGACCCATACCTATCTGCTTCAACAAGTCATACATTTTGCAACCTATTTGCTAGAATTCCAGTGAAAATCTTCCCTAGAATAGACAAACTAATCCTTCTGTAGTTAGCTGGGTTATTTTTATCTCCCTTTCCCTTGTAAATTGGCAATACCATGCTTGTCCTCCATTTCCTAGGAATTTTCTTTTCTTCCATTATTTTATTGAATAACTTTATCACTATTTTACTCCTAGTATCATTGAGTGCCCAAGCCTTCCAAAATTCTCCTGGTATACCATCAATACCACTAGCTTTGTTAGCTTTTAACCTCCTTATTTGTTCACAAAATTCAGCATCCGAGATATATCTATCTAATTCATTATTTGCGGACCCCCTAACAAACTTCTTTCCACTCTGATATAATTATCTTGTCCTAACAGTGATTCAAAGTATGCACACCATTGATCTGTGCCTATATACTCATCTCTCCCCACATCTTTATATAGCCCTCTTATTATTGACCAAATTTTCTTAGTGTCATGTATTCTTGCTGCTTCTTTTAGCATTCTGCCTATTTTCTCACCCCATTCCCTCTTTTTTTGTTCCATTAGACACCTGTATGCCCATCTCAAGATCAGGAAATTTTCCCTTTCCTCTTTTTCCCCTGATTGCCGCCAGTTCTTTAATTCCTGTGCTACTCTTGCCTTTGCCACCTGGCAATCCTTGTCAAACTACTGGCTACTGATGCCTTGAGAAACATCCATTTTCATACCGGCCCATGTCCTTTTAACAATATATTCCAGTGCCTCTAAGGCTTGCTCTATTTCATTCTCCGTTAAGCTTTGTACCCTCACTTGTAAGATTTTACTACTCTCTGAATTCAATTCATTAACAAATGTTTTATGCAACTCTTCTTTCCACTTATACACTTCCACCACACTGAGACATTCTTCATCAAGCTTCTTCATACGCTTGTTGCCTTTCCCTAACTCTAATCTTAATGGAAAGTTACAGCTTGATGTTAAAACATTCATAACTTCAAAATCTAGGATCCATTCATCAATTCCTACAGAATACATTAAAATATCTACCACACTTTGGCCATTTTTATTAGCAAATGTGAATTCCCCTTCTTTGTCACCTGCTTTCAGGCCATTACAGATCATAAGATTATTCTCCTCACAGAAATCTAAAGGTTTCCTCCCATCATTATTGGTAACTTTGTCTTTACTATGCCTAATCTCTATTTCAAGTTCCTTCTTAGCTTCATCACTTGGATTAATCCACTTAACCTGGTGTTTCCCTATTCTTGCATTTAAATCACCTACAATTATTATTTCAACTTTCCCATACTTATTTTCCAACACTTCTATACCCCAACCCAGTTTCCTAAACACATTTGGATCATAGAACTCTGATACAGTAGGTGGGTTATACACTGTAGCAATACAGACAGTTCCCCCATTTTGATACATGTCCCCTATGGAGATCCATAACACTGATCTGCTTGACAGTTCTTTTTCTTCTTTCACCTTAAGACATTTATCTTTCTTTATAAAACAGCCTAAACCCCCTGAAGCTCTGCCTTTCCTTTGGTTCTTCATCTCACTTATGCTATAAAAGTCAAATCCTGGAATTATTACACTAGTTTTTTTTCTCTATCCAGGTAAGTGAAGTATTTTGTTATAAATGAATTCATATATTAATAAATTATTTTATCTTCTAATTTCAGAATTCTGTAGCAATTGTTCTTGCAGTACAATATCCAACCTGATCCAAGATTTCTGACTGTAGAAGGAAACTGAAATTCAGTGCTATGGCTTGTATTCAAACACACGATGACCTACTTGGGGCACCTGGTGATCTAGCACACCTTCTACTAGTTATGCAGGCTAGTACGTGGGAATATATGATTTCCCTCAACCCCGTCCGGAGATGTACCCAATCTCCCACAGGTATCGGGAACACTGCCCCCTCAAGTCCAACCTAATCTGAACAGCTCCCCTATGGGAGGGGCTCGGCAATTTGGAGGTTCCTCTAGTAACGTCAGAGGTACCACCAGTGCTAACGGTCCACAGTGCTCGCACCACAGCAGCTGAAGGGGACGGATCCTCTCTGGTCTACTTTCTGTACCAAATTTTAATGTTCTTTTATGATGCTCTTCTTGGATATTCATCCAATGTCTATTTAAGCCACTCTCCCTGGACTGACAGCAGCCGCAATACTGTTCCACAACAAACCTTTTTTTTCCCGTCCATCTTCAAGTTTACACATATTTAACGAGTTATATTTATGATTCTACTACTGCATTGTAAATTATTTTACCACTAGAATACATTCTCTAATTAAAGACGTAGCACCTTCCTCATCTTTCTCTAGGGGTATCATTATTGTTCCTTTAGACTTTTCTTCCATATATTATAATACTCAAACACACCATTTTTTAAAGTCCTTCCAACTTTAAGTAGTGGAAGAAATTGTATAAATGTTCTCCCTTTCTTGAAGATAACAATTGTTACTTTCTCAGATTGAGATTGATTGAGATTGTTTATTCACCAATTGTAATAGTTCTACAAGGTTTCGTCATGTGAAGTATACCTAAAGTTAGTTACAATGGAGAGGTACTACTATCTATATTTACAATTTTGATTCTACAGTTTTAACCATTATTTTAACCATTATTTATTTTGCAATTTTTATATTCTTCTATTGTATAGAAAGCATTCTTAATCAGATAATATTTTATTTGTTTTAATTTTGTTCTTTCCCAATTTCGTTAATCCAGTGAGCTAAATGATTGTATAAATCTTTTGCCTTACTTTTAATACATTTATTTTGTAATGAGCCTCTTAGTCTATTTCTAAAGTAATTTTCTTTTGTTCTTGTGTTATGTTCATGGATATTTGTATTTTTGTCTTCTTTATGGGAAGTTACAACATATTTTATATATATATATATAGACAAGTTAGCTTTTTTTTTAGTTTTTTTAATTTACGTCCTCCAACGTTAAGTCATATCGGACGATGAATGGAATGGGTGAAATGATGCTCAAATGAGCTCGGGATCCATAGAGCTTAGAGTTACCCGACATTCGTGTTTCAGGATAAGGGAAAACCCCGAAAAAACCTTATCCAGGTAACTCACCCTGACCGAGATTCGAACTCGGGACCTCTTGAACGTGAGGCAGACATGCTACCACCATGCTACAGAGGCGGGCAAGGCAGCATTAGTATACCTAATTTCTTAAATGCTGTTCTGCAGGTGTTTCTTTTTTGATATTTTTAAGAACTCTTTATCGCTCTTTTCTGTAGTCTAACTATTTTTAGCATATGTTTCCTCCCTGCTGATCCCCATAAAATAATCCCATAGCTCAAATGTGAGTGCATAAATGCGTAATATACTTGTGTTGTACTATCTTCATCCATGATTTGTTTAACCTGTTTTAGAATATATATACCCATATTGAGTTTTTTAGAGAGTTTTTCTAAATGTCTGTTCCATTTCAGATTGTTATCTATTACTAGTCGTAAAAAATTTATTTCACTAGCTTGCAGTATTGGCAGTAAATTATTCAATAAATTACCAATAAATTTTAGAAATATTACTCCATTATCTAAGTTTAAACATATATTAACTAATTTTCTTAAATCAAAAGCTTACTATGATGTGGAAGAATTTCTGAATGATAATGATATTGTAATTGACCTACAGTAACTTTTTATCAATGTATTTGTATTACAATCATCTCTATGTATTATTTTAGCACTTTAACTTTTATTACTTGTAATTGTATTGATTGTCTTTATTTTTAATTGGACTATGATCTTAAACAAGTTTTCAGTTGTGTATACTATTGTACTTGTTACAAAGAGCAATAAAATTGAATTGAATTGCCTGATTTGCTCGCTTTCTATTTCCAAGGAGATACTCGCCTGCATTTTGTTACTTATACTAATCTGCATCCATTCTGTTTTCTTTGTATTTAGTGCCATTCCTAATTCTTCCTAACCATCTCCAACAGTGCATTTGCATTACTTTGCAATTCAGCCGCTGTACTCCCTGTTACAATAACTGTTGTCATCAGCATAGCCAATGGCTAATCCTCCTGCTTCCTGAAGTCGTTTAAACAGATCATTTATGTATAAAATAAATATGGCCCCAATTTTGATCCTTATAGTACACCGTGTGTTATACGCTTAAATGGGGATTTGATTTTGGATAGCTGTCCATCTATATTTTGTTGATTATTTGGCCAAACACTTACACAGAATAGGAATTTATACAAGTCCAAATTGTCCTCTGTGCAACAAAGAAGAGGAAATGACTGAAGAACATCTTTTAACCTGCCGGACCCACTACACAGAAATATTGGAGAGCAAGAGAGCTAATGACTTAATTGCCAAAGCCTAGCATTTGAAAACAACAACATATTTTGTACTACTTCTACGCATTGTTCTCTGTTTAATAAATATGATTTTAGCCAATCTAGTTGAATATGTTGAGTCATAAATTAATATGTATCTATAGCTGGAACTTTGATTCTGTTTGTAGGCTTGTCGAGGGACGAAATTGGATCCTGGTGTGCTACTTAGAAGGCCAAGTAGAACTGAGGCAGATAGTACTCCATCTTACAAAATTCCATCACATGCAGATTTCCTTATTGCTTACAGTTCTATGGAAGGCAAGTATTTGTACTTTTATAATGTGAGTATATGCACTAAAGAATTACAAAAGTTTGAAGAAAGCAATTTAGTAGGCTGCAATAACAACTTTTTTGTGAGAATGAATATGGGTATAGCACATGGTTATTAAAGTTCAGATGTAAGTCCAAAGCTGAATACTGTACTTTAAGAAAGATCTGTGGAAGTTGAATAGTATGATTTATTGAGTACTAAAACAAATACATCTTGAGCTACCCCTGAGCTGGGCCCTGGCCCCTTTGCTAACAGGGCAGCCCTTCAATACAATTACACATACGTTATGCATGTTTGCCCCTTATAATAGTCATTGCTTTCCATGTACTTTTCTATCCTGCTCTAGTTTTTCCTGTCATTTCACTACTTATCTCCTCCTGTGATTGCATTTCCACCTTAACCTTTCCAGAATTAACTTCTATATTTCACTTTTTGTCTCCTCCATTCTGGATTTTACAACTTGATTTCAACTAATAATTCTTTAATCATTCCCTCTTGTAGCATTTGATCCCACTCCTAATACTAGTGTGATATTGTCTAGTATTCAAGCAGTCACACCACTCAGTCTGCACAGTTGCTTAACTCACATGGTCACTTCACTAAGTATCTGGTTCAGTTGTCAATGTCACTGCACTTTCTTTGTAAAATGCATACAACACAGTCTGTTCTTTTGGACAGTTCACTTACTGTGGAACTGCAATACAAGATGTCTTGAATCACTTGCAGTACCAGCAGTTACTACAAGTTGCCAGTCATCTCTGTTGTGAGCATCTGCAACAAATGGAAACTTTTCTAAATCTTAAGACTGAGAAACAATGCTTATTTAAATGTTAAGTTTCTTCTTTTGATTTCCAAAGACAGAATATTAGATCTATATTGTGCTTATCACTCTCTTTACTGGAGGAATTGATACTATTCTAACAAAATGACAACACAAAGTTGCTTTATTTGTCACTAGAATTGTTAGCTCAATGCTAACTTACAATCACTTTTACTTCTTACTAGTACATAGATACATGCATAACAACTATGTCAGTCTAAATGTTTATCCATGCATGTACCAGCTTCTGCAGCTCAAAACTCCTTCATGTTCACTGCTTGCAGATCTATACTTTTACACTACTCTGATTTGTTCACAACAACTCTGATACTTCGAGATTTAACTGTATTGGAACACCACAGTGAAGCGAAAAATTATTAAATTTTAGATGAGTCGTATTTCTTACACATCTGCTTCACTTTCGTTTTTATATTTTTTTTAATTTTAAAAAGTTGTTTGGTGCCAATGTTATATTGTATTTCTTGAATATTTTTTGGAACTTTTTTGTGGCCCAGGGGTGGTAAGTAAATTTAGCAAATCTAGTTTCTTGTTTTATTGGTGTAAGAGCTGTGATCTGTTTTAATTTCTTTTGAAGTTTGAATAATTTTAGTTTTTTATCTACAAGGTTTTTTCCATATCCATTTTTAATTGCAGTTTTTAAGATTTGATGGTGAAGCAGATGTGTAAGAAATACGACTCATCTAAAATTTAATAACTCTGATACTGATCAACTCATAACTAGCAACTGTGCTGAACTGAACTCAGTCTCGCTTTTGCACTCCCTTTCTTCTACTATACACATACATTTTCTTGAGCAATGGTTTTACAGTGTAGTGCAGGCAGGGGAGAAGAACAGAGCTATCACTCTTTTGTTTCTGTAGCGTGGTCAACCTAGAAAAACACAATTCAGCGAAATAGTGTGTAAGATAAGCAAAGATATGCATCGCAAGTGTGAGATATGTGGACAAATAGTAAATTGACCTAGATCCAATAAGCTGTATGTTGATGTACTTACTATATATAAAACACATAAAAGTAGAAAACAAATACTATGACAGCTATAAATACACACTCATTCACTTTGTGATTCTTTGATTTCCAATTCCAATGTGTCACCTTCATTGTTGGTATCCTCTGATCTGTCAATGAAATTTTATCAATTGCATTTTCTATTATACCATCATTTCTCCAATATTGCATTTCCTGCTGTTCAATCTTCTTGCAGTATCCTTCCCAATCTGTCGTGGTTACAAAAAGAATACTTCTGTAACAAGTTTCTGCAGAATTGAGCTGACATATCGCCAGTAACATTGCATCCTCTGAAAACATTCTTTATTTTTGACCACGTCAGTTCAATTGCATTCAAATTACAGTTATACGGGGGTACACAAATAATAGTGTCCTCTTTCGAGAGCCATAACATCCACAACATGTGTTTGCTCTTAGGTTTGCTGTAAACTGTTTAGCTAATTAATCTCAAAATTGCTCAAAACGAAATATGGTGCACATGGACTCTGCACACAGAGAAACAAAGAGCGCACATGAAAGTTTAGCATAATGGCCACTAGATGTCTGGAATATATAGCACATTTCATGTTTCAATTTTGTCATCTGTGTTTATGGAGTTTGACAAAGCCTACCAAATGAGGACTTGGAACACACGTGCTCAAGAAAACTTGCACACATTGTAGTCAGTGGGTTGCTTAAGAGATGTTTCTTGCTTAAGAGATGTTTCCGAAATCCAAAATCTCTAAATTGAAGGAAAGGAAAATTATCAAATTTGAATCTTCTAGACCTGCCAAAATTGAAAGGTCTGGAACACCAGCATGGTAGAATAAAAGGGCTTGGTTTTGCAGCTTTGTGATGTCAGCTAATGCCTGTCCTTGAATGTTCCAAATTTTTGCTCCTCTCATGGCAAACAACGGTGGAATGGGCTGACTCACATTTAATTCCTTTATGGTAGACATTCGCTGCCACCATAACATCATGCATTTAGAGCCTTTAACATAGAAATTATTCAAGGTGGGCATAACATAGAACAGGTACTAGAGCTCTCTCTATTCTGAAGTTGGGAAAATTAAATCAGAAGAAATTCCAGCAATATATGTCTAGACTCCCTCAGATTCATTGAGTGTTGGTACTTATAGCAAAAGCATCAGTTCTTCTTTGTTTATATATGAAGTGCGTTCAAGAACACCTATTTTTTTTTTCTCACAAATCAAAAGAAAAATGTGAAACTAGTGTCACTTCTTAACATAATCTCCCTCTAGCCTTACACATTTTTCACAACGTCGATGCCATGATTCCATGGCCGCTGCGAATGCTTCTTTAGGAGTGTGTTTTGACCATTGGAAAACTGCTGAGGCAATAGTGGCACTAGTGAATCTGCGACCATGAAAAGTGTCTTTCATCGTGGGAAACAGCCAAAAGTCGCTAGGAGCCAGGTCAGCTGAGTAGGGAGTATGAGCAATCACTTCAAAGTTGACATGAAGAAACTCCTGCATCGCATTTGCCCGATATGCTGGTGCATTATCTTGATGAAAGAGCACAGCCCAACCTTTTCTGCCCATTTTTCATACAATGCTGAGAGAAGTTTATTCTTCAAAACATTTTGATAGGATGCAGCTGTCTCTGTAGTGCCCTTTGGAATGCAATGAGTAAGGATTACACCAGCAATCCGTCGGCATTCGTGGCACCCACCTGGAAGACACTTTTCGCATTTTCAGATCTTCATGCAGGATTGTGTGCACATGTCCCACAGAAATGCCAATTTTGGAGGTGATGTCTGCAATGCTCAATTGGCGATCCTCCAAGAAAATGTTTTCCACTTGCTGGATCATGTCATTAGACCGGCTGGTGTGAGCCCGTGACTCTTGGTTTGTTGTCACACGATGTTCTGCCTTCATTGAACTGTCACACCCAGGAATGCACATTAAGACACATCCGTGGTACCATCACCATATGCCTTACTCAACTGGTGATGAATTTCAATAGGTGTCACACCATGAAAATGGAGAAAACGAATAATTACATGCTGTTCTTCTTCTTTCACTTTCCCTGCTGCCGTTAGGCGTTGGGTTCCTTCAGCCACTTTCTGTATTCGACCCTATCCTGCGCCAACCTGTATATTCCTCTCAATGTCGTCCCATGTCCGACTGCCACTCTTTCCATATATTGTCTCCATTCCATCCTAGGTCTTCCTATTCTTCTTTTCCCCTCCACTCTTGCTTCAAATATTCTTTTAGGTAATCTTTCTTCATTCATCCTTACTAAGTGTCCCAGCCATCTTAGTTGGTTTCTTTCCATTGTCTTCAGTATGCATTCCTGTTTTAGCTTTTCTCTTATTTTTACGTTTCTAACTTGATCCCTCTTTGTATATCCAGCTACTCTCCTTAAGTATTTCATCTGTGTTGCTGTTAATCTACTTGCATGTCTATCCAACACTGTCCAGCTTTCACTCCCATATAATAAAACTGACTGGTATATCACCTTATATATTCTCATTTTAGTGGTTTCACTTCTTTTACCAATTATTGTGTTATTAATTTGGTAATATATATTTATTGCTTTCCTAATTCTTTTGTTAATTTCTTGATCTATTCTTCCATTTTTAGTTAGAATCACCCCTAAATATTCAATGCTTGTCACTTTTTCTAATTTTTCACCTTTCCAGAAAATTTGCATTTCTGTCTCTGTTTCCTCTTTACCAATTGTCATTACTTTACTCTTTTTTGGATTTAGATTCATACCTTTCTCTTCCAAGGTACTAGCCCATTCTGTTATTGATTGTTGTAGGTTCTCTTGGTTTTCCGCCATTAAAACTATATCATCCGCATAAATCAGAGCTTGCACATATACCAGTCTCATTTTCCAGTACCCTACTCTCATTTTGTTTGTTCTTCTCTTACAATGTCTGATTATTTGATTCATAAAGATATTAAACAGCAGAGGGCTCAAACTATCCCCCTGTTTAACTCCACTTCTCATTTCGAATTCCTCCGATAGTCTTCCTGATATTCTAACTGTCCCTATTACTTTTCTATATAGGCTCTTTATTACTTTAATCATTTTCTCTTTAACTTTTAATCTTTCCATATCTCCTTATGTGGTACCGTATCAAAGGCTGCTTTTATGTCTAAAAAAGCTGCATATATCTCCTTTCCCCTACTCAACCTTAAATCCACCACTTGTCTTATTGTAAAAATGTGATCTTGAGTTTGTCTTTCTTCTCTAAAGGCAGTTTGTTCTTCTTCCATCTTTCCTTCTACTTCCTTTCTCAATCTTCTTTCAATTATTCTTGTGTACAGTTTAAGGGGTACTGATGATAGGCATATCGCTCTATAGTTCTCACATTTCAACGTTTCTCCTTTCTTATAAATCGGTACTATAATATTTCTTTGCCAATCCTTCGGTATTGTCTCGAGATTCCATGCCTCATTATTTTAACCAAATAATTATGTACCCTGCCCCCTGCGTACTTTATCATTTCTGGTGATATCTTGTCCCATCCTGCTGCCTTTTTGAGTTTCATTTTTCCCATAGCAATCTCTAAATCAATTCTACCTATAGGTTATTAATTTTTAGATGAGTCGTATTTATTACACATCTGCTTCACTTTCGAAAGTGAAGCAGATGTGTAATAAATACGACTCATCTAAAAATTAATAATTATTTCACTTCACTGTGGTGTTCCAATACAGTTAAATCTCGATCTATCTATAGGTATTTCTTCCGTCAAACTCTCTTCTATATTCTCAGTCTCCTGCATTCTCTCTTCTTCCTCCTGATTTACTCCTCTGAAAACTGATCCATAATAATCTGACCATACCTTCAAAACGAAAGTGAAGCAGATGTGTAATAAATACGACTCATCTAAAAATTAATAATTATTTCACTTCACTGTGGTGTTCCAATACAGTTAAATCTCGATCTATCTATAGGTATTTCTTCCGTCAAACTCTCTTCTATATTCTCAGTCTCCTGCATTCTCTCTTCTTCCTCCTGATTTACTCCTCTGAAAACTGATCCATAATAATCTGACCATACCTTCAAAATGTCATTTAACTCTGTTTTCACTTTATTATTTTTATCTACAAATTCTCTATACTTTTTCCCTCTTACAGCCTTTAATCTTTTGACTATTTGCCAAAATTCTCTGTTACTATTTTGGAATTTATCTTCTAATTCTTTCCCAAAATCTTCCCAAGATTTACTTTTCGCTTCTTTTATCGTTCTTTTAGCTATGTTTCTTTTTTCAACATAATTTTCCCAAATTGTATTCGTTCTATCTTTATTACATTCTTTCCATGCAGTTTTCTTTTCTTTAACTATTATTTTAGTTGTCTCATTCCACCATTTTGTCCGCTTAGATCTCTCACTAATCTTCGAGATACCACATTCTTCCTCAGCTGATTTACGTAAGGTTTCCTTTAACCTCATCCATTTCTCATTTATGCACATTTCCTCCCAATCTTGAATTTGATCTAACTCTCTGTTTATTGTCTCTACATATTCCTTCCTTTTTTCTTTATCATGTAAGATCTCTATTTTAATCCTTTCATATTCAGCTCCCTTTATTCTTCTTGGTTTCCTAAATCTTGTGTCGCATATTAATAGTCTATGTTCTGTTGACATTTCTGCACTTCTAAATACTCTCACATCTGACACAGCATATCTTGTATTTTTTGTGTATGTGAAGTAATCTATCACACTCTTAGCATTTCGATTAGGGGCTTCATGAGTTATTTTATGAATTTCTTTGTGTGGAAAGAGTATTTCCAATTAAGAGGTCATTATCTATACAAAATTCAATCATTCTTTTTCTATTTTCATTTAATATCTTTTCTCCTCCATGTTTTCCCATACATCCATGGCCTTTTCTATGATCCTGGCCAATTCTTGCGTTCCAATCTCCCATTATAATAACATGATTATTATCTTGTCTTGCTTTATCTATTTCTTTCTGTAATTTTGTATAAAAAGTCTTTTTTCTATCTCGTCCTTATCCTCTGTAGGTGGATATATCTGGAAAAAGGACACTTTTTCTTCTAATATTACATCTAATCTCATTATTCTTGAGTTTATGGCTTGCCAGCTCTTTACTTTTGTTTCCATTTCGGCCGATAATATAATCCCTACTCCTTCCTTAGCTCTTACTCCTCTCTCGACTCCTGAGAATCTAAGGGAATATCCTCTTTCTAAAGTTATTTCTCCTTTTCCCTTCTTTTTTGTCTCACTCAGACCTAGGATTTCTAAATTATATGTAATCATTTCGTCCACTATTTCCACTTCTTTCCCAGTCAATGAAGTTATATTCCATGTCGCAATCCTAATCTTTTTCCTTTTCCTTCTAGGTCGTCTACATATTATCTGTCCAGCTCTCTCCTGATTTCTCTGAATATAAATAATTCACTCAGGTGGGTTATTAGCCCAACACTGAGCTAGCCTGTTGGAGGGGTTGCCTCCTTAAGACCTCCAGGCCTGTCTGATTTGTTTAGGGTTTACTCCCCTAGCCTTTGTAGAACCAACTCCCAATTCTGCAAGGCAGCAGCAGTATCTGGTTTTGGTCTGCCCTGGGTATTTTATTTCCCCAGTGCCCTCCATATCTGGCGAGCTTTCCCCTATCCGCCACCTGGGGAGGCTCCCGATGGGAGAACCAGCAACTCCACACGGGTTACATGCTGTTCTTGCAATGAAAACTTTGCCATATTAAGTATCAAAGACCGTCCTAACTCCTGTTTCTGCCACTAGAGTTCTATGCACTGTACAATGCTGCCATCTCTGTCACCATTCACAAAGAGTCCACGTGTATTTGAAAAAAAAAAAAAAAAAAAAGGTTCCTATCTGGTCCCAGTCCTGAACAAAAAAATAGGGAGGTGTTATAATTTGAACACACCTTGTACAGCTTAAAACTGGCTATTGTCTCAAAAGTAATAACAGCAAAAACTACAAAGAACAGCAGAACTGGTAGAAGTCAACCGAGAACCATAAAGAACAACAAATAACTTTAATGTGTATTATTAAATAAAGGAGTGATGCTTGGCAGGACAAGGGAAATCAGAAGTAATAAGGGATCTGCATTTGCTTTATCTAGTTTGATGTTGATTGTCTGCATTATGATGCCTGAAAAGGAATCAGGTGAAACAATATCATTGGGCAGTTACAAACAAATGATGTTTGTGTGTAAAATCAACTTTCCACTTAGCTGTGATGTGGTCATCAATACATTCCAGTACTCATTCTTGTAGCATTGTAAACCAAAGTTTTTCATGCTATTTTGCTTTCTGTTTGTTATTGTGTAGCAGTCTAAAAATCTGTCCTACTTAGCATTTGAAAATACTGTGCCTTAAATATAGGTTAAGTGGAGAAACTTTCTTTTGTGCAACGCGAGAATATTTTCTAAGTCCAAAGGTGCACGTATACACATGTGCAAGCGGATGAACAGCCAGTTCTGGCGCTGCGGCCAACATAAGAAAGATATGTAACACTTGTAACCAACATCTGCAGAAATGCCCCAGACATCCCTGTGCTAAGGAACATGGTTTGAGTAGGCTAAGTTAGCGCTCGGTAAAATTTTGTTACTCATGCACTGCTTTGCACATAAACAATCCTACAACACAACGATAATGGAGTGCTCTGTAGGAAATACATGCATGAGCTCACGGACTGTATCGGACTGGTTTGGCTACTACCGCGAAGTGTGCATGATGTCAAATGACACCAAGTGTACTGCAAGGGGGAAAATTGGAGGTCCTGGTCACATCGTTCAAATCAAAGAATGCAAAATAGGACGACACAAGTTTCATCGTGGGTGCGTCATACAGGGCAACTGGATCTTGGGAATGATCGACGTGGAAACGAATGAGGTGCACATGATGATATGCGCCAACAACAGCAGGGATGCAAATACACTCTAGTCTAATTGCAGCGCCCACAATGAAACTTGCGTTATCCAATTTTGCATTCGTCGATTTGAATGATGTGGCCAGGACCGCCAATTTTCCCCCTTGCAGTATACTTGGTGTCATTTGACATCATGCACACTTCATGGCAGTAGCCGAACTAGACTGATACAGTCCGCGAACTCATACATTTAGTCTGCTAGATAGTGTAATTTCGGCACAAGTAAGACTGTCGGCAGCATTGCTTTCAGTGGAGAAACAAGCATAGTTTGGCTGCACTGAATTCTTCAGTATGGCTACATTACACAATAAGTAAATAAACAAACAATTAATAACATTAAAAGAATGCCCCCAACACGAAATTGCACTAAAAGTAAAGAAATTATATTAAAAATAATGGTTGTATATAGAAACATCAAACAGTGTGAAGGAATTAGAAAAAAATCGCTGCGTCGCATATTAGAAAGAAGAGCCGGTTAAGTTACTATACATGAACATTTTTATTAACAAGAAAAGTGTGCTCAAGTGGAGCATTGACAAACAAGGATAAAATTACAGTTTAGCCTTTGCTGTAGTCTGTAATGGATTTTTTCCTTTTTGTACAAGTTAGTAGGTGATATTTCTCACAGCTCTGTCCACACAATACACACTGACACTCTTCACTTGGTTAGTGGTTTCTCTTGTTACATATTTTATGATGGAACCCATGGATTGCTGTTCTTGGTGTGACATGTCTCTGGAGCTTGCACTCTTTTTTCCAGTTGTCGTCCATCATGGCTGAGATGGTGTAGAATTCCATCTCCCTTTTCTTTGTTTCTCGTATGTTAACCAGTTCCTGGTATGTTCTTGTGGATGGCAACCAGTGCTGTAACCTTATATCCTTTATGAAATAGGACTCCCTCATGAGCTTGTATACCAGTCGTGATGACACTGTTTTTCTGACTCCTAGAACTTGTTTTATAAATATCGTCTTGACCTTTTCAATTCTTTTCAAGTCCCCTATTTTGAGTTTTTTCCAGATTATTTCTATGCCATATGTTACAACTGGCATCACTACTGTCCTAAATAACTGCATCACTATGGTTGTTGATAGATTGGCTATGTTCAGAATATTGTATTAGGCTCTGATGGCCACTGCTGCTCTCTCCTGGATGTGCATATTGAAGGAAGTTGTAGTTGTCTGTATCATAACTCCCATATTTATAGTTCTACAACCAGTAGAGTCTCGTTGTGTAGTATAGAGCATCTTTAGTTGCTATTTTTCCACCGTTCCGAAATGTCATTTGTATGTCTTTGCTTTGTTTATGTCCATGTCATTTGCTCTTGCCCAAATCTCTAATTTGTATAGTGTATCTTGAACATTCTCTATTTTCTTTGATAGATGAACATTTGAGTACAACAAAGTAAAATTACTTGTAGTTCTAAGAATATCAAATATAAGCAAATCTTGAAATTTAAATGTATTTTTGCAGGTTTTTACTCTTGGAGAAACCCAGATAAGGGGACTTGGTTCATCCAAAGCTTGTGTAAAGAACTATTGGAGCATTCAGCAACAATGGATCTGCTGGAAATGATGACCCGTATTTCTCGTCGTGTTGCACTAGAGTACGAATCTTTCAATGAAGAAGTACCTTGGCAACATGAACTGAAACAAATTCCATCTATTACAACAATGTTGATTAGAAAGCTTTATTTCCGGCCCAAAGTGTGATACAGTACTTCAGATAAGGTGCAGATTTCAGTTCACATGTCTATTAAGAAACTGTCAACAGACATGAGTATGTAAGCTGCATCATTTAAAGTTTGAAAATGCAACAATGTTCAGTCTGCATTGTTAGTTATATGTTTAGGATACCAACATTAACTTTTCATTGCTTCATCAACAGTTTTATTGTTTTGAAAAGTTAATAATGTGCCTATAATCAAGTATTTTTGTAAACAGATTTAATTAATTTTAAATTATTTGCAAATAAGTAGATATTGGCTAGCAGACATGCTAGCTCTTTTATGTTCATAGATTTAGATTATTACTACATTTTGATAATGTAATTTCCAGAAAGTTCTAGATGAACAGTGAATGATTCAGGTATTTTAAAATAAAAGCTAGAACAATAGAATGCTAAGTGTTGTGGAAACTTTGTTCCCTTTGCAGATTTGTCATGAATAAGACTGCATTGATCTCACATTATTTTAATGAAGCTAGTTACCGTATTTTGTGATATAACTAAAGTGGTATTTAGTCTGAAAGATCAAGTTGCAATTTTTATTTGCAAATATACTCTGCAGATTGGTGCCAATTTTGAAAGTGACTACCACTGAAAAATTGCTCAATATCCAAGTTGATTACTGAATATATTTTAGGAAGACTGGATTCCTGAGAGGGACAGCACATACAGGTTGATATATTATGTATTTATTATCTGTGATTAACGTTAGTTATACATCTGTTGATTTTAGAGTAACTTTCTTAAGATGCAAAAACTTGCATCTCACAATAAATGTAGTTTCTTTGTATAAGAAGAGTTTTTGTACTTTGAAATATTTATAATTGAAATGTGTATTAAAAGTTATAAATAAAGATTGTCATTTTGAAATAAATCTATTTTAGATAAAAGTCCAGAATATGTGCACCCAATATTTCATATTCCAGAATGTGCAATGTAGGTCAAACACAAGGAATGAGCTAAAATGGACTGGCTTAGAGTAGCTACAAAATAAGAATGAACATGGGCACAGCCAATGAAGTGTACATGTTCTCTCTGCATTGCCAAGTCTACAGCCAGCGGGCGACAGAGATAGCAGAAGTGTCTGTCTTTGTCTCACGGTATCCCTCTAGCAGTGAGCTGAGATGTACTCATATGTACAGATGCTGACAGCAAAGTTCGCTTAATATTTCCACATGTGTCTGAAAACATATACAATGATTTCGCATGGTGGCATAAACTGAAGCTTAAGACCTTGAACGTGAGAACAGTTCTCCTATGCAGCATCGTTCACATGCATACAAAATGAAATGACACAAATTAGATGCGTTCCACGAAAGAATGGTGTTTGCAACAGTGAAACAATGTACTGACATTTCAATGATTTGTGCATATAGTCTCTACTTTAATGATGCTGTAATTGTATACTGCCTGTAATGTACTTTAAACCAATGTTTGTTTTATTAAAATGTTAATAAATACGGAAGATACCAGTGCGTATTAGAATGTTGCTCTATGTCTTCCAGGAGACCTAAATATGGGAACTTCTCCTAATTTGGTGAACTGTTTGCCTTCTTAACAATGTTCGTCACAGTATGAGCACTCAGGTGATAAGCCTGTGCCGTTAATTGTCAGTTTTGAGCGAAATTAGTACTTTCGAAAATGTCTTCAATTGACAATTGTTTGAAAAAAGAGTATGCAGGAAAAATAATATTTCTAGCTTGCTTATGTAATATCTAACGAGTTGTCTCGCAGTCACTACTAGGCACACTAGAACTAGGTTTGCTAAGCGACATATTTTCTAACTTCGAAAACCACGTCTACGCTCTTATTAGATCACCACTTTACTGAATGCAAGGTACAAATTGCAACCGCAGCAGAGCAGGTTTGTGTTTTTCTTCACTGACAGTTAATGTTTCTTTTCTTTCTAGTCAGGCGTCGTATCTTTTCATATCTCCTGATATCCTATAAACATGGGGTTTGGACAGTCTTTTTCTCAGACAAAATAGCTCTTTGACATAGGATAAACAAAATAATTTCGTAATTAGTATCTTTTGAGCACGCAAAGAAATTATCTGTACGGTTCGGCCAAGCGAGCCAGTGTGCATGCTTAACTGTACAACATTGCACCACCGTATTGGCTAGACTACGAGAGACCAGCCACGCCTAGCTCCGCCTTATGTTCATTCCTATTTTGTAGCTACCTTAATGATATATGAAAATAAAACTACTGTCTCTGTTACAGACATTTCTAAAATAGTAAAGAGGTAAGTAGTGCAGATTATGTACTCTAGCAATATAAAAAGAGAAAATGCTTCTGGGTGTGATTATGGGAACTGCTGAATCAAGTCAAATAAGACTCTTTCCACTGAAATGCATAAAAAAATTAGATGTCCTTGAAGCACATTGACCATTTCCAAGATAATTGTTCTTATTGGTGTCAATTTCTAAATACTTGCTTTTTTACCTTACCTTACCTGGTTAGTTTTTCTTTTTCTTTCTTTCTTCTCCATCATGCAAAGAGAACAGAATTTGAAAACCAACACGTCACTTTCAAAAGATTTGACTATAATTTTAACTTACTTTATTCTTATATCTAGTATAAAAAGTATTATGAAAATTTATTGCAATTAAGGTACCAATACCTGTACTTTCTAAATATGGTAGTTTTTAGAATTTTATCACGGGTTATTCTACCGCAATTATAAGTGTTTTAATTATGTACAACTTTAATGAATTTTAGGAAAAACATATATTATACCAATTAATCATATGTTATTAGGGTTGCCAGAATGATCTCGAGGCAGGCATCGAAACCAAACAACGGGCCACAGAGGGGAGGGGGGGGGGAATGGACATTGTGTAATTTGGCGCAAATTCTTAAACAGAATGTTGTATATCGGTAAAATATTTAGTGGAAAATAATCACTAAATATTTTGTGTAACCATTTTTAATCTGGTAATTAAAATGTACAACTACTTACTGCTAATACTAATGCTGTCATTCCCACTAACTGAACCTATATCATACCAAATAATAATAATAATAATAATAATAATAATAATAATAATAATAATAATAATAATAATAATAATAATAATAATAATAATAATAATAATAATAATAATTAATAATAATTAATAATTAATAATAATAGTAATAATAATAGTAATAATAATAGTAATAATAATAGTAATAATAATAGTAATAATAATAGTAATAATAATAGTAATAATAATAGTAATAATAATAGTAATAATAATAGTAATAATAATAGTAATAATAATAATAATGGTGGCGGTGGCGGCGGCATGCCATTAAGGTATTGGAAATTAATTGTTCTTTCACCCTGGCCATGTGTAGGCTAAATTGTGGAAATGTAGAGTCAGAATGAAAAATTCAATACCATAGCCGGGATTTGAACCACGGATCTTCTGGTTTCCGTCCAGCCGCTCTACCATTGAGCTACTATGGCCAACGTGCCGATATGACATTAAATTCTCCAACTGACTCGTATTTTCCCAGTAAACCACTTAGGAGTTATCTTAAACACATGAGACAACTACCTTAATGGCGACTTACTACATGTAAGTACTTTAAGGCTTGGGCTTTATAGTTAACCACTATTAGGTCAATTATTGGAAATTAATTGTTCTTTCACACTGGCCGTGTGTAGGCTAAATTGTGGAAACGTAGAGTCAGAATGAAAAATTCAATGTCATCTGAGAACTCCTAAGAAGTTTACCGAGAAAATACAAGTCAGTTGGAGAATTTAGTGTCATGTGGGCACGTTGGCCATAGTAGCTCAATGGTAGAGCAGCTGAACGGAAACAAGAAGATCCGTGGTTCAAATCCCGGCTATGGCATTGCATTTTTCATTCTGACTCTACGTTTCTGCCATTAAGGTAGTTTTCTCATGTGTTTACGAAAACTCCTAGTGGTTTAGCTGGAGAAACGCGAGTCAGTTGCAGAATTTTGTCATGTTGGCACGTTGGCCATAGTACCTTAAATGGTTTAAGCGGCTGGACGGAAACCTGAAGATCTGTGGTTCAAACCCCGGCAATGGCATTGAATTTTTCAGTCTGGCTCTACCCTTTCATAGTGCGTTCTACACACGGCTAGTGTGAAAGAGCAATTAAATTCCATTAATTGTACCTAATAGTGGTTCGAACTATAAAGCCCGGGCCTTAAAGTACTTACAGCGTAGTAAGTTGCCATTAAGGTAGTTTTCTCATGTGTTTATGAGAACTTTTAGTGGTTTACCGGGAGAAACACGAGTCATTTGGGGAATTTAATGTCATGTTGGCCATAGTAGCTCAAATGGTTAGAGCGGCTGGACGGAAACCAGAAGATCCGTGGTTCATACCCCGGCAATGGCATTGAATTTTTCAGTCTGACTCTACCCTTTCATAGTGCGTCCTACACACGGCTAGAGTGAAAGAAAAATTAATTTCTATAAAGTCAGTGGCACATATACCCGGAGAATTCATTACAAACTTTGGCAATACAGTGGCGCCCAGAGATCTGGCAACCCTAGGTGTTACATACTAGGCATATATAATCATTTTTAAAAATAATAGTATTGCATTATTTGAATACAAGTACACAAAATTGACATACAGATAGTTTTCAGTTTTTCTGGTTTCAGAAGAAGAAGGGTTTTAAATATAATGTTTGTAAATATTTATGTCGGTGGTTTGAATTAATTATGTCATATCTTAAACAATTTGAAAATGAACAAAAACCATGTGCTAGTTTAATAAATAGTTTATTATTTGAGTTTCTGCTGGAAATTTGAATGCATAATATCTTGGGGATTGTGGCCCACCTAACAGTTAAACGAAGCTGCATTTTTTAGACTCAATAATAAATGTCTTCCTGGATTCAGTAACCCTAATTCCTTTACGATTAAGCACTTAAAGCCAAAACCCTGAAAAACTGCTTAAAGAACATGACGCATATTCAAGGATGCGACATGATTTTCAAGAACCCCCACCCCTCAGACTATCATTTACATGGAACATTTTCTGTAAATTCTAATTTTCTCAAAAATGCCTCAAACGATTTTGAGTGAGATATAAGGATTATTTAATACTGCTAGGGGAAAGTGTGAATTTAATGAAATAATAATTAGAAAGTAATGTTAAAAGGTGAATAATCAATAGAAGAAGAAAGAATTAACACCCTGGAAGCTATGTTGGTAACAAAAGTGATTTCTTCCTGAAAGCACATTAAAGTAATGATAGAATACTTGTGAAACATTATGTCACTTAATGAAATAGTTTGAAATTAATAACACAATAAAATATAGGTAATTGTTATATAATAATGTATTGAGTATATTAAATATAATGAGCGAATATGATTGGCTAAGAATTTGCTAGACATTTTCAACAATGTGTAGAGTAGAAGTATTGTCTGCCCAGCACGAGAAGGCAAGGCAGAGGGATGTTTAACTTAATAACTTTGCTATGTTTATGCTCGCCTTCTGAA
This sequence comes from Mantis religiosa, assembly GCA_030765055.1. Lineage (NCBI taxonomy): Eukaryota > Metazoa > Arthropoda > Insecta > Mantodea > Mantidae > Mantis > Mantis religiosa. The sequence continues at coordinate 174,470,799 of CM060948.1, forward strand.
TGATATGGATGCTAGGTTCACAATGTTGTCACATAACTCACCCATGCATACCTATCACTGCAGTTACTGAAATGACCATTTGATCTGGCAGCATGGGTGTGTCTAGTGCACTCACATACATTCATTATGTAGTAATCCGATCAACTACCGAGCTTTATTGCTCAGGCGGTTTCTTCTGTGGCCCAAATTCGGGAGGCCCAGGTTCGATTTCCGTGGCCGACCTACCTGACCCAGGGTTTTATTTGGGGTTTCCCGGGTCGCCAAGCGAATGCTGGGTAGGTTAATTATATCCCTCGAATGTTCTGTCCCTTAATTTCATCTCCATTATAATTTCACAACATCTCTCATCTGGTGGTCCCTTTCACGGTGGAAGTGTTGGCGGGTGTTTCGGCGCTGTCATGATCCCTTGGGTCGGCCGCACTCTGTCTCCTCTCCCCTTATCGTTCCACCAGGGAATGGTCCACTTGTGGCTTAGGTACAATAAACCTCAGGTTTCGGTTTTGAATCCCCTCCCTAGTAATCCTAATCTTAAACAGATCAAGTATCAGAGCAGATAAACAGTTCAACCTTCTCTCCTCTTCATTCCCCACTAGCCCTCTTGTGGTTGGCAAATAATACATGATTTTGTGTAGAGGACGCAATAAGTTAGGGTGAAGCTAAGATAGGAGAAATAGCAACACGAGAGTTTAGAGTGCTAGTTAAAGTGTGGAGTGCTAGCGTACTGGATCGCGAAAGGCGATTAGCTGATTCATTTTATGACAACTGTTCAGTTTGTAGCGGTTTAATAAGTTGAAATGAGCACACACCGTGCAAAAGGAGTGTAACTAATATACTTAGCTTACCATACTAGTATCGCAATATACTATACTTGCCTTTGCTATAAGATGTGATGGACTTCTGTCTATTTCTACACTTGGTGATATGGTATCGAACACAAAATGCCAGGCACACATGATTCGTGGAAAAACTTGTTGCTACACACCTTGTGGAGAAAACCATGGATTGCTAGTCTTGTCGTTACGTGTCACATTTCATGGTTAGCTTACGTCGAAGTCCTGTCTTGCATCGCATACGTTGCTTAGACATAATCCGGTATATTGTTTTTCTACTCGCACAGGTCTTGTAGAAGTTGTTTGAAGGGTCACTAGCTGGTGGCATTAGTTCGCATAATAGATCATTACCATGAGGAAGGTTTCCTGGTAAGCTTCTACTTCAGCCTCGATCTTGAGTTATGTGGTACTCCTAGAGCTCTCTCCAGGTATTTAGCTTTAATTCGCTCTAGTTCTTTCATCTGTTTGTATGTGAAGTATTCTCCCACTGATTCTAGAACATACGTCAGGACGAAGGGTTATCTTTAGCCGAAACAGGTCCATAGCTGTGCTGATCGATAATTGTGTGATATTCTTGATTTAATTTATAGCTCTATTTGTTGCTACTGCTCTCGATGTTATGTGTAGTCTGAAGCATTTCCCTGTTATCTGGATTGCGATGCCTAATTATTTGAAATGGTTTGCCCTCTTAAGTAAGTTGCCCTTGCATTTGATGTTATCTGCCCCGGCGAGTCTTCCTCCTTTCCTGAACATTACCAGTTCCATCTTTTCTTCGTTCATCTTGATGTTATTTTGCTTAGTGTGTCTATCGCTGACTGCAGTTGGTCTACATCTGTGGCTGCGATGGCCCTGTCATACGCATATATGTACATGCCTGTTCCTGTCATTACTTTCGTGACATCGTGCGTAAGGACGTTGAACAAGATACAGCTGAGGCGTCACCTTGGAGGACGTTGTTCGTCTGTTTAAGCAAATCGGATTTACCTACTCCATCATCTATCAGGATGTGGCTTTCTGCTAGGACATGGTCTCACTCGTTCTTCCAATTAGTCCCTCCAATTTGTCAAAAAAATACATGTCTGCTGACCAGGTCGTAAGCTTTCGAGTATTCGACAAAGACAGCATATAATTATCCTTTGGGTTTTCCTATCGTCTGTCTTATTTGCTTCAGCAGGTTTTCTACTGCCATGATCGTGGATCGTGCCCTCCTGAAACTGAACTGTTCCTCTGGTAGAAGTGGTTCCAGGTTCCTCTGCCAAGCTTTTGGCAAGGATTCCCGTTAGGAGTTTCAATGTCATTGGCTCCAGCGCTATTCCTCTGTACGCATTCGGGTTCGATGTGTCCCTTTTCCCTTGTACAGGAGCTTGATTTTCTATTTTCTCCATTCGTCCGGTATGCTTCCTAATTCCATGTATTTATTTAAAAGGGAGGATCATATCGGCAGGTATTCTGGCACTCTCTGATTTAAGTATTCGATTCTTATTCCATCAGGTGCTGGTACTCTGTTGTTCCATATTTTCTACATCGCTCTCTCAACTTCGTCTTTGGTGAAGATCTCATCAGCCTGTAGGGACCTAAGTACCTTGATCGTGGGTCTTGTTTCTTTTGAACGTACCTTCTCATATGTGTTCTTTCCATGTTTCCATGGGGGCGCTAGGCTAGATTTTCTGCCTTTTTGGTCTTAGGTCTCTGTGTCCTCTTTTACCATTGCCTCCGATAGTACTCCAATGTCGCAATCGGCTATAATATTTCTTGGGTGGAGATTCAAAACTACCCTCAGGCCCTGTACATTCCATGTTATTATATTATCCCTGATTGCTGGGCCTCTGAACTTCCAGGGTTGCCAAAAGGATCGGAAAATTACGTCTTCTGGCCAAACATTACCATTGTGGACTAGCTCTAGGTCTTGCATTGGGACGACTATTTTTAAGCTCTGCTTTCTAGCGTTTCACTCACCAGGTTGCAGTTTATTTTTCCCTTCATTCCGTTTTCTTTCAGATGGTTTATAATAGCTTCGTCTGACGTATCTCGATCCAAGGTTCTTTCCACTGCCTTTAGTTTACTTTCCCCCCATTATTTTTCCGTTTGTTTCTTTTCCTGCCTCGGTTTCTCGCTGTCTCACATGTCCATTCCCTCTCCCCCAGGGGCCTACTTCGGTAGGTACGGGTTTGGCGCACCCAGGGTCCCGAGCCAACAGTCTCCCTCGTGTGGGCTCCTCCTCGTGGTTGAGGGAGACGGTCAACAGGCCCACCCACGTGTAGGCCGTGCGTGGAGACCCGTGGAGAAGGATTTTAGATTCTTTTCTAGTTTAGAGTTTAGGATTTAGTGAACGAAATTTTTGGTAGGTTTTGATTGATGTTTTTTATGTACGTGTATTTTTAATGGGTTTTGTTACACTTGTATAGTTTTTTGGGAAGTTTCATGACTAGTTTTTTTAAAGGGCGCTGATGACCGCTAGTTGAGCGCCCTTATACATATATCATCATCAGTCCATTCCCTCTCTCGGTTCACTTGACTACTTGCTTCGTTGACAGGCGCTCCTGGTTGGTCTAGTGTTTGTATGTACCTGCTCTTTATCTTCTGTTATATTTGTTTCTGCGTCACGGGGTGGGTCTTGGTGATCCCTGTGCTCTTGTCTCGCAACACTGTGCATGCATTTTTCCCCGTTTGTAGCATTTTCTGCGTGTGTTCGGGCTGGTTCCTGTCTTTAGTATTCATATTGCTTTCATTTCCTCTTTTATCATCTTTATATTATTTTTTCAAGTTTCCAAACATATATTTTATCTGTTGGTTTACCTTTTCTACTATTATTCCGCTATTAATCTGTGATTCCTTTTATGTCCTCTGTTGTCGACTCGGTACCTTGGGGTTAGCATTGTTACCGCCAGGTAGCAACGCCTATCCCGTTACACCACAGTCACAGATTAATACCAGATTCTCAGCTCCGTGGTGAAGTTTGAAGGCGCATAGGGCGCTCATTCCTAAACCTTTAGACCCCGGCGACTACGGCTGGTAATGTAGTAAGCTTCTATTGCGACCGAGCTATGGTGCATTCGCTTCCCCTTCCCTTCGGCTCCCGTTTTCACTGACTGATAGAATCCAACTTCTTTCGAAATCACATCTCGCCACACATGAATAGTTTACGCGCATTTCAGCTATCACATATTAGCATAATACGCGTCAAATACGCTGAGGAAATATGCGGTAAACTATTCATCAGTGTGCGAGATGTGACTTCAAAAGAAGTTGTCCAATTTGTGAAAAAAATGTCAAGAATGCACTTGAACTTTTCCTGTTAAATATGAATAATTGACTTCCACAAAGCATTATATCTTTATTCCTGTTGCAAATTGATAATTTTTTCTTTAAAAACAATTAAAATTTTAAAAATGAGAGAGTGAGATCACTTAAGATGCTGTTGAGATTATACAAGACATCTGTATCCCCTTTCCCTCAAGCTTCTTAGTGTAATACTTAAAATAAAGATAACACTAAAATAATGATTCTGTAGATACAGGAAAACAGGTAAGGATACTATAATGTTATATGTAATGCAATTTCTTTGTACACAGAATGTTGAAAAATTCCCTGGAATAACAGTGAGAAAAAAAAACCTAAAGAAATATGTATATAAGTTTGAAATGATACCAACAATTATGTACAAACAAATAGCACTATTTCTTTAAAATGAGAACAAAGCAGCTCTGTTAATGGTTATATTTAATAAGAACTTTAAAAGCTCAATAGTACATACATTATTTTTAGCACAAGTATACTAAAGTATATTCAGAGAAAAACCTGAAATTTGTGATCGATTCATATAAGATTAATAATGTAACGGGAGCGCCAGAACACCCTGTGAAAGCAGCTGGCAGCGGAAGGTAGGGGAGGTTCGGTTAGCCACACCTCCTCCTCGTTTGTCTTGTGGTGGTGACAGACTGTGGTCAGGGAAAAAACATGACTGTGTCGCCTGTTTTCTCTACACCTGTTTCTCGATCTTTCTGTTACTAGAACAATCCTGTAAACACGAGAAACCGGCGATATTCCGATATAAAGAGGGTTACAGACAGACGGAGTTAGTCAGTTGTTGGTTTGGTCAGTCAGTCAGTTGGTTAGTGTGTGAATGAGGACAGTTCTTGGTGTAAGAAGGCAGTGTTAGTCAGTGACGTGTAAATGAACGAAAGGGTTGTGCAACGGAAGACTGTACGTAACTGGTATGTGCATCGGAGTTTATGTAATCGCGAGTACTAGTGAAATTGTAACGGACGAACTGGCAAATTGTAATTGTTGCAGCACGTAATTCTGTGTAATTGGCAAGTGTTAAACTGTAAGTCGGTGGAAATAAAGAACATTTTTGAGTGGTGAAATTGGACTTTTTATTCCACGAACCCACAAAGTCACACTGGTGTCAGAAGTGGGATGACAACAGCACCGAACATTACAGCCATGGAATCCGCAGTGGAAATGCTTTTGGCGAAGATGAACGAGTTAATAACAAAAACAGAAGCGGCAAGTAACAACATCACCGCAGAATTGAAACAAGTGAAGACGGCCAACGACAACATCACCGCGGAACTGAAACAAATGAAGACGGCCAACGACAACATCACCGCGGAACTGAAACAAATGAAGACGGCCAACGACAACATCACCGAGAAGATGGAAGAAATGAAGGCCGAGTTAACCACAGAAATGAGAGCAGCGAACGGCAGTCTGGCCACGGAAATGAAGGCGGCGAACGAGGCTCTCGCCGCAAAGTTTGAGGAACGGTTGGCCGGCGTGAGGGATGACGTCACGAACCTGGGCAAGCGGAAGGGTCAAGTAGACGACCGCCTTAATGATTTAGAGGAAAAGGCCGACAACATCGCAAAACCCCTCACCCGCCTGACGGAGGAAAACCGGCCTTATGTGTGGACGGAGGACGCCGAAGACGCTTTCCAGCACCCGAAGGGGACCCTGTGCAGTGCTTCAATTTTGGGTTTCCCACAACCGGGTGGCGCCTTCATTGTGGACACCGACGCCAGCGACCATTGCATTGGAGGTGTCCTATCGCAGATCCAGGACGGCCACGAGCGCACAAGAGTGGAAGAGGAGGAGCGTGCCGCAGCAGTCCGAGTAGTTGTGGCAGTGCCTGCTGAAGGCTGGGATAGCGCAGGCCTGAGGAGGGAGCAGCTGGCGGACGCAGACTTGGGGCCACTCTTGAGGGAAGTGGACGCAGGGACGAGACCGACCTGGGAGGACATCGCACCGAGGAGCGCCACCTACAAGTCGCACTGGGCCCAATGGGACTCGTTGAAGACCAGAGAGGGCGTGCTGTTCCGGGTATGGGAGTCACCCGATGGGAAGGCGCAGAGAGGACAGTTGGTACTTCCCCGGAGCAAGGTCCCGGAAGTCTTGGAGGAAGTGCACGCCGGTATTTCAGGAGGACACCTGGGAGCGAACCGAATGATTCACAAACTACGGCAGCGCTACTTCTGGCTGAGACTCCGAGCAGATGCTGGTGGTACACCTGGACCGCCTCGCACGCTACGATGGGGCTGTTCGAGGCGAACAGCTTTGAGGAGGGAGCAGTGTAACGGGAGCGCTAGAACACCCTGTGAAAGTAGCTGGCAGCGGAAGGTAGGGGAGGTTCGGTTAGCCACACCTCCTCCTCGTTTGTCTTGTGGTGGTGACAGACTGTGGTCAGGGAAAAAAACATGACTGTGTCGCCTGTTTTCTCTACACCTGTTTCTCGATCTTTCTGTTACTAGAACAATCCTGTAAACACGAGAAACCGGCGATATTCCGATATAAAGAGGGTTACAGACAGACGGAGTTAGTCAGTTGTTGGTTTGGTCAGTCAGTCAGTCAGTTGGTTAGTGTGTGAATGAGGACAGTTCTTGGTGTAAGAAGGCAGTGTTAGTCAGTGACGTGTAAATGAACGAAAGGGTTGTGCAACGGAAGACTGTACGTAACTGGTATGTGCATTGGAGTTTATGTAATCGCGAGTACTAGTGAAATTGTAACGGACGAACTGGCAAATTGTAATTGTTGCAGCACGTAATTCTGTGTAATTGGCAAGTGTTAAACTGTAAGTCGGTGGAAATAAAGAACATTTTTGAGTGGTGAAATTGGACTTTTTATTCCACGAACCCACAAAGTCACAATAATGTCAAATTAGTACAGAAGTCAGTATTAGCAACTGGTGACATAAATTTCATAAATGGCACTATTTTATGTACTTCTAATCACTTTGGTTGAATTAACATTCACAAGTGCAGAATAAATTATGAAAAATAATAATTACATTAAAGCTGTATCATTCATTTAAAATTGTCCTAAGCTTAACTCTGTCTTCAACAACACAAGAATATTACAGCGTTGAATTTTTAAATGCTTCAATGGCATGCATATGCACAGTAATGAATGCTGAAGAAAATGTGCAATTTTAAAAATAAAATTTAATGCACAGTGTATCTTCCAATAAGAGATTATTTCATGTAGTTATCTGACTGTGAAGTATAATTTACTTAATGTGCAGAGCAATTGTTTGAATAAATGGCTTGCTTTAACTTGATAAGACTTTAAGCAATGTACTTTATGACTAAGATGGCAAATGGAGCACTCTGCATAGTGTAAACCTCTCAGTCCATGACATACAACTGAATGTGTGTCAAACAAATAACTCAATGAAAGATTACACTATGAACTATTAATGCTGTTTGTAGTTTTAGTTAAGAAGTGAAAGTGATGGAAAGCTGTGTTTGAGTAGTTAATAGAAAATAATTTAGTGATGTAATTTATTTGCTCACACATCTAACCATTATTTCTTTTGACAGTCCATAATTCCCTTATGTGTTCACTACAAAGAAACAAGTGCATTATATAGCAAAATAATGTGCAGTTTTATCTACTTTTCAAAATTATTATGTGACTTCGCATCACTGCATGTAACGAATGGCTCATATATTAGGTGAAACATCTTTTTCCCATGCCAAAGATTGAGATTTTCATTCCAAATTAGAACAATGAGAGGATTGGTTAGCATTAGCATTACAGAAATTGTGTACCAATATTACTCATAAATGCTGTGCAAATATCACTTTAACTTGTTATTTTTCTGAACCATTTGTGTGTGTGCATGTGTGTGTGTGTTAACAAGGAAGAGGACTTATAACCTATTATTTATTGTGAAGCTTTACTAATTTGAGATCAAGCCACACTGTGTTTAGGTCCTAGCTAGCTGACATTGTGCATGTTTTAAGAATAACTGGAATAATAGAAATAAAATTAAAAGTGGCATATAATGATGATGACACAATGGCATTTTAATCATTTCTTGCAATGCACAATTACACCTAAAAACTTGTAAAGCTTTTTCAAATAAATTCTAATCCCATCAGATCTCTTCTAAGATGGTTATTCAGGCAAATAATTTAGTGTAGTGTGTACAAATATTACATAGTGACTACTGCATTAAACAATATAGAACAAATTAGGTTTATGGAATCTCAGATCATACTTTTAATTGCTGTTAAAAGCTGTGACATTCTTGATCAATGATGTAGATATACACTGATGAGTAAGGTTAAGAGAACTTAATTCTTCAAAATACTTATCATTGCAATTTAAAGAAAAAGTTTATAAAATTCATATCAAACATCTCGCCCAAATATTTTAATTTAAGCCACCTAGATTATACCTAAACACAGATGATGCTAATTTTGGTATATCTGAAAATTCACAGCTATTTTTTCAGTAATTTAAACTGGATATTACTTACCTTACATGGACTTATATATGACTTATATATTATAAATTTAAAACTACAAGTACAAACACAAAAACTAATACACCCAATCAACTGTCTAAAATAACTTCACTTTTCACTTTTCCTTGTTGGCCACAGTATTCTTCAAAGTTTTTGTTACATTTTCCACTGATATGAAATGAAACTCAAACTTTCAGAAATATTTGATATGCCACATTAAATTGCTGTATACGCGGGAAAAAATGCTTTGTGCTACATTACTTAAGTTCCTGAAGATCACTGCACATCACCAAAACAAGAAACATACACAATATCCAATAATCCTGCACTCTGATTTCTGCCATCGTATTCCTGGTAGCCTGAGATGATGGATGACCCCTGAAAGACAAAAAAAAAAAAAAAACAGAAAATCCCATTATTGCAGTAATAAAGTAACAAGATTAATGAAACTAATGCTTTTGTATGTAAAACAACACACTTTTTCCATTATAAGGTGCTACATTAATCTAGAGAATTTAACTATGCATGAATATGTATTAAGGCACATTTCAGGTTATGTCATTAATTGTCGGTATTGGTCGTTTTTAGCTACATGCTAAATCTTGCTTACCAATAGGTCTTTGTGAAAATCTATTCTCGTTCTTCCTGCTGCCCATACGTCCTCGTAGTTCTTTCAATTTTTTACAATTTCGCAAATCGATGAAAATTGTATTCAGAACTTAATTTGGCTTGGCCTCCTTGCCGTTAAAGCTTTAATTCAAATATTTACAGGTTAGCCAATGTAGTGTCTTATTCATATCGTACATTGAGCTCAAATAAGGTCGATAATAGGCCAATAATATTACGAAAATTACCTCATAAGTAGTAAAATAATACAATAGCTATTAAATTTTGAACTAAGCAGAAGTTATTTTATATATTAGTTAGTATGCAACACGGCGGCCAAAATAATTATATTGGCGGCATTGAATCCGACGCATGCAGCGTTCAAAATGTACCTTTAGACCCCGGGTGTTTCGCGAACCTTAATGTATCTTCTGGTTAACTATCTGAGTCAGGGCCTGATAACTCAGATAGGAGACCAGGAGACACATTAAGGTTCGCGAAACACCCGGGGTCTAAAGATACAGTTTTGAGCGCTGCAGGCGCCGGATTCAATGCCGCCAATATAATTATTTTGGCTGCCGTGTTGCATACTGACTAATATATAAAATACCTTCTGCTTAGTTCAAAATTTAATAGTTATTGTATTATTTTACTACTTATGAAGTAATTTTCGTAATATTATTGACCTATTATCGACCTTATTTGAGCTCAATGTACGATATGAATAAGACACTACATTGGCTAACCTGTAAATATTTGAATTAAAGCTTTAACGGCAAGGAGACCAAGCCAAATTAAGTGCTGAATACAATTTTCATCGATTTGTGAAATTGTAAACATTTGAAAGAACTAGGAGGACGTATAGGCAGCAGGAAGAACGAGAATAGATTTTCACAAAGACCTATTGGTAAGTAAGATTTAGCATGTAGCTAAATACAGACAATTAATATGACATAACCTGAAATGTGCCTTAATACATATTCATGCATAGTTAAATTCTCTACATTAATGTAGCGCCTTATAATGGAAAAAGTGTGTTGTTTTACATACAAAAGCATTAGTTTCATTAAACTTGTTAATTTATTACTGTAATAATGGCATTTTCTGTTTTTTGTCTTTCAGGGGTCATCCATCATCTCAGGCTACCAGGAATACGATGGTAGAAATCAGAGTGCAGGATTATTGGATATTGTGTATGTTTCTTGTTTTGGTGATGTGCAGTGATCTTCAGGAACTTTAGTAATGTAGCACAAAGCATTCTTTCCCGCATATACAGCAATTTAATGTGGCATATCAAATATTTCTGAAAGTTTGAGTTTCATTTCATATCAGTGGAAAATTTAACAAAAACTTTGAGGAATACTGTGACCAACAAGGAAAAGTGAAAAGTGAAGTTATTTTAGACAGTTGATTGGGTGTATTAATTTTTGCGTTTGTACTTGTAGTTTTAAATTTAAAATATATGTCATATATAAGTCCATGTAAGGTAAGTAATATGCAGTTTACATTACTGAAAAAATAGCTGTGAATTTTCAGACATACCAAAATTAGCATCATCTGTGTTTACGTATAATCTAGGTGGCTTAAATTAAAATATTTGGGCGAGATGCTTGATATGAATTTTATAAACTTTTTCTTTAAATTGCAATGATAAGTATTTTGAAGAATTAAGTTCTCTTAACCTTACTCATCAGTGTATATCGACATCATTGATCAAGAATGTCACAGCTTTTAACAGCAATTAAAAGTATGATCTGAGATTATATAAACCTAATTTGTTCTATATTGTTTAATACAGTAGTCACTATGCAATATTATTGTACACACTACACTAAATTATTTACCTGAATAACCACCTTTGAAGAGATCTGATGGGATTAGAACTTATTTGAAAAAGCTTTACAAGTTTTTAGGTGTAATTGTGCAATGCAAGAAATGATTAAAATGTCATTGTGTCATCATCATTATATGCCACTTTTAATTTTATTTCTAATATTTCAGTTATTCTTAAAACATGCACAAGGTCAGCTAGCTAGGACCTAAACACAGTGTGGCTTGATCTCAAATTAGTAAAACTTCACAATAAATAATAGGTTATAAATCCTCTTCCTTGTTAACACACACACACACACACACACACACACACACACACACACACACACACACACACACACACAAATGGGTTCAGAAAAATAACAAGTTAAAGTGATATTTGCACAGCATTTATGTATTCTGTGGTATATTTGTTCTCAACATGTACTTGCCACCATTTATGAGTAATATTGGTACACAATTTCTGTAATGCTAACCATTTTAAGGGTGATATAACGTTACTAGCGTGACTCACAGAAATGTTACATGTCACATTAAACTACACTGTTAAACATCCTCTCATTGTTCTAAGTTGGAATGAAAATCTCAATCTTTGGCATGGGAAAAAGATGTTTAACTTAATATATGAGCCATTCGTTACATGCAGTGATGCGAAGCCACATAATAATTTTGAAAAGTAGATAAAACTGCACATTATTTTGTAATATAATGCACTTCTTGTTTCTTTGTAGTGAACACATAAGGGAATTATGGACTGTTAAAAGAAATAATGGTTAGATGTGTGAGCAAATAAATTACATTACTAAATTATTTTCTATTAACTACTCAAACACACAGTTCCATCACTTTCACTTCTTAACTAAAACTACAAACAGCATTAATAGTTCATAGTGTAATCTTTCATTGAGTTATTTATTTGACACACATTCAGTTGTATGTCATGGACTGAGAGGTTTACACTATGCAGAGGGCTCCATTTGCCACCTTAGTCATAAAGTACATTGTTTAAAGTCTTATCAAGTTAAAGCAAGCCATTTATCCAAACAATTGCTCTGCACATTAAGCAAATTATATTTCACAGTCAGATAACTACATGAAATAATCTCTTATTGGAAGATACACTGTGCATTAAATTTTATTTTTAAAACTGCACATTTTCTTCTTCAGCATTCACTTCTGTGCATATGCATGTCATTGAAGCATTTAAAAATTCAACGCTGTAATATTCTTGTGTTGTGAAGACAGAGTTAAGCTTAGGACAATTTTAAATGAATGATACAGCTTTAATGTAATTATTATTTTTCATAATTTATTCTGCACTTGTGAATGTTAATTCAACCAAAGTGATTAGAAGTATATAAAATAGTGCCATTTATGAAATTTATGTCACCAGTTGCTAATACTGACTTCTGTACTAATTTGACATTATTAATCTTATATGAATCGATTACAAATTTCAGGTTTTTCTCTGAATATACTTTAGTATACTTGTGCTGAAAATAATGTATGTACTATTGAGCTTTTAAAATTCTTATTAAATATAACCATTAACAGAGCTGCTTTGTTGTCATTTTAAAGAAATAGTGCTATTTTTTTGTACATAGTTGTTGTTATCATTTCAAATTTATATACATATTTCTTTAGGTTCTTTTTTTTCTCACTGTTATTCCAGGGAATTTTTCAACATTCTGTGTACAAAGAAATTGCATTACATATAACATTATGGTAACCTTACCTGCTTTCCTGTATCTACAGAATCATTATTTTAGTGTTAAGTTATCTTTATTTTAAGTATTACATTAAGAAGCTTGAGGGAAAGGGTATACAGATGTCTTGTATAATCTCAACAGCATCTTAACTGATCTCACTCTCTCGTTTTTTAAATTTTAATTGTTTTTAAAGACAAAATTATCAATTTGCAACAGGAATAAAGATATAATGCTTTGTGGAAGTCAATTATTCATATTTAACAGGAAAAGTCCAAGTGGATTCTTCCAATTTCTTTCACAAATTGGACAACTTCTTTCGAAGTCACATTTCGCACACTGATGAATAGTTTATCGCACATTTCCTCACGTATTTGACGCGTATTATCCTAATATGAAATAGTTGATATGTGCCGTAAACTATTCATGTGTGACGAGAAGTGATTTCGAAAGAAGTTGGATTCCATCAGTCAGTGAAAATGGGTGCCGAAGGGAAGCGGAGGTGAATGCACCATAGCTCGGTCGCAATAGAAGCTTACTACATTACCGGCCGCACCGGCCGTAGTTGCCAAGGTCGCCGGGGTCTAAAGATTTAGGAAAGAGCGCCCTATGCGTCTTCAGATTTTAACACGGAGTTGAGCATCTGGTATTAATCTGTGATCTGAGTTAAGACCACAGTTCCGAGTGTCGATCGCAACAGTTCTCTGATTCCTACACCTCGCTGATCTTCGGTATATTTTAGTATATTTTGGTATTAATCTGTGGTTAAGACCACAGTTTACTTACCCCACGCCGAATTTTAGTATATTTTGGTATTAATCTGTGGTTAAGACCACAGTTTACTTAACCCCCACGCCGATTGTAGTTAACGCTTCTGTTCCCGGGAGAAGTCGGAAAAGGTAAGCAGATTGACCATTTGTGGGAAGAAATTCCTTGGTTTGATAAATATTATAATTAGGTACCTACGTAATTTACCCGAGAATACGTAGGCTAGACTCGAGAGATTTACCAAATGAAGAATATTAAAGTACCTGATTGATTACCATCCATAACTCCCACCCACACATACAATAACTATAGATCAACCAATATTGGCGAGAAATATTTGCTGAAGATTAAGTAATCGCGAGTCAAAAAGTCGTCTAGAAACACAAAATAAGGACATTTTTTGAACATCTTAAATTGTCATAAATATTAAAAGCAGACGCATTATTTAACAGTGAAGTATTCTTCATTTTTGAGTTTGAAAATCTTAAATTGTATCAGGCAAAAATCATTTGGAATGAAGGGGACTTCAGAAACTATTGCCAGAGAATTGAACATTAAGAATGCTATTTTTAATGAAAATATTTAAATATGTGGTATTTACAAAATCTTTCGAGCCATTTTGAGGAAAATCTTATAAACTGTCTAAAGAATAGTTTGGAATGATTGGACTGTAGTGAAATACTGCAAGTGCTAGGGAGAACTTTAGGTCATACAAATGGCTTATCTTTAGAATCTTTATATAACTACAAGTTTCTGTAATTCTGTTGAATGTTTTTGTTTTCAAATAAATATATATATAGTCAGACTGAAAAAATTCAATGCCATGGCCGGGATTTGAACCACAGATTTCCCAGTCTTGTGCGGTTGCTCTTAACCATTATACTATCATGGTTTTGACATTAAAGTCTCAACTGACTTGTATGTTTCCCAGTAAACCACTAGAAGTTCTCATATAAGATGAGATATGCACCTTTATGGCGGTACTTAAGTCCCATGCTTTATAGTAAGCACTATAGGTTGGATAGAGTTAGGCTGAAAAAATTCAATGCTATGGCCGGGATTTTGAACCAAGAATCTCCTGGTCGCTCTTAATCATTGATCTACCATGGCCAATGTAGCTTCAGTCTATCTATTCAAATCTTAGCCTACACATGGCTAGTGTGGAAAACAATTAAATTTCCATAAATATATATATCCCAGTTGATTAGGTACTGACATACTAATCTCAAGGTTGCGGTTTTAAATGCGGCTCAGGCCAATGGTTTTCAAGTGTGGTTAAAAGTGGCAGCTACAGGCAATAAATTTACAGAGACATCAAATTATTTATTCCTGAGGGCTGTAATTCCAGCGTTCTGGTGGAGGTTTATTTATATATCTATCTGCCATAGGAGTCAACCAGACTCATGGCATCATGAATAATACAAGCAATAATTTTCAAAAATATAAATACATTTACAATATTGTTGAAAATATTACAAATTAATATAAAGTCTAATACAATTTTTAGTTAATAATAATAATTATTATTATTGTCAATAGACTGCAAAGCAGTTTCATATATATATATAAAACTTACAGTACATATGCCAATAGAATGACAATTCATCAATCGTGTACAGTGCTTTATTTATTAAGTAACTCTTAAGCTCCTTTTTAAACGTATTTTCTGACATAGCTTGCTTTACAGAATTTGGCAGTTTATTGTATAAAATTAGTGCCATTACGTTTGGATCTTTAATACTACTATTTATATGAAAACCATGTCTAAAAAATCATTGTCATGTATTATAATTATACATATCTCTATTTCTCAAGTTATCCTTTCTCAATCCATAAATTATTACCCTATATACATATAATGAAAATATTGTAAAAATGTGTTTTTCCCTGAAGTACTGCCTACAAGAATCCCTGTAGTTTAGATGATACATTATTCTAACTGCTTTCTTTTGTAATCTGAGTAATCTTTCCATATTTGATTTTGCACTACACCCCCAAATTTCAATTCCATATACTAGCTGAAGAAATATGACACCATAGTAGATAATTTTTAATTCTTTTTCTTCCAGTAGATTAGAAAAGTGCCTAAGCAAGTACAATGACTTACTGATTTTCCCACAAATGTACTGAATATGTTCCGACCATGTAAATTTTTGATCAATTATAATGCCTAGAAATTTATGTTTATTTGTAACATGTATGTTGTAATCTGATAATATTATAGAGTCCTGTTCATTATTTAAATTCCTCAAATTAAACTGTATTAACTTTGTTTTAGACATGTTACATTCCAAATTATTCTCCCAAAAATAATTAAAGAGTGATTCAATAGTTTGTGTCATTGTGTTATGTAATTCCAGAATCGAAGTGCCCCAGCATACAGTTGTTGTCATCTGCATATGATACTGCTTTACTCTGTGCACTGTTAGGTATGTCGTTCACATACAGTATAAATAAGAGAGGATCCATCACAGAACCCTGTGGAACACCGTAATTAACAGTTTCAAAACTGGATGTATTTTTTATTGTTGACTTTCCTTGTTTATAGTATATTTGTGTTGCTTGTTTTCTGCCTATATGGTACGAACTAATTAGATCTTTAGCTAAACCCCTAATTCCATATGTTTCTAATTTATTTAGTAGTATACTGTGATCCACACAGTCGAACGCTTTAGAGAGTTCAAAGAATGTTGCAGTTTTTTCTGTTTTCCAAGTGCTTTGTTATATTTTTTGTACATTCAACAATTACCGAGATTATTGAATAATGTTGTGAGTTTGAAATTATTTTATTTTATAAGAAGCACAATAATCTATATAGTATAACTCTTTCAAAGATTTTGGCTAACTCTGAAGTTAGTGTAATTGGCCTGTAATTATTTATATCCTTAGAACCTCAGAAGTTATATGTGTTTGGAGGAATTTAGTAACAGTGACGTCAAAATTAATCTCAGAAACTATTTGTAGTTGGTTTATTAATACTCGTCACTTACTTGTTTATATTTATGAGAGACTAGTTTCAAAGGCATTTTGTTGTTTGCTCTCCTCTGGTGGTGGAAATATGAACTTCTTTGTCAAATTATCTACTTTGAAATACCACCAGTAGATAATTTGACAAAGAAGTTCATAGTTCCACCACCAGAGAGAGAGGGTAGACAACAGATGCCAGTTGGAAAGAGATTGAAAATGGAGGCGAATGCCTTTGAAACTAGTCGTTCTTAAATATAAACAAGTAAGTGACGAGTATTAATAAACCAACTACAAATAGTTTCTGAGAACCTCAGATTTTGGGTAACTCACTTTGAATGAGATTAAACATCACTTATTCAGATGTATCTATGATTATGCGTGATTGGAGGTATTTAGTAACAGTGATGTCAAAATTAATTGAAAAAACTATTTTTTTGACACTTCATGACTTACATTTTTATATTATTGAGGGACTAGTTTTAGCAGCCATCACCTCCATTTTCAACCTCTCCAACTAGTCTGTGTCATCTGCCCTCTTCTCTCTGGCGGTGGAACTATGAACTTCTTTGTCAAATTATCTACTAGTGGGATTTCAAAGTTACTCGCTCCTTATTTTCCATATAAATATGTTCTCCCATGTTGTCAGTTTACTTTGGTTTATCAATCCTTTTAGTAATTTTGGATTTGGATCAATGTCATGATTTTCGTTCCAAAAATGAAATGCTGCTATCTTATCTTCTTGTTTCAATTTTATATTTCTAAAGTGCTCTTTGACTCTTGGTTTTTAGGTTCCTTTTATTTTGACCTATGTAGCATTTTTCACAGTTCTTACAACTTATTTGGTATATTCCGGATCTGTTAATTGATGGGATTTCATCTTTTGTTTTTGAATTTAGCAATTTAAAAAGTGAGTATCTATTAGTAGGTGCCAAGATGATATTTTGTTCCTTAAAGATCTTTTTGAATTGATTAAATGTTTTTGGATGGTGTGTTAATGTACTGAATATACTGTTACCTTTTTTTTTTTTTTAGTGCATGTGGTTGTTTCCTTAATGGTTTTCTTTAATTTAACCTTTTTAATTTTATTAAACATCAGACCATTGCTGTATCCATTTTTTTCTGTTATGTAGAGTATAGCTTTCTGTTCATTGAAGTAGTCTGCCGTAGACTTTGTCTTTGACAAAGAAGTTCATAGTTCCAGAGAGAAGAGAGCAGACGACAACAGACGTTAGTTGGAAAGAGGTTGAAAATGGAGGTGATAGCTTCCAAAACTAGTCCCTCAATAATACAAAAATGCAAGTGACGAAGTGTCACAAAAACTGACTGCAAATAGTTTCTTCTATGTATTTATGATGTCTGCCTCAAGGAGCTGGTGCAGAGTTAAAATTACTTTATAGGCTAGTCATGAAATGTCACCTGTGTAAAATTTGGTTAATGTAAGAAATGCATACTATTTAAATCAAAACCACTGAAGACATTTGTGAGACAATAAGAAATAGCAAGTGCTTCCATGTAAAGGTATTTTGTGTTCATGGGATTTTATGTATTTTGCATGGCATGTTTAACCAGAGCAAAATTTTATGTTTACCATATTTTAGAATTTAAGGCATTTGTAGAGACACATGCACGTGCATTAGGAATTCCCCAAATTATTTTTATTGAGTGAACAAGAAATTGTGTATTTGACATGATGCTTCATTGTCAAAGTTTAAAACACATGGACATTGTCTGAAACAATAGGAAAACCAGAACTTCAAAGGAAAATGAAAGCTTTGTTTAATACATTAGGTACCCAAAATCATGTCAAGGCATGAGAGAACTATGGTGGATCAATGATGCTTTAAGAATTAATTTCAGATATGCAGTATATAAAACTTCAGAGCAGAGAAGTTTCAAATTGGAATCAATTTAGCATATTATCTATTTGAAACTGATGAAATTTTGTTTCCGTATTTTCAAAATCTAACTTAAATGTTATTTTCCTAACGGAAAAAGCCAGATGTTCAGAGATTTCATGATTTGCGCTTAAGTTTCTGATGCATGTCAGTGGACATATGTGTAAGGTATACCAAAATTAAGAAGTAAACATTATCTTCTGTCCACTTTATGGAAACAGCCATTGCATTATACATAGAATCTTTTTAATTTTGTTTGCTCTATACTTCACGAATTGACAACTTATTTATCTTCTTGGTATACATGTTCTTATATGTTTGCATTTTCAACTGTTTTATTTGGTTTATTGTTTATAGTGGAGAAGGTTATACATGTTTCAAGGGCTCAGCAAAAAAGGATGAATCAAAGAATTTGCATTAAATTTTACTTGACAAATGGGATAAAATGCAGTGCTGCTTTTTAAAGGTTTACTGTGGGTTTTGGCGACTCTGCTATGAGTAGGAAAAGGGTGTACATGTATAAACATTTCAAAGAGAGTCAAGAAGACATTGAAGACGACCCTCACTCATAACGCTCTTGCATATCAATTATTGATGACATTGTGGAAGAAATAAAAAATATTATTCTGGAAAATTGCCAAATAACCATCAGAGAGGTTGCTGATATGAACATATGCTTTGGCTCGTGCAAAGCAATTATTTCAGATGTTTTGATCATGAAACATACAGCAACAAAGTTTGCTCTGAAACTGTTGAATTTTGACAAAAAATGACTTCAAGTAGACATTGCTCAGGAATTACTGATGAAGTCTACAATAATCCAGATATTCTAAAGGAGCTTACAACAGGTAACAAAACATGAGTATATGGGTACAAAATCTAGAGGATCAAGACCAAAAGGAGAGGGGAGGGAACCCCTGACAAGTTTGATCATATGTGTAAGTTCTCATTGTAATGGGATAATGCGTCATGAGTTCGTGCCTTAAGGTCAGAGGCAAGATTTTGTGGTGACAATTATTTATAAAATTTGCATTAATAATTTTAATTTGTGTTTTTTTTTCTACCATAAATTCGCATTAAATTCACACAAATTTTCGGGAAGAATTATGAGTAATGACATGGCTCAAATGAAAAGTAACAGGTAACTAGAGTAGCACAACTTTTAAAATCCCCATTTTCCAAATTAAAACATTTTATTTGAAATCAGCAGATAGTAGGTAACATGAATATCAAATATCACACATCAGACATCGCCCAAGTGCAGCATACAAGTTGTGATATTTTCGCTTTTCGTACTTGTTCTGTTGTCTGTCACAACTACGTTATATGTAGAGAAAAGTCTCTGTCAGCATTTGACATCGGCAACCAAAGGCATTGAAGGGACTTTTCACAGAAATTGCGGTAAGAATCAGCTTTTGCCTTCAATGTCGAGAGTGCTGTTACTACATCTGATCCGTTATCGTTACCATCATGGCTTTGCTGTTCAACAATGTCACAAAGCTTTGTAATAAAGAAGGTTAATAAGAATTACAAGTAATACCACTGGTTTTAAATGCATTTAGTGGTTTAAATGCTGCCATTACACTGATTTAAATCACCTATACTTGATTTAATAACTAGCCTAGAAGTTTCAAACAAATGATATAGCTTTTATGGTTATTACATCATTAGTTTCTTTTGCATAATGGAGTTTAATTTAGATAGTCATACGGCAGCATTAGATTCTCTTCTGCTTTTCTAATACTGGGATCCATGATATGATCTACAAGTGCACTTACTCTGTTTCTAAAGTCACCACTCTCTAATATTTCACATTTGGTTCTCAGCGAGTTAATTCAGGATAAAACAAGATGAGCCACAGTTTTTTTATTGAAATTCTAATAGTGGATCTGTTATTAATCTGCATTTTTCAGAAACAAATATTGTTGCTGTTGTACCATTACAATATTGCATCACTTGGCATTGCAAAAATGATTATTTAACAAATTTTGCGCAGGAACTGAAAGCTTTTCTTTTAGAAAAGAAATTGACAATTGCATCAAAATAGCTGGCAATGTAAGGTGCTGAATTAAATCAGCTAGACAAGCATGTCAGTACAGGCAATGGGAACACTTTTAGCTTCTAAATCTGTGTGGTTGTCAGTGAGGTATTGTTTGTATTCGTTTTTTAACTTTTGGGCATTTTGGAACACATCCTTAAGCCCTGAGGGACAATATTTTCATGTTAATGTAATGTCTGAGAGTAGCTTCCCTGATCTCAGTACCTTTAGTCAGCATTATAGGAGTTAGTACAAAAGTGAATCGAGAATATATTGACACATTGCTTCACTCACACTGTTTATTCACAGGACATGTTTCAAGAGCTCTTGCTCCTATCCTCAGCTGATACTCGACTAGTGCAAGTTGTAGTGGTTTCTTCTTTCTCCGTATTGTCAATAGATGGCGTGATGTACTTGTCAAAGATGTCTGGTGGTGGAGTTTCAAAATTTATGACTCTATGACGATTTTTGTTAATGAAGATTTTTTCCCATACGGAAAGGTCTATGGGGTGATTAACGTATTTTATTAGAGATGTTTCCAAATTGATGTCATGTCTAGTATTCAAAAAATGAAAAGCCACTGCTGATTTTTCTGTTTCACCATTTTTAATGTTTCTCATATGTTCTTTAGTTCCGATGTTAATATTTCTTTTTGTTTTTCCTATATAAATTTTAGGGCAAGTTTCACATTTGATCTCATAGATTCCTGGTTTTTCTTTGGTAGTGATTGAATTTTTGGGAGGGCCTTTTAACAAATTTCTGATATTAAACCTATTTTGAGGTGCAAGAGTTATGTTGTGTTTTGAGAAGATTTTTTGGAATTTGTTATAGGCTGATGGGTGGAAGGTGAATTTTTTAAAAAGTTTTTTCTCTTTTTCTCCTGTAGGTTCTAGGGTGGTGGTTTCTTTTATTTTCTTAGCTTTGTTGAGTCTGTTAACTGTTTTGTCTACTAAATTTGGGTTGAAACCGTTGGATATAGCTACTTTTTTATGTGTAGGTATTCTTCTTGATAATCTTCTCTGTTTAGTGGAAAGTTGATCATCCGAAAGATTAAACTGTTGAAAATGGCATGTTGGTGTTGTTTTGGGTTGAAACTGTTGTTCTTAATGTAATTATCTGTGTGTGTCGGTTTCCTGTAAATACCAAAAGTGAGTTTGTTGTTCATTTTTTTGATCTTGATGTCCAAAAAGGGGAGCACACCATCCTCTTCTGTTTTCAATGTAAATTTTATAGCTGGATTTTGTATATTCAAAAGTCTAAGACCATCTTGTATGAGATTTTTAGGTACTATTGCAAAAATGTTGTCAACATAGCGATACCACACTTTGAAATAATTTGGAAAAGCTTTTGTGATATGTGTTTCAAAAGCACTCATGAATAAATCTGCCAAGAAGGCAGACAATGGGTTGCCCATAGCTAGGCCCGTTTTTGTTTATAGATCTGTCCATTAAAGCTGAAATAATTTTGATTGATACAAATTTCTGTAAGTTGTGAAAGTTCTTCTATTTCTTCAGGTGTTATTTGTATTGATTCCAGCCATTTTTTGAGAAGTGGAGTAAGCTCATTGGTAGGTATACTTGGATATAAAGAAATGACGTCAAGGGAAACTAAAGTATCTGTAGAGTTGATCTTTGTGTCCTTCAGGAGATATAACAATTCAAACGAGTTTTTGATACTTAAATTTTCAAATTTTGTGAAGGATCTGAAGATTTGAACCAGCCATTTTGATAGTTGGTAAGTGGGTGCATCAATGTTATTAATTATTGGTCTGAGGGTAATTTCAGGTTTATGTATTTTGGGTAAACCATATATGTATGGTGTTTTTGGACTGTCTATTTTATTGTTCAATTTGTCTCTTTTAGTCATGATTTTACTGTTTTTAATTGCTAATTCCACAGATTTGCATGCTTTCTTTAATGGATTGTTTTCTAGTTTAACAAATTCTTTTCCGTTTAAAAGGTTGTCCATTTTTTTGCAATAGTCTTCTTCGTCCAATATTACTATTTTGTTACCCTTGTCTGCTTTTGTGTAGACTACCGGTTTTTCATTTAAATTTTTGATTAATTTTTTATATGAATATCTTTTTGAATTTGCATTTTGAATATGATCTAGAGTTTCTAAGCACTGTGTTCTGATCGTAGATTTTTTGTTATCGGGCAAATTATATATCGCTATTTCAATGTCCGCGATATAGTTTTCAATGTTTTTTGTGTAATCTACACGTGTTTTTAGGCCTTTGTTTAGAAAATCTATTTCTTTCTCCGTGAAGTTGCATGTGGATAGATTCGTTACATTGTTAGGTTTTTGACACGAGAGTAATAAATCTTGCTTTTTATGTGGATTTGGTTCTTGCTTCTTTTGAAGATTCATGAATTTTTGTTTCAAAATGGCTGTTTTCTTACGCATTTTCAAATTAAGAATTGACAGCATAATATTTTCTAAGTTAGACCACATGGCCGGGTTCATACATTTTGAAATTTTTAAGTGTAGTTCGTATATTTTTAATTCTGTGGAATGTAATGAATTGTAGTGGTGGTTTATTTCCATTTTAATTACACGTTTTTCTGCCGCTTTTTGTTGTTTGCTATTATTATTCAATAAATCCATACACACTAATAATAATAATCTTCATAAAAATAAAGTTCTAACTAGTATTAATAAACTCATCCACACTATAATAGGCTTTGTCAATTAGGAAACATTTCAGCATTGATATAAAATTATTATCTTTACAATTCTTGATAGTGACTGGTTGTATGTTATAAAATTTTATGCCCATAAAACTAGGTGTCTTCTCATAAAAGTGCAGTTTATGGGTAGGAATCGCTAAGTCGTCTTTATGTCTAGTGTTGTGATTGTGTCTCTCAGAGTTGGTTTCAAGGTGTAGGTTAAATTTCCGAAGGTGCATTATTGTGTGGTATATGTATAAGCTAGGAAGGGCTAGAAATTTCAATTTTATAAATACTGGACGACAATATTCGTTATGTTTTAGATTCCCAAGGTGTCTGATGGCTTTTTTCTGCAATACAAAGATTTTGTTAAAATTTACCTTAGTTGTTACCCCGTACTTTGATCCCATATGAGAGGTACGAGTAGATTAAAGAATAATAGATAATTTTAGCTGTGGGTGTAGGTATATATTGTAACGGGAGCGCTAGAACACCCTGTGAAAGCAGCTGGCAGCGGAAGGTAGGGGAGGTTCGGTTAGCCACACCTCCTCGTTTGTCTTGTGGTGGTGACAGACTGTGGTCAGGGAAAAAAACATGACTGTGTCGCCTGTTTTCTCTACACCTGTTTCTCGATCTTTCTGTTACTAGAACAATCCTGTAAACACGAGAAACCGGCGATATTCCTATATAAAGAGAGTTACAGACAGACAGATGGAGTTAGTTAGTGAGTTGAGTTGGTTTTGGTTTAGTCAGTCAGTGAGTTGGTTTGGTCAGTGAGTGTGAGTGAGGAGACAGTCGCAGTTCTTGGTGTAAGAGTTAGTCAGTGTTTGTTTGACGTGCTAGCGCCGTGTTAATGAACGAGAAGACTGTGTGTAATTGTGTACGTGCATCTGAACGGTAACGGACGAACTGGTGAATCGTAATTGGTGTATTACGTAACTTTGTGTAATTGGCAAGTGTTCAACTGTAAGTCGGTGGAAATAAAGAACATTGTTGAGTTTGTGTAATTGGACTTTTCATTCCACGAACCCACAAAGTCACACTGGTGTCAGGAAGCGGGAAAACAACATCACCGAACATTACAACCATGGACGCGGCATTGGAAAATTTTTTGGAGAAGATGATGGAAATGAAGGCCGAACTAATCGGGAAGATGGAAGAAATGCGTGCCGAATTAACAGAGAAGCTGGAGACTAGAAATAACCTGGCCGCGGAACTGCAACTGATCAGGACGGCTAGGGACAACATCGCCGAGAAGATGGAACAAATGAAGGCCGAGTTAACCACGGAAATGAGAGCAGCGAACGACGGTCTGGCTACCGAAATGAAGGTGGCGAACGAGGCTCTCGCCGCCAAGTTTGAGGAACGGTTGGCCGGCGTGGGGGATGACGTCACGAACCTGGGCACGCGGAAGGGTCAAGTAGACGACCGCCTTAATGATTTAGAGGAAAAGGCCGACAACATCGCAAAACCCCTCACCCGCCTGGCGGAGGAAAACCGGCCTTATGTGTGGACGGAGGACGCCGAAGACGCTTTCCAGCACCCGAAGGGGACCCTGTGCAGTGCTCCAATTTTGGGTTTCCCACAACCGGGTGGCGCCTTCATTGTGGACACCGACGCTAGCGACCATTACATTGGAGGTGTCCTACCGCAGATCCAGGACGGCCATGAGCGCACAAGAGTGGAAGAGAAGGAGCGTGCCGCAGCAGTCCGAGTAGTTGTGGCAGTGCCTGCTGAAGGCTGGGATAGCGCAGGCCTGAGGAGGGAGCAGCTGGCGGACGCAGACTTGGGGCCACTCTTGAGGGAAGTGGACGCAGGGACGAGACCGACCTGGGAGGACATCGCACCGAGGAGCGCCACCTACAAGTCGCACTGGGCCCAATGGGACTCGTTGAAGACCAGAGAGGGCGTGCTGTTCCGGGTATGGGAGTCACCCGATGGGAAGGCGCAGAGAGGACAGTTGGTACTTCCCCGGAGCAAGGTCCCGGAAGTCTTGGAGGAAGTGCACGCCGGTATTTCAGGAGGACACCTGGGAGCGAACCGAATGATTCACAAACTACGGCAGCGCTACTTCTGGCTGAGACTCCGAGCAGATGCTGGTGGTACACCTGGACCGCCTCGCACGCTACGATGGGGCTGTTCGAGGCGAACAGCTTTGAGGAGGGAGCAGTGTAACGGGAGCACTAGAACACCCTGTGAAAGCAGCTGGCAGCGGAAGGTAGGGGAGGTTCGGTTAGCCACACCTCCTCCTCGTTTGTCTTGTGGTGGTGACAGACTGTGGTCAGGGAAAAAAACATGACTGTGTCGCCTGTTTTCTCTACACCTGTTTCTCGATCTTTCTGTTACTAGAACAATCCTGTAAACACGAGAAACCGGCGATATTCCTATATAAAGAGAGTTACAGACAGACAGATGGAGTTAGTGAGTTGAGTTGGTTTTGGTTTAGTCAGTCAGTGAGTTGGTTTGGTCAGTGAGTGTGAGTGAGGAGACAGTCGCAGTTCTTGGTGTAAGAGTTAGTCAGTGTTTGTTTGACGTGCTAGCGCCGTGTTAATGAACGAGAAGACTGTGTGTAATTGTGTACGTGCATCTGAACGGTAACGGACGAACTGGTGAATCGTAATTGGTGTATTACGTAACTTTGTGTAATTGGCAAGTGTTCAACTGTAAGTCGGTGGAAATAAAGAACATTGTTGAGTTTGTGTAATTGGACTTTTCATTTCACGAACCCACAAAGTCACAATATTTTGTTAGATATTTCAGAATGAATAAATTTTTACTGATGGTATTGCCAAGTTTATCAATATGTTCAGAGAAGTTTAAAGTACTGTTTAGTGTAACACCTAATAATTTAGCATTCTTGACCATTTTTACTGGTTCATTGTCAACGTTTAAGTGGATTAGATGTGTTCTTTTAGCTCCAAATGTAATTAATTCACTTTTATTGGGATTCACAAACATGTTCAGATTATAAAAATAATGCAGCAGTTGTTTCATTTAAGGTAATCTGTGGAGTAGTAATATTTCTGTGCCAAATTGTTACTGTGGAATCATCTGCATACTGGAATAATTTTGCATTATTGGGTATAAGCTGGTCAATATCGTGCATGTATAGAATAAACAGAAGAGGTCCTAAAATGGAACCTTGCAAAACTCCATGGCTTAAAGTTTGTGTTTTTGACCTAAATTCACCATTTTCTGTTTTGAGGATTACATACTGTTTTCGATTTGTCATATGATTTCATCATTTTAAGCACAAGGCCCCGGATGCCAAAATCATATTATTTATTCATTAGTATGTTACTATCAACACAGTCAAAAGCTTTAGTGAGATCTAATAATATGCTAGCCGCGTAGTTACCAGCATCTATATTGCTTATTATTTCAATGCAGCTTGAGATACACTTTGTAGTGGAGCTATTTCTCACAAAACCGTTCTGATGTGTGGGTAAAAGGTCAAATTTTAAGAGATAATTCATAATTCTATTGAAAAGAACACGTTCAAAAATTTTTGATAGTGCTGGTAAGATAGAGATGGGTCGGTAGTTATTTATGGCATCTTTCTTTCCTTTTTTAAAAATTGGTATAACTTTTGCTATTTTTAGGATATCTGGGAAAATTCTAACTTCTAAACAGGAGTTTATAATATTAGCAATTGGGTCAGCTATTGCCATTCTACATGCTTTTATCAAAGAGATGGGTATACCATCATTTCCCATACTATTACGGTTTTTTAAATTTTTAATAATGTTTCATATCTCATATTTGTCAGTTGGATGTAGATATATACTGCATGAGGATTTGCAGTTGCTTGCTAGTCCCAGAGAGGTATTGATATTGCTTTTGGTCTGATTGGGTTTTAATTTAGTTCCAACGGAGATAAAATAGCCGTTGAATGTCTCAGCTACCTGTGTAGGTTCTTTTATGGTTTTATTATCAAAATGAATGGTTATGCTTTCTACATTAGCATGAGTTTTACGTAAATTATTTATTATTTGCCAGCTAGTTTTACACACATTGATTTTAATATGGTTTTGCTTATACTGTTAGGTTTTGCATCAATCACTAACTGATCATAAATGTGTTTTACTTTTTTATAGTTATTTGCTTGAAGAGTCTTGTCTGTATTGTAATGTAAAGCATTAAGTTTGAGCCATGTGCGTAGATGTTTAATTTGTGGAGTAATCCAATTCTCCTGATAAACATGTTTAGGGTTATAATGTTTTACAGTTTTGGGGGGACAGTGTATGTTGATGTAATAGTACGAAGTATCATAAAAAGTATTTAGTTTCACATTTGGGTCTTGAGCGGTGTAGACATTTACCCACTCTTCCTTCGATAAGACTGTGTTTAGAGAGCATAGATTTAATTCATTAAATGAGTTTATGATTTTTAAATGACCTGTGCACTGTTTGGGGAGCTCTAAATCACTTAATTTTATACATTAAGCTGTGTGGTCTGATAAGCAGGAGTTAAGAATGGTAACATGATAATGTGTTTTGTCAAAGTTAGTGATGATATTGTCAATGGCTGTACTGGACGTAGCTGTAATTCTTGTAGGTTCATTGATTGTTACAGTTAAGCTATATTCATTAAAGAGGTATTGAAGTTTCAATTTGTCATTGGAGTTTTGGAGAAAGTCAATATTAATGTCACCCATGATTATGATTTTACTCTTGTGGTTAACTGTAAAACGGTCTAAAAGAAATGTTACATTATTCAGGAAGATGTTTATGTCACCATTTGGTGGCCTGTACACTCCGATAATGTTAATTGTGATATTATACAATGCTAGCTCTATGTGACCCTCAATACATAAGCTCTGGAGGTTTAATTCAGCCACGACCTTGGTTAGAATAGGATTAACTAGGATACTGACACCACCCCAGGTTTTGATACTTTGGCAAAAAGCTGAGATTAAGCGCATTTTAGGAATCAGGTTAAATAAAGACTCATGCTCTCGCAGTCCATGTTCAGTAAGGATCAGTATATCGGGTTTCTCTTCTAAGAGAAAAACATTGTTGGTCAGCTTTGTTTGTGAGCATTTGGATGTTATGATGAATTAATTTGAAAAACTTACTCATCACTTGGAAGCCGGAGAAGACACCTAGTTTTTTGAGTGTGAGACTATGGTTTTGTTAACATTGCTTTGTTGTGCTTCTGTTGTGGTTATCTTTACAGAAGCTTCTTTAACTTTAAATCTAAAACAACCTTAACTAGAGTGTTACAAAGTGATCTTTTCCCCCACATATTAAAGTGCATACCATGTCTGGTATGCTATTCACGTTTAACATTTGCTGTGTTTATCAACTTTATATGTTGGTACTTGCTGGTAACAGAGGTTATGTTTGAGTTCACTAAGTTTGTTTGCTTGTTCCCCCAAAAATTGGGGCATTGGTCGTATCTTTGAGGGAGTTTAACGACTCTTTGAGGGAGTTTAACAACTATCACGTATGTATGTTGTAGGTCCTGGATTACACTTTCCATGTTTTCCACTAAAGTCGCTCACTTCACTGTTTGCAACATCGTTACTGCCGCCAATGAGCAACACAAAATCTTCTTTGGTGAAATGCGAGCATTTCTCATCGATGATACTCGCCACTTCTGCAAATTTTGCACCAGAGTTTACAATCGCGCTGGTTTTGGGTATATTTTCATATTTATAATTTAGTTCTTTGGCTAAACCCCTGCCATGACTATCACCTAACAGGAGAATTTGGCCTTGAGACTTCTTTTGCTTTGTAGTGTGTTTCCATTCTTTCTGTTTTGTAGATTTGGTCTTGTGATTTATCTCGTGGTTGATCTCATCGCTGTAGTTTTCTAGAGCAGTGTATTTGTTGTGGCTGATGTAGGATGTATATGGGATGCAGGTTTGTACTTTCCTTTGTTGCCTTTTTTGTCTTGAGACGGTATTCCATTCGTCGTATGCAGCATACTGGTTTGAGGTTAGATCGTCATGTTTGTTTCCTTTTTTTTAGTCTGGTAATTAGCATACAACAAACAGTTCTCAGTATCACGGACCAGTCGGATTCTGTGGTGTCAGTTTATAGTTGCACTGCTTAACTGTTATTTCTGTGCGCATGATCATGTCATTGTGTTTGCTTTGTTAAGTGTTAAATTTTATCTTGCTTTCGTTAAATTTGTAAACATTTTTTTACATGACTTCTAGCTTCATGCTATGAAGGCATGAATGTTATATTTATGCAATTTGAACTAAATGTACATTTTTCTATGCAGACTAAAATTAATAGAAATTTACTCATTTATCACTAAAAAAATATTATTCTCAAAAAAAGGAAAAATTGGCGAAAAAACATTAAAAACAAAAGCTCTTGCCTCTGCTTATGGTCCTAGGACTACTATCTGTTTTATTAAACTGTTTGTGTAAAGCAATCCAGAGTAAATGACTAGAATTGCGAGGAAAACCACTCGTGGAAATAGCATCATAATGCTCCCGCTCACCCCCGAATGCTTTTTCGTTATTGACAAACAATTTTATTGCGTCGTCAGTGTACTCCCTGGAAATGCGTCCCTGTGACTTCTATCTATAGTGAACCATGAAATGACATTTTGCCATCACCGATGAGTTGAGATAAAAACAGAATTGCTGATGGAGCTGAACACAACAGAATTCAAATTTCAGAAGCGCTTTCAAGATTGGGTAAAGTCTATATCTGAGGGGGCTTACTTTGAAGGGTGATATGAATGTATATCACATAACAAAGTATGTGATATGAATAAAGATTCTTAAGAGAAAGAGAATATTGCAATAATTCTTTTATCACACCTCGTATGTCAGTTACTCTTCAAGTTTCTGAACTGGTGCTGTGTTAACTCATTATAATGTAGTTGACAATGCCGGCCGTGAAAGCCTCAGCACTTATGTTGCTGTGTTAATATTATTATATACTGTATTAACACTTTTTTTTTTCTTTTGGCAATATGTGTTTATTATTATATATGTATGTAAGCTTTTGCCTGCCATTAGACATCTTTAAAGTTATGATTTATTACATTTTATAGAAAATGTATTCCTCAAATATTGACTTTCTCTGAAAATGATCCATGTAAACTTCACTGTAGCGGTAAGAAGGGTGCACTAAACTAAAGCCACAGTCAAATGTTTTTAAAGTGCATCACCATTTGATGACTTTAACATTATTTTATTTTAAGAAGTTTGAGAAAGACAGGACAAAGATCAGTGTGTTACATGACATGACCTCTTTTACTCACTTTTTTACAAACTATTTGTACAAAAAATTACCTAGCTACTTATTGTTAATCCAGAAAAAAGTTCAGTTTACTTTTACATCTATGCATCTCCTTGCACAATAAAGTAGGTAAAGGACAGTAATAATTTTTAAACAGTGTGTATCTATGTGATGGCTTTGTAATACCATGCTCTGTTCCTTGCATGGCAACCAGATGACAAAATATATTACTTCCCTTTTGATAAAAATAAAAGTATTTGAAGATTCATACCAATTGTAAGGAATATCTGGAAATGGTTAACTTCACAGAGGGAGATGGTGGGGGGGGGGGGTTTACAAATTTAATGCTTTAATGTGATCTACTTATTTTTAAAGCAAGTTTTGTCTTCTTACACTGTAATATAGACCTACTAAACTATTGTGAAACAATTTCTAACAATGAATGTGACCTACTAAACTATTGTGAAACAACAATTTCGAACAATGCATGTAAATATGTACAGCTGCTACAAAGACACGGTTTTGATATTCAACACAAGGATCCAACACGGATCACAATGTTTTCATCTATTAGTATAGATCATATAATCATAAACAAAATATATGGTCCTGGAGACTGTCACATATTGGAGTCAGGCCTCTCCGACCACAAAGCAGTCATCACAAGTGGGCCAATTAGTGAAAAATCAAAATGAAAGTTTCCATGGAGTAAATGTCACAAAGAAGTTTTTGTATTAAGAACAAAATTGCAAATTGCAGTGATTGCAGCTGTTAGTGAATTTAATATGGGTTATAAAGATAGACTGAAAGTTAAGGCAAAAGTTGCAGCAGGCAAAGTAAGTCCTGTTAGCAAGAAAATTAGCAGTATTAGGGATAGCTAAAACAAAGTGCTCAGAGTTCATTGAGCAAATATAAATCTGCCAAGCAGCAGTTAAAGGTGACTAAATTAAAAGAAGAAGAGGATAATAAACTAGCTGAGTGGTCTTCATATAGTGCAGGAGGGTTTAGAAACATAGAAAAAAAATGTTGTTTATATTTAGAGCTTCTAACTAGATTTTTCTTCATGTCCAACTTGTAGTACTTTTAATACTCCTTACAGTCCAGACACTAAAGTTTTCAATGAATTTCTTTAAGTTTTGCATATATGTATATTCCTAGATAAGTTTTCAATAAAAATTGGTATCACTATGGCTGTATATGAAAAAATTAATAATGATTGGTATTGAAAGAAGAAAACTGACAAAACTTCAAGAAAATTCTATCATATTCCTTAAATTTTCTCCTCCAGAACCATTAGACTGGGGCAAATGAGTATATACATATATAGTTTTGTAACTATTATCTAAAGGAACCAGAATCCAAAGTTCCAATCATTTATAACAAAAATTGTAGAGAATGTAATATGTTTCCCAATGTAAAGAAATTGCAGCAAAAAATTTAATTATCATTTTTTTTGGTAAATACTATTGTAGATAGAAAAATTATAAAAAAAGGGCCAAAGGTAACCAAATTAAAGAGAAAGAAGGTAATAAGATAGCTGTAGGGCCTGCATATGATGCATGGAGTTTTCAAGGTAAAGAAAGTAGTGTAATTTCAATCTAAATCTTTAAATTCATTTTTCTCCACTTTCAATTTTTGAACATTTTTGTATCTTCAAAATGCTCCAACTTCTGCAATTCTAAACGAATTTGTATTAAACTTTGCATACATATTCCTAAATAAATGTTTAATAAAAGTTGGTATTTTTGTTTATTTAAATTAAATAGTTTATTTATTATTGAATTTTAAATCTCAAAATTGCAAAAAAATTAAGAAAAATTTAATATATTCACACATAAAAGTTTTTTTCTCGAAAAATACTTGATATACACTTCAAAAGTATAGCAACTTTTATAACTGATGTACAGAGAAACCTGAATCTAAAATTTAAAGTTTCTAAAAGAAAAACTGTATGACCTGGGACTTTTTATAGAACATACAAAAATCATACTATAAAAAGCACTAAATATTTTTTGTTAAAAAACTATTTAAGATAGAAATATGAATTTTGAAAGCTTAACTAGATTCCCTATACCCCACCAAATGACAAAACTTCAAGCAGTTCTGATGTAAACTCTGGATTTTAGCATTTTTCACAGATGCCTCCCCTTAAAGCCAAAGACATCCAAAGGGTGGGATGAGTTGCCTCCTTTTCTTATAAAAGAAATTAAATATCAAATATGTGAACCCCTTACTCAAATAATAAATCAGTCGTTAGCTACAGGTATCTTTCCCAATAAAATGAAATATGCACATGTAAAACCCATTCATAAAGGAAAAAAACTATGAATTTAAAAGTTTTCGACCCATATCAGTTCTACCCACATTCTCAACAATTTTCGAAAAGATTGTGAAATCACAACTAGTATTCTATCTAGAACATTTCAACAAATTAACAGACTCCCAACATGGATTTAGAAAAAACCACTCAACTACATCTGCCTTAATAAATCTCATAAATGAAATTTCGAAAATGCTTGATGAAAGTAAACAAACTTCAGTATTAATATGTGATAACTCAAAAGCATTTGACTGTGTTAACTACAAGCTACTGCTAAGCAAGTTGAACTTCTATGGTATAAGAAATGCAGCCTAGCCTGGTTTAAGTCTTATCTAACAGGTTGTAAACAGAGGGTAATTCTAAATAAGGATAACAACACAGTGGAATCAAACTGGAGAGCAATAAAATCAGGAGTACCCCAGGGAAGCGCCTTAGGATCCCTCCTATACATACTCTATACAAATGATCTCCCAAATAGTATTATATGTATAACAATTATGTATGCAGATGATACTACTATTTTGCTAACAGGCATTAACAATCAGGAATTAACTAAAAGTACAAATGACACATTAAAAGTACTAAAAATTGGTTTGATGATAATGGGCTAAAATTAAATATGACCAAAACTGCTTTAATTCAGTTTAAAACAGCCGAGAGCAAATAACGTCATAAATAGTGCAAACATCACTACAGTAAGTACAGGAAAAATTTTAGGAGCATACATAAATGAGCAGCTAAAATGGGAGGAACATTTCAATATATTAATAAGAAATTAAATAGCACCTGCTTTAATATGTTTTGCCTGACAAAAATTACAAACTTAGAAACCAGAAAGATTGTATACCACAGCTACTTTCACTCCATAATGGCATATGGCATTATACTATGGGGAGCAGCGACAGGTTGGTATAAGATATTTAAAATACAAAAGAAAATTATCCGTATTATGACCCGTGTCAGTCCCAAATTTTCCTGCAGAAGTTTATTTAAAAAACTAAACATATTCACCCTGCCTTCTCAACATATCTATGAATTAGATAAGCACATACGTATATGAAAATTTTGATAAATACTACCTAAATCAGAATGTACATAATCGTGGGATTAGAACACAAAATTGTCTTAAAGTACCAGCTCATAGACTTGCCCTATTTGAAAAAAGCCCATTCTATGCTGGTATAAAGATTTATAATAAACTGCCACAAAAGTATCGAGAAATTAAAAACAAAAATGTGTTTCTAAGTACACTTAAAAAGGTCCTCGCTGACAAAGCTTATTATTCGGTAAAGGAATATATGGAAGACAGTCTCTAGGACCACATATATTATACTAAGCTGTATAATAGATATGTATAGTACAAATATTTAAACATAGGGAAATATGTAAAAATAACTGTATATCAAATATTTGTAAATACCTGTAAATATGTTGGTAAATCAGTAATATTTGACGAGTCTCCAGTTTACTGGGCCTGCCCAAATATGTAAATGTATGGGACGAATAAAGTATTTTATCTTAATTTATCTTACTCGCTGTCGACGGGCCCTAAAACACCACACACTCACTCACTCTAGTGCAAAAGACATTCAGAATGCAGAGGACTTAAGATGTATTTCCAGAAAATTCAAGATATACATTTAATATAAAAATATTTTAGTTAAATTAATATAATTTTGAGTTGAAGTAGTACTTGATGTTACATATATTGCTAATGTTTACCTAGAATGCCTTTCATTAGGATTTTCCTAACATCCTCAGCTAATAGCGACATCAAGTACTAGTTTGACTCAAAATTATGTTATATTCAAAATGATTAAAACCAGTTTTTAGAAAGTCACCATCTCCTAAACTTCTATTTAAAAAGTAGTTTGGAGTGAATAGATTTTGTTAAAACAAATTTGTCCCATGCTTGGAAGGTGTGAAATGAATTTTGTTTGGTTTTCCAACTGCACAAGGGTCATTCAGGATGAAGAGAACATCACAGGCTATTCCCAGAAAATTCATAGCATGCAGCGTTTCCCTAGTCGCTTGTTAATTTTTCGGCAATCTTAGGGAATTTGCAAATCTTATGGATTGTTTTTGTGGTTGTTGATGTTTGATAGGTTGATTCATTAGTGCTGGGATTCTTCTTCCGTCGTGTGCACGGCTGCTCATCTGCTATTGTTTGCGTAAAGCATGTTGGATATGGAGATCTCAGGGCAGTGTGACGAGAGACAACAATGAATTGTGGACTAATCACTGTTTATTCGAATATTTACACCATTCATTATAGTGGCCCCGATGAAAATGTTTCCACTACTGACACAACATGAATTTCCTTATGTTTGCACACCTTACATTTTGCACTGAGACTGGCCACTACTTTTGTTTCCCAGTTCCTTTTATCTGCTTAACTCTTTGTAAGGGGTGGTTGCATTGAATCACCCTAAGCCTTCGTCCCGTTATGTACCGTTAGGTTTGTCTTTTGAAAAGTTTAAACAGCATTCCATTCCAGTAGTGAAAACATTTGTCTGGTGAAACATTTATCAACTCATATGCTACCGTATTTGTACATTCACATATTACATTTATATATCCCTCTCATCTTTATAAAGTCTTTATAGTGAAATGTCACTACTTTGTTTCACTGTAGCAAAAGCCATTCTTTGTGCCGAACGCGCCTAGTATTTGATTCATTTTGTTTTGTGTGTATATGAATGAATGTATGTATGCATGTATAGCTACGCAAGCGACTTCTCCGGTTCAAGGTTTTAGCTTTTAGTTCATTTATGCTATACCAAGCGATAATCATACGAGTGTATGTTGCGACACACACACACACACACACACACACACACACACACACACACACACACACGCACACGCACACACAGGAAAGAAAACTCTCTGTGATTACAAAGTTTCTGGTGGCTTTATGCAGCTGTTTTCGCTCAGTATTTTAGTTATTTATACTGTCTCTGTGTTCAGAGTGATTTCTTAGAGCTATCAAGAGCTAACAGAATGGCGCATTTGAAATTGTTAAATTTCAATGTTAACCATGGCTTATCCCCATAATGTAGCAAATAAATTAGCTTGTGTATGATGTATACAGACTTCTGATATTACTGTAGAAAACTTGGAAGATTTGTTGTGCGATTATGAAGGAGATTATTAAATTTTAGATGAGTCGTATTTCTTACACATCTGCTTCACTTTCACTTACGAAAGTGAAGCAGATGTGTAAGAAATACAACTCATCTAAAATTTAATAATTTTTCGCTTCACTGTGGTGTTCCAATACAGTTAAATCTCGATATATGAAGGAGATGTTTAGGATATAGGTAGCAGCGACATGTATTGGTATACAGATGGCATGTTAGCTACTCCATTGTTTGGGGGCAATGGCGGGTCAAATATGGGTGATGTGGATCAGCTATTACTAGCTATCCCTCTTTATGAAAAATAGTTAAATGGTAAAAAAAAAAGTATTTTTATACCACTGGATGTAACCATGCACAATTGTTTAGTAATTTTCAGAGCTGTAAATTCATGCAAGACATTCATCTACCTGTACTTACGCGTATAAATAGCTTGTAACCTAATTGAGTATTATAATACTGAGAGGCCTCTTTATACTGGAGGGTAAGAATCAGCCCTCATACTTGAGAGAAAACACTTTCCTAAAAGGATACCACGCACAACCAAAAAAGTCGCAACCATTTTGAAAATGTCTAGTGTGTTGCGAAAAAGAAGTTTGCAAGGAAACCAATATTATTTGGTGTCAATCTGCAGATGTGCCCTTGGGTGTTTATCCAGGTTTGGAGGTGTACAATTCAAAAAGAAACCTTTAAGGGTACGTTTACATCCCTTATAGAACTAATTTAAATTTATCGTAAAATAGGAAGATTAAAATAATTGGCATTAACTGAGCATTAAATGCATGTATGTGCAGGACGTCTATACATGTCCATATCGGTTTGGGGCATTTTAACTTGGACATCATATGACATCCATATTGGTGAAAGGGTAAACTGTTGGTGTACTTCTATCAAAGTAAATTTACCCTCTAGTATTCTATTTTTTACTATTTCCTTCCCCAGTATTCTAATATCCCGATCTACTCCTTTATCCCCCCCAGGGGCCTACTGCGGTAGGTACGGGAATTGGCGATCCTGGTGTCCCGAGCCAAATCTCTCGGTTGGTTGCCTCTCTATCTTGCAGTCCAAGGTTCCATTCCGCACTGTCCCTTCTAGACAAGGGCTCACTGAACTGATGTCATTCATTTGAACCCTCTGGCGCTAAAAGCTGAATAAATCTGGAGACCTAGTATATAATTTTAATAATGCTTTTGAAGTAAATCACTCAATGACGTAAGTAGTACCAGAGGTAAGTCATGGATGGAACATTGTAAACTGCACCATATATGGAGCATTGATTACTAGTTCGACTCAAAATGATATTAATTTTGTGCTTCATTGTATCATAGTCCTTATGTGATTATTGTAAACCACATCTAGAACATTTGAGAAGGATAACTTGCTTGGCTTATATTTAGGAGAGCAAGATGCTGCTGAAGAAGATGGATGTGTGTTTAAGGTGTTGCTCTCATGGTGCAGAATCAGAGTCAGAGCAATGTATTCTTAAAGTAATTTGTTTTGTAATGTGAGGTGAAAACCTAAAGAATGGATTACACGCTGTGATGGAATAAAAGAGAATTTGTGTATGTGTATAAGCTGTGAGTACCTTTAAATTTAAACATGCTGTGCACCAAAGCCCGGAGTTGCTCTCACTTTACGTCCCCATTTTTTATTTAATGATTGTACTAATCTTTTACAATTATCCCTAAATATAACTGAAACGTTACAATATTCAGCAGCAAAATTCATGAAATGCACTCAAGCACTGTTTGCACCTTGAATCCAAAAACATGTGTATGTATTTCTCTGTATCTTGCAGGCTGTTGTTTTGTCATGGCTGTGTGGTGAGAATCCCTAAATAATTTGCCTATGCTTTTCAAAGAACTAATGAGCAATAACCCATACCAGCATGCCATCTGCTAATCATTCAAGTAAATGCTTCTTTGAAACAAAATTCATGGTTTTCTCTCTTTGTTCATGGGTTATTTTTTATTTCTCTGCTATTTAATTGGTTATATTTTAATTATTGATAAATGTTAATTATTTCATTATTCTACAATGCATGCAGGTAATCAGTGCATTTACAGACAATTGCTGGACAGAGAAATCCTAACAGGATTACAGTTTATGGTAAATCTACATTACACCCATTCAAAATATAACACAATTTTTCAATATTGTATGCCTCATGGTTTCTGCAAAACAATTTCTTTGATATTACTTGTAATTGTTTTTAGCAACACTCTGCATTATAAACAGACACCCATTTACTGACTGTTCTCATGGTTTCATTTTTTGTAGTGTTTGTCAGGAATGTAAAATTAGTACAAATTTATTCCAGACCAACCCTTACCTTCTTTAAGTAGTGCACTAGCAATCATCAGAGAAACTCAACATTTTCTGAATGCTGAATATTCTTGCTGCAGCATTGAATAGTGTGTAATAATGTGCTCCAACTTAATGGATGCTAGAGTTAGGACCAGATTTGATCTTTTTCTGTAAAAATAGCAGCAGTTCTAGTACTTGCATTTAAAAATACTTTCTTTACAAAACAAAAGTTGGGAATTGATTTCTAATTTCTTCATATATTCGTTGTAGTTCATGTACAAGACAAGTAATATGTATTAAATTGTGGAAAAAAACTTTTGAGTTGCTAACCTTCTTAGATGTATACTGAAAAAACTTGCAAGTTAAATAAATTAATTAATAGTATTGCTGCTTTGAAGTATCAAAGGCAAAGAATAGGGAAATGGGAATTCCACTTTCATAGCTCAAATGTAGGAAGAGGCTATCAAACTACTCTCCTCTTAGGTGAGGCCACTGAATTACAGGGATTAAAGATCATGACCATCACCACCATCATCACCATCTCACCACTACAACTATCACCATCATCGTTGTAACTACATGGAAGTATACAAATAAAGTAACTTCTATAAATGTTTGTCTTGATTAACATGAAGTAAATAGAAGAATAAACATTTGTAAGAAGACACAAATGTGTATCTCGAATATGAGGACTCTTAAGTGGTTTACTGTGAAAATGAGTCAATTGGAGAGTTTAATGTCGCGCCAGCATGTCGGCCATGGTAGCTCAAGGGGTTAGAACGACTGGACGTTAACTAGGGGATCCGTGGTTCAAATCCCGTCCATGGCATTGAATTTTTCAATTGACTCTAATTCGTAAGAAGAGTTTGTATATGACCAGAACAGAGATGTACGGCAACACATCAGATATTTTAACCTTTTAGAGTAACTTATTCTTGCTATTAATACTGTTAACCATAGTTAATGTTTTATAAAGTCAGTATTTTATACTAACTATGGCTTTTATTAATAATTGCCAGTTCATTCAAGTGAGCTGAATAAGCGAAGAGTTTACTGTTTTTTTGAAAGATGGTATGTAACAGTTCTCTAAGGAAGTCATTAAAAAAAAATTTCATCCTAACAAGACACACAGAGATAGCTCATTATTGCTAGTTTCTTTAGTTGAAGTTTTTTTATAATATTAAAATATATGTACCTGAAGAAAAGTGCAAGTCAGTAACTTGATTCTGCTACATTTTATTTTTCAGCATTGTGCATAAGACTTTAGAGGTCACAATGTCTCTTGGAGAGGATACAGATGAGTACAACATGAAGCACTGCAAGCGAGGGAAAGCTGTGATCTTTCATCATTTTGATTCTAAGTGGGCTCCCCACAGAGATGGATCAGAAGTCGAAGTTGAAAGTCTGTGTAAGACTTTTTCTTCTTTGGAATTTGAAATTAGGGTTCACAAAAATTTAGGATACAGAAGAATACGAAATGTTCTGAATGAATGTAAGTACTATAAATTATTTTATCTCTTTTAGCTTTTCTTTCAGTATTAAGTTTAACACTTAAATTTAAATTTGCCTGTGTAGCGATGATAATATGTTTACTAAGGCCCGGTTGCATAAAAGATAATCTAAGTTCAAGCATATGAAAATGATCTTCAGTCAAGCTGAACATAGAATTTTGGTTGTATAAACATTGATCTAAGTTCATGGCCCCTTGTTCTAAGATCAAATCTAGCTGAGTGCGTGAATGCACAGATGGCATTGCTACTCCCCCCACTACCCGCACTGTGACCGATTGGAGGTTACTTTCTGAACGGCCCTCGTACATTGACATTTATAACATTTCTTTCACACAATAACAAAATGACTTATTCACATTTAACATACCCTTTCTACCTTCTTGCCTTGAGTCTCGGTCTCAATACACATAACCCCTGGTTTTCCGTGTATTGATGACCCTCCTCTCCCTTATATCCCTCGTTCTAGTTTTCTAACCCTTAATTTTTATTTATTCTTCGTCAATCTTAACCATTTCTCTCTAATTTTCCCCAGATATTCACCTATATTTCTTACATTCTTTTCTCCTTTTACCAATAACATTTTTTTTATTATTAATACTCCCTCCCCCCCCCCCCCCCCCATCCCTAAAACTGTCCCACTTTTGTTCGCCAAATTTGTTCTCTCCATATCTTTGTTTGCAATAAAGCATACTGTGCCAATCTGTATCCTCTTCTCCACACATTGGGCATTTCCCTGTATCCTTTTCATATCTAATACCTTTCAAATTTCTAACTCCTGTCCTTGCCCAAGCAAATCCTTCTCGCCCTAACTTATTACACACATCTATGTACTTCTCCCTCTCCCACACTGTCTTTATTTCCCTATATATCCTCAATGATCTTTTCTCCCATACACTGGTAAATATAACTTGGCTATCTAAATCTTTCAGCCTTAATTCTACCTCTTTCCAAAAGCCCCTATAATAATACTCTTCGTTTCTCCAAATATGTCCCATACCTATCAGTTCCCTTACTTTTTGTGCCCAAGACTCTCCCCATTTGCTTCTCATCTGTAAAAGAAAACATTCCTTGATAATATTGTTTTCTTCCAAATTAGCTACTCTGTATAGACCTTTCAATGCCCTTGAGACAATTTTAACCCTTGTTGAATGTCTTCCCAACTCTAATTGTGCTGCCCCATTGGGTGAAGCTACCGGTAAGTCCAAAATATATTTACAGAAAGATTTATTAATAACACGCACCTCTTCCCATGCTTCATCCACTCCCCATATCTCTGCCCCATGCAACATCTTATTTTCTACTATGGCAGTATAGATACTTTCCAGCCATTTGACATTAATGTCAGGTAATTTCCTTAAACATGCTCTTACAATACTCATGGCCATTTTACCTTTTGCTAGAGCCAAAATTTTCTGTTCAGTCCATTTACCATCACAGCTCAATCTTATCCCCAAATAATCAAATCTCTTTACGACCTCTATTTCTCTTCCATTTATCTCCCATTTCTCATCTTTACGCAATCCATAACCTTTCTTAAAAACCATGATCTTCGTTTTCTTTTCGTTAACTCTCAACCCCCATTTTTAGCAATAACTACTTATTGCTTCAACTGCCTTTCTCAGCCCTCCAACTGATACAGAACGAACTACTAAGTTATCTGCAAATAACAATCCTGGGATTTCTTTGTTGTGAATAACTGGTGAGTGAACCCTATTTTTAGCAATCTCCTCTAGAATATCATCTATAAAAAGGTTAAATAGCACCAGACTGAGTTTACATCCTTGTCTTACACCCACCTTGCTCTCTATACAATCAGTTTCCCTGCAGCTTGATGCAGAACTCATTATCATGATATATTTTGCGCAGTATTTCAATAAATTTACAACTTACCCCTTTGTTATTTAATTTTATCCACAATGCCTCTCTATTAATTGTATCGAATGCTTTCTCTAAATCATTAAATGCCATATAAACCCTCCCCCTTATATTGCTTAAATATTTGTCTGACTATATCGAGATTCAACTGTATTGGAACACCACAGTGAAGCGAAAAATTATTAAATTTTAGATGAGTCGCATTTTTTACACATCTGCTTCACTTTCGTATTGACATGTTTCGCAAATCTTCGTTTGCATCTACGGCTCTTGTGCGACTGACGCTAGATCCAGCGGTGTGGGTAATTCTGGGGTTGTTCCTGCCATCTGTTGATTTAGTGATGAACTGAAATGTGGGATTATCTTCTAGCGGGATTACAAAGTTCATTAGTTGGTTTTTATGTTTTTCTATGTATATCCTCTCCCATATGACGAGTTCACTATATTTTTGTACGTATTTTAGTAATTCTGTGCTATCTTCAATTTCATGATTTTCAGACCAGAAATGAGCTGCTATTGCGGACTTATCAATATTTTTGTATCTTAAGTGCCTGAAGTGTTCTTTCTTTCTAGTGCCTATGTTCCTTTTTGTCCTTCCTATGTAAATTTTTTCACAGTCTTTACACTTAATTTTGTAAATGCCTGACTTTTCCTCTGGTTTTATCTTATCAGTATTATTACTGTGAAGTAGGTTTTTAATGTTGTAATTGTTTTTTGGTGCCAATGTTTTATTGTATTTCTTGAATATTTTTTGGAACTTTTTTGTGGCCTAGGGTGGTAAGTAAATTTAGCAAATCTAGTTTCTTGTTTTATTGGTGTGAGAGCTGTGATC
This sequence comes from Mantis religiosa, assembly GCA_030765055.1. Taxonomy (NCBI): domain Eukaryota; kingdom Metazoa; phylum Arthropoda; class Insecta; order Mantodea; family Mantidae; genus Mantis; species Mantis religiosa. The sequence continues at coordinate 174,513,054 of CM060948.1, forward strand.
TGTTTTAATTTCTTTTGAAGTTTGAATAATTTTAGTTTTTTATCTACAAGGTTTTTTCCATATCCATTTTTAATTGCAGTTTTTAAGATTTGATGGTATTCGTTTTGATATTCTTGCTGGCTGAGAGGTAGATTTACTAATCTGTGTGTCAGACTGTTGATGGTTGCATGTTTGTGTGGAATTGGGTTGAAACTATTTGCTTTGATGTAATTATCTGTGTGTGTTGCTTTTCTATGAATGCCAAATTCTAGTTTTTCATTGCCTTTTTTGATTTCAAGGTCTAAAAAAGGTAGAGTACAGTCCTCTTCAGTTTCTACTGTGAATTGTATGCTGGGTTCTTGCAGGTTGAGTAGTTTCAAAGCATCATCTATTAGTTTGTAGGGCACTATTGCAAAGATGTCGTCTACGTATCTGTACCATGTTTTAAACATATGAGGGAAGGCTTTAGTAATATGGGTTTCGAAAAAGCTCATGTATAGATTGGCCAAAAATGGTGATAGCGGGCTTCCCATAGCTAGTCCTGAAATTTGTTTGTAATATTTTCCATCGAAGACAAAATAATTTTGATGTATATATAATTCAGTCATTGCCACATATTCTTCTATTGCATTGGCATCCAGGTTTATAGAATTTAGCCATTTTTTCAGTTGAATCAAAAGTTTGTCTAATGGAATGCTAGGGAAGAGGGAGCAGACATCAAAAGATACTAAAGTGTCATGAGGTTTTAGTTTAAGATTTTGAATTTTTTCTACCAGGTCTAAAGAGTTTTTTATACTCAGAGTATGGAATTGTGGAAAGGACTGAAATGTTTTGGTTAGCCATTTTGCCAGAAGGTAAGTAGGAGTGTTTATATTATTTACAATGGGTCTCATGGGTATGTTGGGTTTGTGTATTTTAGGCAAACCATATATTCTTGCAAGGGTAGGGTTGTCTGGTTTGATAGTTTTTTGTTCTGTAGTTGTTAAAATTTTACTATTAATGATGGTTTTTTGTACATCTTTTATGCATCGGTTGAGTGGATTAGAATCTATTTCCTGGAATTCTTTTTGTTGTAGTAACTCTAACATTTTTTCTTTGTATGTAGCTGTATCTAAGATTACTATTTTGTTCCCTTTATCAGCCCTTGAGAAGATTACATCCTTTTTCCTTAAAGATTTAATTATCTGAATTTGTTTCAAATGTTTTATTGGCTTTTTATTTATTAAGTTTTCCAATATAGGAGCTGATTTTTTTCTAATTATATTTTTGTCCATGGTTTCCAAGCCTTCTACTGCTAATTCTATGTCTGCAATGAATTCATCCGGGTTGCTGGAGTATGTTATACATGTTTTTAGGCCTTGGTTAAGTACATCTTTTTCTTCGTTGTTAAAATTTTCCTTTGAGAGATTAATTACACTATCTAGGGATGTGTTCTTTGCTGAAATTTTGTTATGTTTTGGTTGCCAATGATTATGATTACGTTTTAGTTTCTTATTTTGACGATAAACTTTCTCTTTGACTTTATAATTGATATGTTCAAATGATTTGGCTTCTAAGTGGTCCCATGCTGTGTTTCCTAGTAATTTTACAATTTTCAGATGTAGGTTATACAAAGAGAGGTCTATATTAGTTCGAATCTCTATACGAAAGTGAAGCAGATGTGTAAAAAATGCGACTCATCTAAAATTTAATAATTTGTCTGACTGTTTTGTTAATAAAAATATCAGTTGTTCTCCTCTCTGGTCTAAATCCTGCTTGGAACTCTGATAGCTTCTTCTCCTTCTCTACCCACTTCTGTAGTCTATTTGCTAAAATACCTGTAAAGATCTTCCCTATAACAGAAAGTAAGCTTATCCCCCTATAATTTGCTGGTTCGCTTTTACTTCCCTTTCCTTTGTAAATTGGTGCTACCATGCTTATCGCCCACTTCTTGGGAACCTCCCTCGTTTCCAATATTTTATTAAATAACCTTATTACTATTTTTCTACGCATCCCCTCAGCTACCCATACCTTCTAAATCTCCCCTGATATACCATCAATCCCACTGGCTTTGTTGGCTTTTAACTTCCTAATTTGCTCACATAACTCGACGTCTGTAATTTCTCCATCTAGATCATTTATTAAATACTGGCTTCCCTGGAATCTCATTTCCATTACTTGCAAAGAGGTCTGTCCTAATAAATTTTTAAAATGCTCACACCATTGGTCTTATATCCTCATTTCTTGCCCCCTCTTTATGTAGGCTTTTAACTATTGACCATATCTTTGTCGTAACATTAGTTTTTGCTGCCTTATATAACGTTCTACCAATTCCCTCTTCTTTTCTTCCATCAGGCATCTATATGCCCATCTAAGTGTCAACAATTTTTCTCTCTCCTCTCTTGCTCCTGACTGTCTCCACCTCCTTAACTCTTGTCTCACTCTCATTTTATCCATTTTACAATTCTTATCAAACCAACATCTATTTTTATTTTGAAAACGTACTATCTTCATTTCACCCGCCGCCCTCTTTACACAATATTCTAATGGTTCAACAGCTTGCTCTATTTTATTGGTATTTACTAAACCACTTACTCTCACTTGCAGTATTTCCCCCCCTTCTGAGTTTAGTTCCTCACAAAAAGTATTATGCTTTTCCTCTCTCCGCTTATAAATTTCCACAACACTTAGACAATCAGTGCCTACTTCTGTACTGTTTCTACTAAATTCTCCTAATTTCAGTTTCACTGGAAAATAGCAACTCTCTAATATAACATTCATAACCTCAAAATCTATTATCCAGTTGTCAATCCCCAGTGAGCACATTACCATGTCCACCACACTCTGGCCATTTCTATTAATAAATGTATATTCCCCTTCTGTATCCAACCCTTTATACCCATTACAAATCATAAGATTCTGCTCCTCACAAAATTCTAAAAGCTTCCTCCCTTCGCTATTAATAACCTTATCTTTGCTCTGTCTCCTATCTGATGCATACTCTTTATCATATTCTCCACTTGGGTTATTCAGTTTAACCTGGTTATCCCCAATTCTTGCCTTTAATTCCCCTGCAACTATTATTTCTACACTTCCATATTTATTTTTCAGTTCCTCTATTCCCCAACTTAATTTCCTGAACACATTTGTATCAAAATAATCTGATGTAGACGGTGGATTACATACTACAGCAATACACACCATTCCTCCTTTCTTTAATATATCACTTATGGATAGCCACAACACCGATTTACTCCATAGGTCCTTTTCTTCTCTCACTTTGCACCCCTTATCTAACCTTACAGAGCATCCTATACCACTTGAGGCTCTGCCCCTTCTGTGACTCTTCACGCCCTCAATATTATAAAAAGTAAACCCTGGAATCACTATATTTACTTCCCTTTCTTACCATGTTTCCACCACCTATAACATGTCACATCCTTTCAACACAGTTTGAACCTCACCACTGCACACTTTTTCATATAAACCTTCCACATTCCAAGCCATCACCGAAAATTCGAATCTCTATACTGATCCTTTTCTTTCAAATGTGTATTTTTCTAAATTCACTTGTCTAGTCCGCACCCGCTCTTTTAGCTCTAAAATACTGCTCGAAGGCATTGAAACTACATTCAGATCTTCATGATTCCAGCCGACTCCTTTATACGTCGTTCCACTAGTCTCCCCTCCCGCAGTTACAACCAGCTGATCTCTTGAGCCATGTGTTTATCTTCTCTCATGTATGGCGTCATCTGTTTTGCCGGCCTATCCGGTGATGTCACTAGTGAAGAAACTGCACTCCTCTTCCTATGCTGTTGTGACATTGATGCTACTGGTGACTTATCTCCCCTCACCCTGCTCTGTTCTGAGGTTACCGCCGTTGTCTCCGTATGTATTTGCCTTTCTTGAACTGTGCCATCTGCTGACGATATATCGTCTCTGCCACGCGCCGTACGTAGGATGTAGTTCCCCTCTCATGCTATGTAATGCCGACTGAGTTCCTGTTTCACACCGTCTATCCATAAATCCATTCCTTTAACAAAGGCCTTTTTACCGGCTTCACTTGCTTTTTTCATTTCCATTAGAGCTATTGATTTTAATTCCCTCTGTTTCTTTCCCAGATCGTGTTCAATGAATATTTTTGTCCCTTTTACCTGCTTACTGCTTGTCAGTACTTCCCACTTAAATTTCCTTTTCATCCTATCCTGAAAGAGTCCACTATTTCCCATCCCACCAGCTTCAATTTTAATTTCTCTTGGAATAGCTCTTCTACGTCCTGCCATGCTCTTCTACACCAAAGCTAATCAAATTCAATTTCCTGTTTCCTTCCTCCAAGTTTTCTAGATGTAATAATCTTCCTTTACACTCTTTGATTTCATCCTTCATTTCTTCCTCAAATTTTCCCAATACTAATTTAACCTCGTCAAACTTTTCTCCCATTCTTTCTCCTAGTCTGTTTTCCATACTTTTCATTTCCTTGGTGATATTTTCCAGCATTTTGCCTATCTGTTCCATCTTTGGTCCCGGATTTAATTCTACTCCTCCAATAGCCAAAAGGGTGCATATTACCAAGATAAACCACCAATTTATACCCATTGTGCCTTGTTCTTTCTTCTTGAATTTAATTTTGCTGGCATTGAAAGCACCTATCCTTGCTTGGTACATTTGTATATCTATCATCTTCGTTTACGAGCGCGCGCTCTTAACACGTCCGACCCCTCTCGCGTCCGGCAGGCAAGTCCCAGGATTACTTAATGCAGATGACTTAGTGGTAGGTTCAATTTCAATTGGAGGTTTGACAAGAATTCTTCAGATTGTGCATGCATTTTGCAAGAAGTGGGACCTGAAAATTTATTTTGAGAAGCCAAGGATATTGGTATTTAAAAGGTGGCATAAAATGGAAGAAAAGTGGCATGTGGAAGGGAAAGAGCTGCAAAGTAAGGATATTTGATTATTTAGGAGTGAGGCTAAATCATAATGGGAGATAGAATGACCATAAAATTAGTACCTTAGCTAAGGGAAGACTAGCCATGAATGGCAAGGTCGTAACCTTCAGAAAATACCGGTAAATGTGAATTAGTTGGTTGGAAAGAGTGTAAAACAGCTGAAGGAAAAGTGATCTATGGATCAGCAATACTGGAGAAGGGAAGAGTAGCTAGCAAGGGGATGATAGAAAGGTTGACGAAATACAGGTATGAAATACTGGGTAAAATAGTCTGAAAAAATGTCTAGCAATGCAGGAGAAATCTTGTGCTGGGATCAATTGGGTTCAGGGAATAAGAAGAATATTACAGGAAATTGGAATGCGTAACATATGGGAAGAGATGGATGAGTTAGAGATTTCCGGGTAGAAATAAGGAATAGAGTGGAGGATATAGAGAAACAAGAATTATTTCATAGTGTTAGTGGTAAGAAAAGTTTAGTATTTTGTAGTCAACTAAAGATGGACTGGGGCAGAGAGAAATATGTGGATGTATGCAATAGGTTAGGAAGAGAATGTTGGGTTGGACTAGATTAAGTGTATATAGGTTAAAAGGAGATAGGATGGGAGTGAACTTGGATAGATGTCCTTTATGTGGAGGAGCAGAGAATGATTTACATTTATATAGTAGAATGTGAAGAAACAAAGCTGTGGAGAAAGCAGTTTTTACCAAAACATTGGAGTATATTAATATAGAACTTCAAAAAATTAGGATTGTGAAGCTACAAAAGGAAGAGAATGTAAAAGTGCTAGAGGAATTTATCGGAACAGCAAGAGAAACATGGTATAGAAAAATAAGAAAAGTAATATGAATTAAGCTGTCACCATGAATAAATAACCACAGCGTTAATATGTATGATGACTAAGGGATAAAATAGCAACTCAAGTAATGTGTAAGAAAATAAAATTATAAAAAAATTTTGTATAACTTATTAATTTATAGATGAGTCGTATTTATTACACATCTGCTTAACTTATGTACCTATTTTGAGGACATGTTTCGCAAATCATTGTTTGCATCTTCGGCTCTTATGCGACTAAAGCTTGATCCAGTGGTGTGGGTAATTCTGGAGTTGCTGCTGCCATCTGTTGATTTCGTGATGAACTTAAATGTGGGATTCTCTTCTGGCGGGATTTCAAAGTTCATTAGTTGGTTTTTGTTTTTCTATGTATATTCTCTCCCATATGACGAGTTCACTATGTTTTTATATGTATTTTAGTAATTCGGTGCTATCTTCAATTTCATGATTTTCAGACCAGAAATGAGCTGCTATTGTGGACTTATCAATATTTTTGTATCGTAAGTGCCTGAAGTGTTCTTTCTTTCTAGTGCCTATGTTTCTTTTTGTCCTCCCTATGTAAATTTTTTCACATTCTTTAAACTTAATCTTGTAAATGCCTGACTTTTCCTCTGGTTTTATCTTATCAGTATTATTACTGTTAAGTAGGTTTTTATTGTTGTAATTGTTTTTTGGTGCCAATGTTATATTGTATTTCTTGAATATTTTGTGGAACTTTTTTGTGGCCCAGGGGTGGTAAGTAAATTTAGCAAATCTAATTTCTTGTTTTATTGGTGTGAGAGCTGTGATCTGTTTTAATCTCTTTTGAAGTTTGAATGATTCTAGTTTTTTATCTACAAGGTTTTTTCCATATCCATTTTTAATTGCAGTTTTTAAGATTTGATGGTATTCTTTTTGATATTCTTGCTGGCTGAGGGGTAGATTTACTAATCTATGTGTGAGACTGTTGATTGTGGCATGTTTGTGTGGAATTGGGTTGAAACTATTTGCTTTGATGTAATTATCTGTGAGTGTTGCTTTTATATGGATACCAAATTCTAGTTTTTCATTGCTTTTTGTGATTTTAAGGTCCAAAAAAGGTAGAGTACAGTCCTCTTCAGTTTCTACTGTGAATTGTATGCTGGATTCTTGCAGGTTGAGTAGTTTCAAAGCATCATCTATTTGTTTGTAGGGCACTATTGCAAAGATGTCGTCTACGTATCTGTACCATGTTTTAAAAATATGAGGGAAGGCTTTAGTTATGTGTTTCGAAAAAGCTCATGTATAAATTGGCCAAAAATGGTGATAACGGGCTTCCCATAGCTAGTCCTGAAATTTGTTTGTAATATTTTCCATCGAAAACAAGATAATTTTGATGTATACATATTTCAGTCATTGCCAAATATTCTTCTATTGCATTGGCATCTAGGATAATAGAATTTAGCCATTTCTTCAGTTGAATCAAAAGTTTGTCTAATGGAATGCTAGGGAAGAGGGAGCGGACATCAAAGAATACTAAAGTATCATGAGGGTTTAGTTCAAGATTTTAAATTTTTTCTACCAGGTCTAAAGAGTTTTTTATGCTCAGAGTATGGAATTGTGGAAAGGACTGAAATTTTTTGGACAGCCATTTTGCCAGAAGGTAGGTACGAGTGTTGACATTATTAACAATGGGTCTCATGGGTACACAAACCCAACATACCCATGAGACCCATTGTAAATAATGTCAACACTCGTACCTACCTTCTGGCAAAATGGCTGTCCAAAAAATTTCAGTCCTTTCCACAATTCCATACTCTGAGCATAAAAAACTCTTTAGACCTGGTAGAAAAAATTCAAAATCTTGAACATGATACTTTAGTATCCTTTGATGTCCGCTCCCTCTTCCCTCCTTGCCCGCCTCGGTAGCATGGTGGTAGCGTGTCTGCCTCACGTTCAAGAGGTCCCGAGTTCGAACCTCGGTCAGGGTGAGTTACCTGGATAAGGTTTTTTCCGGGGTTTTCCCTTATCCTGAAAGACGAATGTCGGGTAACTCTAAGCTCTATGGACCCTGGGCTCATTTGAGCATCATTTCACCCATTCCATTCATCGTCCGATATGACTTAAAGTTGGAGGATCTAAATTTTACAAAAAAAAACAAAAACAAAAAAAACAAACCTCCCTCTTTCCTAGCATTCCATTAGACAAACTTTTGATTCAACTGAAGAAATGGCCAAATTCTATTAATCTAGATGCCAATGCAATAGAAGAATATTTGCCAATGACTGAAATATGTATACATCAAAATTATGTTGTTTTCGATGGAAAATATTATAAACAAATTTCAGGACTAGCTATGGGAGGCCCGCTATCACCATTTTTGGCCAATTTATACATGAGCTTTTTCGAAACACATAACTAAAGCCTTCCCTCATATTTTTAAAACATGGTACAGATACGTAGACGACATCTTTGCAATAGTGCCCTACAAACAAATAGATGATGCTTTGAAACTACTCAACCTGCAAGAATCCAGCATACAATTCACAGTAGAAACTGAAGAGGACTGTACTCTACCTTTTTTGGACCTTAAAATCACAAAAAGCAATGAAAAACTAGAATTTGGTATCCATATAAAAGCAACACACACAGATAATTACATCAAAGCAAATAGTTTCAACCCAATTCCACACAAACATGCCACAATCAACAGTCTCACACACAGATTAGTAAATCTACCCCTCAGCCAGCAAGAATATCAAAAAGAATACCATCAAATCATAAAAACTGCAATTAAAAATGGATATGGAAAAAACCTTGTAGATAAAAAACTAGAATCATTCAAACTTCAAAAGAGATTAAAACAGATCACAGCTCTCACACCAATAAAACAAGAAATTAGATTTGCTAAATTTGCTTACCACCCCTGGGCCACAAAAAAGTTCCAAAAAATATTCAAGAAATACAATATAACATTGGCACCAAAAAAGAATTACAACATTAAAAACCTACTTAACAGTAATAATACTGATAAGATAAAACCAGAGGCATTTACAAGATTAAGTTTAAAGAATGTGAAAAAATTTACATAGGGAGGACAAAAAGAAACATAGGCACTAGAAAGAAAGAACACTTCAGGCACTTACGATACAAAAATATTGATAAGTCCGCAATAGCAGCTCATTTCTAGCCTGAAAATCATGAAATTGAAGATAGCACCGAATTACTAAAATACATACAAAAACATAGTGAACTCGTCATATGGGAGAGAATATATATAGAAAAACATAAAAACCAAGTAATGAACTTTGAAATCTCGCCAGAAGAGAATCCCACATTTAAGTTCATCACGAAATCAACAGATGGCATCAGCAACTCTAGAATTATCCACATCACTGGGATCAAGCTTTAGTCGCATAAGAGCCGAAGATGCAAACGATGATTTGCGAAACATGTCCTCAAAATAGGTACGTAAGTTAAGCAGATGTGTAATAAATACGACTCATCTATAAATTAATAATTATTTCGCTTCACTGTGGTGTTCCAATACAGTTAAATCTTGATATTTTTTGTATAACTTGTTTAGTAACAAAAACTAACAAATACAAAAATGCATATTTGTTTTACTTAAATAATTTCCGCGATTCCCCATTTGAATTTTAAGTGATACACATTTAATTGTGTTTTTGTCTCTTGGTCATGGAAAGATATTTGAATTTCAAACACTTGACTATTGCTTAAACTACTCTATTCTTGTGCAATAAAACGTATAATAAAACCTTATCTAAAAATGGTTTACAGAAACCTTTTGCAAGAATACTGTGTGTAAGAGTGGTAAGAGAAGACATGGGCACTATGTATCTTGTAAAGGTCACTGGTTCTTTAAAGGATGTTTGGAACATAGTCAAGGTCAGAAAAGTATTTAGATATCCATAATAAAAGGGAAAGAGAAGTAGTAGTGTGATGCAGATTAGGGGTTTGGAAACTGAGAGGTCTAAAGGGTAGTGTACTGTATGATTGGAAAATGGCGGCGTGTTGTGTGTTAACGAGAAGTAAGGTGCAGAAAAAACAGGAAAATACGGGTTATGACATAAGAGAACACAAAAACAGGAATGAAATCGTGAAATGATTACAGGAAAAGCCGTGAAAATGAAAGCAGCACTTCAATCAATGCAGAAATTGAAAAAACGAAACTTCACGGAGAGGAATCGTCAATCGGGAGGCGAGAAACATGTGATGCTGAGATTATAGCGTCACTCCAGCTGGTAATAAATATACTAAATAATGATCTGAAAAAAGCAAGGGATGAGGTAAACTCACTAAAAAAGGAAAACGAAGCACTGAAAATCCAAATATGTGCAGCGACGGAAAACAATGAAAGCGCATACATTGAAATAGTGCAGAAGAAGCGCACAAAATTTCAGGAAGCAAACCGGAACTATATCACCTTGGAAAACTGTTACGAAGGGTTAAGAAGTCAAGAGAAAGAAGAAGAGGAGGATGGAAAGCCATCAGAAAATGTTGAAAACAATCAAATAAAGAAAGGAAATGCCGGAAAAAATTTGCGGTATAAATGGATAAACAACAAACAGGCAAAGATACAGCAGGAGATACAATACAGGGAAAGAAGAGAGAAGACAGAGAACAAAGAAGAAAGAAAAAGTGTTCTAGTGTGTGGTGACTCCATGTTAAAAAACGTAGTGCTAAACAGAGGTGATACAACAGTGAAAGTGTTCAGGGGTATGAAGGCACAATATCTGCCAAATCAACTAGACCAGGAAGAAAGCAAGGACAAAATAAAAACAATAGTGCTACACATAGGAACAAATGACATTCACAAATCACTAGGACCAGATGACGTTATGGCAGAGGTGTATAATGTAATAAGGTATGCTAAAAAGTATTTCCCACTGGCAACTGTAGTTATAAATGGTATAGTGAGAAGAAGAGATGAAAGTACAGCATATATTGATGATATAAATGAGGGGATACGCAGGGCATGTGACACACTTAAGGCTGTTTTTGTAGATGTTTACTAATTTTTAGATTTTAGTTGTCTGGGAAGGGATGGCCTTCATTTGAATAGAAAGGGATCCTTTTTATTAGGTAAATTAATAGAAAATACTATAAATATATGCATAAGTAAGGGAAACTAAAAACAGACCTAGGTGATGACAAAATATATTTAAAACAAACTGAGGAAAAAGTTAAAATAGGTAAAATAGAGAAACCAAACACAAAAAATTTTACTAATAAAGTAAAAGCTTATGAAAATGTAAAGGTAGACAAAATTGTGCAAAAGAGGGAAAACAATGACTCATCAAAATTGTCAGTATGCAAGTAACAAGCGGACACTGATAGAGTTAAATATAACAGATCTGAAGCCTAATATTATGATACAAACAGAACATGGCCTAAAATCGGAGGAAATTGTGGCAAATAATTACCATGGTTATACACTAGGGTCACACTTTTGTAGGCAGCAACACAAAAGTGGAGGTGTGGCTATTTATATAGAAAATAATATAAAGTTCAAAGAGGTAGATTGTAGTAATTTTAGTGAGGAAATAGTATGTGAACTAGCAGCAATAGAAGTATTTTTAAAAGAAGCCAGGATAGTACTAATCGGGGTATATAGATTGCCTGGGGGAAACAAAGATCTATTTCTTAAAATCATAGAAAATGTACTAAACAAAATAAACGAAAAAAAGATTAAAATACTAATGGGAGATTTAAACATTGACATGATAAAGGAAAGTGTATATAAATCATCACTTACAGAAATGTTAAATAGGCATAATCTAAAAATTGGTATAAAAGAGCCAACAAGGGTAACAAAATATTTTGAAACTTGTATTGACAATGCTTTTATTAACTTACCAGAAACAAAATGGAGCACGTCAATCATTAAGTCAGGGATAGGTGACCATTCAGGACAACTGTTAAGAGTAAACTTTAAAAGAGATATCACACAAGTTACTTCTGAGTATAGGCGACAAATAAACAAGGAAAGCTTAAACAACCTTAGAAATTATCTTAGAGAAGTAAGCTGGGAAAAGGTGTATAACACTGATGATATAAATGAAAAATATAACATTTTAAGTATAATACTGCAAAATGGTCTACAAAAAATGCCATTAAGAAGCTTCAAAATAATTTCAGGTAGTAAGGTAAATGATTTCACAAAATGGATGACAAAAGGAATAAAACAATCATGCAAAAGGGTGAGGTTTTTAAATTCAATAAAACATCCAAATATGAGTGAGAAATCTCTAAATTATATTGAAAATTATAACAAAATACTAAATACAGTAGTTACACAGGCTAAAATGAATTATAACAAGGAACAAATTGAAAAAGCAGAAAACAAAACAAAAGCAGTGTGGAAAAGTGTAAACCAAATACATAAAAACAGCAAAACTAAACAAATATGTAATATATTCAATGACTACTATATAAATGTTGCAAAACAGCTAAATTCAAAGCCCAAAATTCTAAACTCAACAATAATATCAAATTTTGCCCAAATTAATTCTATGGTAATCTTCAAAGCAACAGAAGAGGAAGTTTTTAGAGAAATAAATAAGCTAAAATTTAAAAAATCTGTTGGCTTAGATGAAGTATCAAACGAAATGCTAAAGAACATAAAAATATGAAATTGTTGAGGCTCTCACTCATATAATAAACACTTCACTGATGCATGGAGTATTTCCAGATACATTAAAAGGAGCGATTGTTAGACCAATATACAAACAAAAAGAAAGCAAATGCAATATAGAAAACTACAAACCAATCACATTATGTTCTGCAATATCAAAAGTGATGGAGGCTGTGTTTTTGAAACAACTACAAGGATATTTTGAAAAACAGAAAATCTTAGCAGAGCTACAATATGGATTTCAAAAACATAAATCAACAAATGCGATAGATAAAGCAAAAATGCACTCCATAATCGTGAATTTGTAGTCGCCATATTTCTGGATCTGTCTAAAGATTTTGACTGTGTAAATATAAACATCCTTGAAAATAAGCTAGAAAAATATGGGGTTCGAGGCATTGCACAAAAGTGGATTGCATCATATCTAGAAAACAGACAGCAGTGCGTAGAAATAAACTACAAAAATGAAAAGGGTATGGTAAATAAAGTAAGATCAAAATTTGAAACAATTAAACAAGGAGTTCCGCAAAGCTCGAAATTGGGTCCTTTTCTATTTCTAGTTTATATAAATGATCTTTTTGAAATAGTAGCAAACAATGGAGGTACAGCAATTGGCTATGCAGATGATACAACAATAATAGTTACAGATCCCACTGCTAAAGGTGTAGAAAACAAGGCAAACAGTATCATAAAAATATTAAAAGACTTCTTTTCAAATCTGGATCTGGTATTAAACATAAAAAAGACATCATGGATAAATTTCACGCTAAAAGAAAAACATGCAGATCACATTGATCTCAAGGTAGATGGGGAAAGTATTCCTGAGGCACAAGTCACAAATTTCCTAGGAGTGCTTATAGACAGAAATCTTAATTGGCAACCACATATAATGTACATAACAAGAAAGATAAATAAGGGTTTATACATTATGAAACAGGTTAAGTATAACATGGATAATAAAACGCTGAAGCAGGTATACTATGCTTTCATTTATTCATATATAAAATACGGCATAACACTATGGGGGAACACTACAGCTAAGGAAGTACTAAAAATATTCAAATTACAAAAAGGGGCAATTAGAATAATTGGGAAAATAGAAAAAAGACACAGTTGTAGGGACTGGTTCAAAAAATACAAAATCTAAACAGTTCCGTGTATCTACATTTATGAAAGCATCAAGCATGTTCTACTAAATGGAAAAATTGCTAAAAACAATCACATGCATAGCTATAATGTTAGAAATAAACACAATTATTACAGAACTGCACTCAGGGGAACATTAAATAATCGTTCAATAAAAAGTATAGGAAAAGAACATTATAATGCTTTACCCAAGGAAATAAAAGACTTGAAACAAAGAGAGATACAAATAAAAACCATTAAGAACTTATGTGTGTTTGGAGGAATTTAGTAACAGTAACGTCAAACTTAATATAAAAATTATTTGTGGTTGGTTTATTGACACTCGTCACTTACTTTTTCATATATTTATGAGAGACTAGTTTCAAAGTGAAAGTGGAGGCCAGGGCCTTTGAAACTAGTCTCTCATAAATATATGAAAAAGTAGGTGACGAGTGTCAATAAACCAACCACAAATAATTTTTACATTAAGAACTATTTACTAGAAAATGCTTTCTACAATACTGAAGAATTTAAGTACAACACTAAATGTAAACACAACACTAAATGTAAACAAAATGTGTAAATGAGTGTAGATGTGTTTTACAGGTATGTGAAATTTGAGAGAAACAGATTTGTAAATAAACTTTGTAATTTAAACCTTGTAATTAAATTATGTATGTGACGTATCCTATGTACTTTTAACACAAGGATGAAATAAAATGAAATGAAAAAGGTTACTGTCCAATATGTGGGGATAAAGAGGATGGAGAGCATATTATATGGGAATGTAGAGGTAGAGATGAATGGAGGAAAAAATAGATTAGGGAGAAGTGGCTGAGAAATACAAGTATTGTAACTGAGGTAGATTAGACAATTAGTAGAATTTCTATGGAAGGTTGGATCCAAATGGAAATGGTCAATTTACAGATGTTATGAGTAAGAGCCTACAAAGTAAATTGTATATATAGGATGTATTAGAAAAAAAATTGTGTAGGATTCGTAGCATTTTAGACATGTACTGGATAAGTGACTAGAGTTCCAGTAGATGCAATTTATGTAATAGCTTAGCACTAAAATAAAAAAATAAAATAAATAAAAATATATCTTGTTAGTATGTGAATCATAGTAGAAGCTGAAAAGTTGTCTTTTAAAAAATGTATTTAATAATAGTTATTGCTTTGGTATATTATTACATGGTGTGACTTCAAAAATACGGGATATTTTCCAGTAGCTAAAGAGGATCATACAGATGAAGACTGCTTGGTAATAATGGTACTCTCGTTTGATGTGGGTCCTCAATGCATTCTTGCTGAAGATATGCCTTATCCTGTCAATACCCTCTGGGAACCCTTCACTGCTGACAAATGTACAACTTTGGCAGGAAAACCCAAAATCTTCATTATTCAGGTAAGAATTATTTAAATCTTAGGATATTTACTTGAAGTAGGATAATTTTAAACTGGTTTAAGGAGCGCTTAAACAAGAAATAAATCTCCTCAAGTGGCTGGCCCCGTAGCTCAGTCGGTAGAGCACCTGCCTGCCGTGCTAGGGGTCCCGGGTTCGATTCCCGGCGGTGAGGTTGGGATTTTTCTCCGACCAAGATAATTCCCCATCTTCCCCAGAGTCTGGAAGATTGAATGAGAGTGTGAATGTGTGCGTGATTTAATGATTAAAAAAAACAAAGATAACAAGTTAACACCTTCAGTATGTTCCAAAGGAGAACGGCTGCCGATATGACCATAGCAGTTAAAGGCGGTGTATAAATGGAACAAGGAAAAAAAAAAATCTCAAGTTGATTAGATTTAAATTAAGATACAAGTTAGGTTTAAAAAGTGGTTAAGCCTAACTTAAACTATGCTTTAATTTAAACGTTCTTAAATTGTATTTAGAACAGTCATGATTTCTAAGTGAAATAGTGATATATTTATTTAGTTAAACGTATTAGAAAAGTACATAAAATTAAAACTACACTTTTGTGCTGCATAAAATGAAGTTATTTAAAAAACCTTTTTTGTACATCCAATCAGTTTTGCTACAGTATTGTACTTGTTTCATTCTGTCTCTAAATTTCTCCAAATATATTTTTGCAGATAATAAGTTCATTTTTTCACTTCAATTTTTTTTTCTCAAGGCCTAATTTCTATTTTACCGAGATTTTTTTTCACAACACCCACAGTTAAATCTCTAAATACCAGCTTTCTTATCCATCTTGTATGATTTTAATGGATTTTTTATACCAAATATAATTTGTGGTGCCACAGTAATATTATAGCCCTTCAGTATGGTTTGAAATTGCTGTGTTGCTCTCAATTGATATGAACTACTTATCAATGGCTTTATTTACTGGAGATTTTTTTAATGTAATTTTACATCCTCCAACATTAAGTCATATCGGACAGTGAATGAGATGGTTGAAATGATGCTCAAATGTGTCCAGGGTCCATGGAGCTTAGAGCTACCAGACATTCATCTTTAAGGATAAGGGAAAACCCCGTAAAACCTTATCCAGTTAGCTCACCCTGACCAAGATTCGAACTCAGGACCTCTTGAACATGAGGCACTCATGCTACCATCTACGCTACCGAGGCGGGCACTGTAGAAAGTGTTGTTACTTATCTGCAATATGGGATATTCTCATTTTTGCATGAACCACTTTCTCGTACTCCATTTTTATTACAGGCTGTAATTCCATCTGGTGTGCGTCCACCTTATCAGAATATCAATCATTCTGTATATACTGAAGAGAAAAAGGAAATAGGAAGATCTATGGAGGTTAGCGGCATAATACTGGGATGTATAATTCTAATGTTATTAATAATAGGAGGAGTCGAACAGAACCCTGGACCAGAGGAAATACAAACTATTCTGGAGAATCTGGTGGAAAAAATAAATAAACTGGATGGGATGGAGCAAAGAATAGGCAACAGTCTGGAGAAAATAGCTAAGGAAATAAAAGAAGAAGTAGGAAAAGAAATCCAAGGTATAAGAGGGGAAGTAGATGAACTGAAAGTGAAATTGGAAAGAGCAGATGAGCGGAGAAGAAGACTAAATTTAGTATTTATAGGAGTGAAAGAGAGAAGAGGTATTTGGCCATGGCAGGAAGTGTCCCAAATATTGACAGAAAAACTACAAATAGAACTACACGGTTGGGAGATAGTGGAGGCTTACCGCGTAGGAAGACATGTGGGGGAAAGGCCAATTATTGTACATTTCTCTACAACTCAATTAATCTACGAAATACTGGGAAGGGCTAAAAGGTTGAAAGGCACAAAAATCTTCATAAATAAGGATTTAACACCAGCCCAAAGACACGTGAAGCAAAATCTAATCCGAAGGATGATGGAAGCGAGAGCTGCGGGTAAACGAGCATATATCAGAAATTTGCAACTCTGGATAGAAGGAGCGAACGCAACGTATGCGAGCAAGAGGGATGTATGGAGCAGGGAGCCTACACGGGAGGAAATAACTCAGCAAAAATCCAGCCAAGTTTCACATACACAGGAAGGGACGAAGGAGTCAAAGTCTGGCACCGGCACACAACACAGAGATGATGTAATACAGCACGTGGTAACAACCAACACGTCAGAGGATACGTCATTGAGTGAATCCAACAAGACGAAAGGAAATCAAATCTCCGTCGAACAGAAGGGAAGTGAGGAAAGCAGCAAGATGACGTCAACACCTGTAACAACAAACGGGAGAAAGTGGCTGTCACCAAGGAGGGAGGAGACTACGGCAGCACGTGGACTGGTGGAGAGAGGGGAAAGAAGCTGGACGCAAACTATTGGTAGTAGTGAAGAAGAAGAAGAGGAGGGGGCGGTAGGTGGTGAAGGCAGGAGGAGAGGTAAAGCAGAGGCGGGAGATATTATAACTTCGCCGCATGGAAGTATAATGGTGATAAACAAAGACAAACGATCCTCAGCTGTTGAAGGAATTCAGCTGAGAAGCAAAAAGACATTGGAAAAGTATGTATGGTCAAGGGGCAGAACGGGTTCACAATAGCAGTCAGTCAGGAAAATAGGATTTTGGAACTGTGAGGGAATAAAAAATAAAATTAATACGGGAATCTTACAGCACTTTTTGGGGACGCTGGATTATTTAGCAGTGGTTGAAACATGGTTGAAAGATGAGGTCATTGACATACGGGGTTTTAGTTACGTAGGAAGAAAGGGAGAAGCATATGCAAAGAAAGGGAGACTATCTGGAGGCCTAGGTTTCTTTATTAGGAAGTCTCTGTGTAAAACAATGAAAGAATCATGGTCCAGGCATAAAGAAGTGCTTTGGGTTGTAATAGAAGATAAGGAGCTAGATGACAGCATGATATGTTTAGGTATAGTGTATAACCCGCCAGCCTCCTCACAGTTTCATAATCCCGAAATATTTTATCTGTTAGACAAAGACATTGAGAGGTTAAGGGATAAATACATTAACATTGAGATTATAATAATGGGAGATCTAAATATAAGAATTGGGGAAAGTGACGTAAATCTGACAGATGATTGGGAAAATAATAACCTAACAGGGAAAAATGATAATATTAGACGTAGCAAGGACAAGATCGTCGAGAGAGGAAGTGAAAAACTCATTGAATTTTGTGAAATAAATGCGCTTGACATTCTTAATGGGAAATACGGTGAAGATGAGCAGGGGGAATACACCTTCATAAATGCAAATGGCCAGAGTGTAATTGACTTTGTTTTCTGGTCCAATAATATTAGACATATAGTGACTAATTTTAAAGTGTCTAACATAAGTACCAATAGTGGTCATTTCCCATTACTAACATGTATTAAAATCAAATCTCAAAATGTGGAAGCTGACAAAATAAGGGAGAAAATAACAGCAAATAGAGAACATGTTAGATATAGGTGGAAGGAATACCATAAGGCAAACTTTGAAAATCTTTTAAATTCCGAGCGAGGGAAAATATGTCAGTATGGGGTACTATATAATTCGGAAACCTTTGAAATTGAAAAGGCGATGAATATCCTAAATTTCATATTGCAATGGGCAGGGGAACAGATGAAAGTTAGAAACAGGCAAATTATTGAAAGTGACACATGGTTTGATGAGGAGTGTAAAATAAATAAAGGTATTGTAAAAGCGGAGTTGGTAAAATGGAGAGAATCAGGGAATATCAAACTGAAAGAACAATATCTGCTAAGCAAATATTATTATAATAAGTTGCTGGAAAATAAAAAATCTCAATGGAGGAAAAGAAATGCCAGCAAACTAATCAGTACTATTACTGAAAATAATGTAAGTAAAATATGGAAAGGTATTAAGACATTATACAAAAAATATATTGTCAAATCTAACATAACTCAAGAAGAATGGTTAGAGTATTTTGCAACTTTATATACATTTGAAAGCTTTAGTGTAGGGAGGGTAATCCCTGAAATAGCAAATAATTTCAATGAAATCTTGGACAGTGTCATAACAGATGAAGAAGTAATGAATCAAATTAAAAAAATTAAAAGGAACAAAGCACCAGGTATAGATGGTATACCCGGAGAGTTCATTAGGGAATGGAGCAAAGACGTGAACCGAGTTAAAGTTATAACATCATTGTTCAACTCAATGAAAACCAAAGGGTATACACCTAAGAGTTGGAAAAAAGCTATTATTCAGCCAATTTATAAAGGTAAAGGGGATATGGATATACCCAATAATTACCGAGGCATAGCACTGTTATCGAATGTGGGAAAAATTTATACGGGTATTTTGGCAGAAAGGCTGCAAGTCTGGGTAGAGGAGCATAATATTCTTTCAGAATTCCAAATGGGCTTCAGAAAGGGGAGGCGGACAGTTGATAATGTATTCATCATAAAAACACTAGTAGATAAATACCTAAAAAATAAGAAAGGTAAATTATATATGGCTTTTATCGATTTGGAAAAAGCTTTCGATCGGGTAGAGCTGAAACTGTTGTGGTATAAGCTGTTAATGAAAGGAGTGAGTAATCAAATGGTAACTATACTAAAAGAATTGTATAATGAAAATACATTTTGCATAAAATATGAAGAAGGGGCACTAACTAAAGAAATACAACTGGAGGGAAAAGGACTAAGGCAAGGGTGCAAGCTAAGTCCAATTTTATTCAATTTATTTATTGATGATGTATTACAAAATATAAGTAAGAATAATAGTCTCATACCAGTAATAAACAACTTACAAGTCCCAGGTTTACTTTTTGCAGACGATTTGGTAATAATGTCCATTACTGTTAATGGGTTAAAAATATCTTTGCAAGAGGTGGAGAAATACTGTTCAGAGTGGGGCTTAAAGGTAAACAGCGAAAAAACCCAAATTGTAGTATTTAAAAAAGGAACTAAATTGAGTAAATATGAAAAGTGGAAGAAGGGAGAAGCTGAATACAAAGTAGTGCGTGACTGTACTTACTTAGGATTAAAATTGGATGCAGGAGGCAAATGGGAAAAACAAAAGAAATCAGCACTGGCAAAAGGGAAAGCAGCAATGATGGCTGTGAGAGGGTGTCTATATAAAATGCCAGAGATGGAGATGAAATGGTTGGAAAGAGTATATAGTTCTGTAGTCGAGGCCAGAATGCTATATGGCATTGAAATATGGGGGCTTGAGAATGGGTGGGAAGTTGTGGATCAGATACACAGGATGTTCTGTAAGGAAGTTTTGGGGCTGCCAATGGCAACAGCAAACGAAGTTGCTCAAATTGAAATGGGGAGAGTAACAAGGAAAGGGTTAATAATGGAAAGAGCCTTGAAATACTGGCATAGGATCTTGAATTTAGATGAAGGACTCTTATTGCAACAATGTTTAAAATATCAAGAAGCAAGTCTGCAAAGCTCGGGCTGGGCAAGCACTCTACGAAACAATTTAGAAAATAATGGCTTAGGGGATATTTGGAGAAAAAGAGAGAGAAATTATAAAGGTTTCTGGAAGGGTGTTAGAAAAAGATTTGAAGATATAGAGATTCAAAAACTGTTCAGCCAGTTAGGTGAAAAGAGGTCATTGGTATATTATGTTGAGTTAAAAAGTGGCTGGGGAAGGGAGCAGTATATAGATAAAACCATTAATGAAGAAAGGAAGGGGATAGCATGGCTGAGAGCAGGAGTGTGGAGGCTAAAAGGGCAGCGGAATGGGTTTGTGAAAGACAAGTGCCCATTGTGTGGGGGTAAGGAAGATGTGGAACATATCCTTTTCGAATGCAGGGAAACAGAGATTTGGCGAAAAGAATATATCTGGAGAAAAATTAAGCGAAGTCCTGATATATGTAAAATTATAGATAAAAATCTCAAGAATGTAGGTCAGTTCTTAGATAAAGTGAAAAATAAATGGAAGTGGACTGTGAAAAAAGGAAATGAACAATAGTGTGTAAGCAATAGTAGTAATGTTAGTAGTAATAGAAATGTAAGCAGTGTATTATACATTTTGTAATTCAATGGGCTGCTCACCAATTAATGGCCTGGGCCAAATACTGGTGATCAGCTCAACAGTTGTAATAGCTTAGTACACAAATAAATAAATAAAAAAAAAATATACTGAAGAGCTTTAATCAGTTTGGTCATCTGTTGGAACAAGCCTGTAATGCAATTAATATAATAGTCTATATTTCTAACTTACTATAACAAATGACAGCACTAGTTGCTGCTAAATACACTTTGTCACTTAGGCACTTAGTGCTACATTTATAACACTTATAACTTCTGAATTTCATTAGTCGCTCTCCACTGATCTCGACTGAAAGTCATAGTTCACTGTTTACTGAAAAAATGTCTATTGTCAATTCAACACAGTGGCTTTATCTGCTTGGGCTATTGTTCAGTGAAGATGAATGGCCACTAGTGGCCTTCAACTGGCCAGATTGGTATGCAGTAATTTCTTTGTCACAGGTAATTAGCTCTTCAATGTTCATCGGAGAAAGAAAATAAATTGTCAGCATATCAGGCAGGATTTATAAAAGGAAGGAGAACAATACATAATTTATACAATATTAAATCAGTTACAGACAAATGCTTAAGGGGAGGCATCTGTGAAAAATGCTAAAATCCAAAGTTCACATCAGAACTGCTTGAAATTTTGTCAGTAGGTGGGGTACAGGGAATTTAGTTAAGCTTTCAAAATTCATCTTCCTATCTTAAATAGTTTTAAAAAAAAAAAAAATATATATATATTTAGTGCTTTTTATAGTGTGATTTTTGTATGTTATATAAGAAGTCCCAAGTCATACAGTTTTTCTTTTAGATACTTTAAATTTTAGATTCAGGTTTCTGTGTACATCAATTATAAAAGTTGCTATACTTTTGAAGTGTGTGTCAAGTATTTTTGGAGGAAAAATGTTTTATGTGTGAAGATATTAAATTTTCCTTTTCCTTTTTTTTTTTTTTTTTTTTTTTGCTGTTGTTGCAATTTTGAGATTTAAATTGCAAAACCTGGAGCATTTTGAACATACAAAAACGTTGAAAAATTGAAAGTGGAGAAAAATGAATTTAAAGATTTAGATAGAAATTACACTACTTTGTTTACTTTGAAATCCCCATGCATCATATGCAGGCCCTACAGCTATCTTATTACCTTCTTTCCCTTAAATTTGGTGACCTTTGGCTCTTTTTTTTATAACTTTACTATCGACAATAGTTTTTACAAAATAAAAATAATAATTTTTTGCAGCAATTTCTTTACATTAGGAAACTTGTAACAATCTCTACAATTTTTTTTATAAAGGATTGAAACTTTGGATTATGGTTCCTTTAGATAATAGTTACAAAACTGTATATACTTATTTGCCCATGTCTAATGGTTCTGAAGGAGAAAATTTAAGGAATATGATAGAATTTTCTTGAATTTTTGTCAATTTTCTGTTTTCAATACCAATCATTATTATGCTTTTGATATACAGCCATAATGGTACCAATTTTTATTGAAAACTTATCTAGGAATATACATATATGCAAAACTTAAAGAAATTCATGGAAAACTTCAGTGTCTGGAGTATTAGCATCATTAAAAAAATGCTAAAAATTGGACACAGAAAAATCTACTTAGAAACTCTAAATAAACATAAACATTTTTTTCTATGTTTCAGAACCCTCCTGCACTATATAAAGACCACTCAGCTGGTTTATTATCCTCTTCTTGTTTTAATTTAGTCATTTTTAACCGCTTCCTGGCATATTTACATTTGCTCAATGAACTTTGAGCACTTTTGTTTTAGCTTTCACCAATCTCTAATACTGCTAATTTTCTTGCTAACAGGACTTATTTTGCTTACTGCAACTTTTAGCTTAACATTTAGACTAGCTTTACAACCCATATTAAATTCACTAACAGCTGCAGTCACTGCAATTTGCAATTTCTTTCTTGATACAAAAACTTCTTTGTGACATTTACTCCATGCAAACTTCTATTAGCATTCTGTGTTTCTCCTTTGATGCAACTCTCCAGTAGAATTGTACTAACTAATCTCATTATTTTTGTCTGAGATGGAAATTGTAAGTAGAATAGTTCATGCAGTTCATACCCATGGTCATGCAAAACTTCTGCATAGAAATATGACCCTTACCAATGTCCAGAAATTCATGAACCATTCTTCTATTTACATCAAAAGGTGACCTACTATACCTTGTTTCACGTAAGCTTGCCCAGTATCTCTTAACGGTCACGTGACCTAATCACCTCTCATTGGTTGCTGTTGTGGTAAT
Source organism: Mantis religiosa (assembly GCA_030765055.1). Classification (NCBI taxonomy): domain Eukaryota; kingdom Metazoa; phylum Arthropoda; class Insecta; order Mantodea; family Mantidae; genus Mantis; species Mantis religiosa. Next base: position 174,536,214 of record CM060948.1, read on the forward strand.
GACTGTCGTGCGGTAAAAATTAGTTCGTTATTTAACATGGTGATATATCATTATATGTTGGAAGAGAATTGTCAAATTTATATTTTCTTAACTGTTTTAATTAAATATATTTCACAACAGTTGATTTATCTGAAATGCATGTTAATTCTTAAACGAAGTAAAGAGCAGGTTCCTTTGCTCTCAAGCACATGGCACGATAGCACGTCATTTAGCGGTAGTGGTGACATTTGTTTATGACTTTTATCACTGACCTTGTTTTGAACTGGATTAGTCATGCATCGCCATTCGAGAGTGCGGGAGCTAAATTATTTTATTGATCGTTTACTGCGCATGTGCTTATTATATGTATAATGGCAGAGTCTACAGCCAGTTTTTCGCTGAAGTATCGCAAGGATAATTATTTACAAACAGGCGAAAAAAGAATTGTGTTGCATGTGTTTAATGCACTCACAGAGAAGAATTCGTCTTTGTCAGTGAGAGAAGTCGAAGAGCTGTGCTCTGAGTTACAGGTGTGAGTGTTAGATCCGTAGGAACATCGCGACATGAAATTGAGGAAACAGGAAAACTTAACACTCCAGGCAAAAGCAGGAATAAACAAAAGTGCGTGCTCGGAGAAAATACATGAAAAGTGTTGTGCGTCGTCATGTGTGTAGTTTTTCTTTAGAAACGAACTCCCTAACATAAGTAACATTTCGTCTGCTGTAAATGAGGATACAGATTTACTAAATTTCAGGAGATTGCTTATACAGCTGGGATTTGTGAATGAAAAAAGAGGCAAGAAAAATGTGCTAAAAGACAGAGGTGATATTGCTGTGTGGCGAAGACGCTATTTTAAGGACAACCACACTGCACCGAGATACAAATCGCTAAATATACACGAAGAACACACGAAAAGTAAAGTATGGTGTGACACGACTTTTAAGACTGAAAGACAAGCATTTTTGAAAGGTATGTGTTCTGGTTTAAAAATCTCAGTGGAAAAGGCCAAAGGCCTTTCATTATAAACTCTTTCAGTTTCATTGCTCAGTCATTGTGTTTCAATTTGCTCAGTTCATTATAAACTTGTATTTTTGCATGCCTTCATATCCTTATTTGTATGATTTTTGTATGATTTTATTTATCTTCCCGGCAATTATTACGAAATGTGATGGGAAGGCACCGCCTATGGCCTATGACGCGAAAGCATTAGCCAATTAGGGCGAGGGGGAGGGCTGTTGAACGCGGAGTGATACATTTCAGCCGGGCAAGGTTATATGAAATAGATATTAGAATCACTGTTAACTCTTGGGCTATAATATGTTTTCACTTAACATTTACCTCAAGCAGAGCATTCTAGTATCATTGCTTACAATTATGACTTGTAAACCTTAAAGTTTCACTAAATTTTGCATTGAAATAGCCACTGTCCTGCTAACCTAACCTGGTATGAATTATATATCTACTGTTACAACAAGAAAGCAATATAATGTTAAAGCAGGCTTTATTCCTATTCTAAGCAATAGTAATCTAATATAAGCTGCTGTCCACAGCTTTCACTTGCATGTAAACCATATTTCACAAACAGTACATGTGGAAATGTTTGTTTACACTCAAAAGTAGGAACCAATTGGCAGATGCTGAGCAGAACTGTTTAGTAGCTTTCACAAACATCCAGAAGATGTCTCTGCACATTGCTGCAGTGTATGGAATCAAACCGCATAGTTTAAACGTGAGAATTCCATCAATTTCTTTGTGACACGCTAGCAAAGGCAATATAAATGGCCATGCCCACCCGCGCATAGTCATTTAAATAATGACGTAGCAGCGTTTTAAATGGCGCTAGGGCGTAACTGATGGCAGATTCTGAAACTACAATGTTTAAACATAGTTTTAAGGCAAAAAACGGAAAATGTCGTTTTTTGTCATTTTTGATGAAATTTCACGGATGCCTCCCCCCCTTTTTTTGTAATTTACGTCATCCAACATTAAGTCACATCGGACGGTGAATGAATTGGATGAAATGATGCTCAAATGAGTCCAGGGTGCATGGAGACCTCCCCTTAAGTTACAAAAGAGGTAGAGTATATATGGCATTTACTGATTTCAAAAAAGCATTTGATACTATAGATAGAGAAGCATTATGGTTTAAAATGAGGGAAAAAGGAGTGAGCTCAAAATTTACAATATCAATTCAGAATATATAAATGAACAACAAGTTTTGTGTTAAGATGAATGGAAGTGAAATAACTGAGTAGATTGCAAATAGTATGGCATTATAAAAAGATATAAACTTAGTCCCATACTGTTTAATTTATTCATAGACCATATATTAGATGAATTAAATGAAGATAACTTATTTTCCTACAGTAAACAAAAGGGTAATAACAGGAATACTCTTTTGCAGATGATTTAGTGATAGGTTCTATCATAATTGGAGGTTTATCGAAAGTTAGTGGTATAATGGTAAAGATAATGGCATTAAAAATGGGCACAATTTGGAGAATATGTAATATGTATAAAGGGAAGAAATACAGGGTGAACATTTTGGGGAAAAACAGGTTATAGACAGGGAAATCAAAACACAAAATATGTAAGGAAAAGTTTGTGTCAGTGGAACAAATGAAAGAGCTAAATAAAATGTGCAAATTGATGTGATTAAAGGGGCATGCTGTCATTCGCACATACAGTGCTGATCAGCCCGAGAATCTAGTTTTCTTCCACAATGGGACCGCCATGGTACTTCCTCCTTCCATTTTTGTGTTCATTGATCTGAATGCCTATTTTGTCCCTGTTGGTATATTGTGACAGACAAAAAAACTTGTCTCAAACTGCTTTATTGGTCAGCAAAATCATTGGGTCAAAGCTATAGTACAATCAGCTTCTCTTTTACATAAATACTTCTTCGGCACATCTCTTCAGTGTTTCTTCTTGTCTCTTTAGCACACACCTTTGTGCTGCTAGTGATCTCTCTAACATACACACAGGTGTACCTCTTATACGCAACTACACGATTCTTAACACAGGTCATATATTCACATGTAAACTGTTTTGCAGTCTGTTTCACAGGCCATCGATTCATTACCATGGAGCTTGGAATGCAACACACTGCTAGCACTGCTCACTATCTAATTCATAAACTGCTCCAAGGTGCGGACTCCTCCCCCAAGGAGTAGCATTCGTCAACTCAACTTGAAGCTTGAAATGCATACAAACTCAAACTCTTAACTACTACTCTGTTTCCCAGGCCTCACATTAGCTTTATATATCTGCTACCTTAAACTCTTGGAACTAGAAACCTCTCTAATTACAGTCTAGGAAGGTGTTTTGTGTAGTAATAATATGACATGCTTCTGCTTTGTGATGTCAGCTACTGGCTGTGCTTGATGGTGAGCCTTTACCTTTCCACCAACCAATAAACATCAGGGCGAGGAGATTCCTTGGTACTGCTCCTTCTATTAGCAGACACACGATGGTGACATAACTTCACTACAAGCGCCACCATCGTCAATGTGACAGTATTTGTCTGTTGAGGATAAGCACACCACCTGACAATAACTGAACCAATCAGATATTCTTCTGGGGTTTATATCTGTGTCCCGAATAGAACAATGGACAGGGGTGTTTGTATGAGAATGTGTATTGTATTTATTTTCATTCTATGGGACAATGTACATTGTTTTGGATACGTCATTTAGTAAAATATTTAGTCATTTTATTCATATGTCCAATGACAGTTTAAAACATAAATACAATAGGTAACAAAAGTGAATCAAGTTTATACTTTGGGACAATAGGTAACGATTAGTAACACAAAGTTTGTCATTAAGAGCTACTTGTTCACAATATATACTTGAATGTGCATTGTAGAGCAGAATAGCTCACATACCGACAACTCATTTATAGAATAAAAAGTATGCAGAAATAGGAATGATTTTAATTGCTTTTTAAAGTGATGAATCTTGGCAATTTCTTTAATATTCTATGGCAGAATGTTAAATAATTTGATACCCATGTTTTTTACATTATTTTTAGCTATACTGGTTCTACAGAACTGAATATGCGAGGCATTCTTTTGTCGAGTGTTGTGGTGATGGAGATTTTGATTCGTTTCAAGCTCATTGTAATTTTTTTTTTATGAGTTAATGTCTCCAGTATAAATTTAAAGGCAAGAGGAAATATTTTTAGTGCTCTGAAGAGAGCTCTGCAGAAAGACTGACTGTCCGTGTCACTTATTATTCTGATTGCCCTTTTCTGTAGATTAAATATTGGCTCACTTTCATAACATGTTCCCCAAAATATTATGCCCTAGGACATAAGACTGGAAATTTGCATAATAAACATTTCTTTGGAAATTCAAGTTTACAGTATGTTTATTCAGACGTGGCAGCTGAGAAAATATGCGCAGTGTCTCAACCTCTCCGCCACCTACTGGCACTAAGAGTGGGGGTCAGTTAAACCTGTGCAGTCGTTGAGGTTGTACGTGTCTCTTATGAATTTTTTAAGGCTCGGGTCCGTGTAATTTATAGTTTTATATGTATATGACAGTGTACTTTAATATATGTACAGTAAATAGTAGTTCTCATTGTTCTTAGTTATTGTCAGCGTACTTGTAAGTGCGTGCGTGACTGTGTGTCTGTGTGCGTGCACGCCTGCGTTAAGTGAATTTTCTTTTACTGCAGACTTTAATATTTTAAAACATGGACAGCAAACTACAAGGTAAAGTGTTGCACTCCCAAACCAGGGAAATTGTTAGTAATGTTTATAAGTACATGAAAAGACATGCAGAAGCTGGCTTAGTAACTCTTAGCATCAAAAACATTGGGAAGAGTGTGGCTGAGGCAACAGGTGTTTCTGAAAGAAGTGTAAGGACAATTTCTAAGGAAACAAAAGATATTAATCGTGGTACTTCGACTTCATTCTCCACACCACACAAAAAGAGACCAAAGAGGTCTTTTCGTGCCAGTTTGGATACTTTTAATGAGGCAGTAGTGCGCCAAACCGTGAACAAATTCTATATAATTTGCAAACAAAGACCGACACTGAGGATGGTGCATGCTAAATTAAAGGATTCGATAAAATTTGAAGGGTGCGTATCCACACTAAGAAAATACTGCTAAAGCTGGGTTTCACATGGACATGGAAACGGACAAAGAAGAACAGAAAAATTTTAATGGAGCGCCATGACATCAGAACTAAGCGCCTCCGTTATCTCAGAATGATGAAGCAATATAGAAGCGAGGGCCGTCCCATAATATATATGGATGAGACGTATATCCATTCATCTCACACTACTCCGTATGCTTGTAGTGATGACAGTTTCCACAGCCTCTTAGCACCGGTATCCAAAGGTCAGCATCTTATCGTGCATGCTGGAGACGAGCAAGGGTTTATCCGTAACGCGTATATTCGGTTCAAGTCCCAGCAGAAAACCAGTGACTACCACGATGACATGAACTATACGAATTATGAGAAGTGGATAAAAGAAAGACTGATCCCTAATCTTCCCCAAAATTACATATTGGTAATTGACAATGCACCTTACCACAATGTGATTCTTAATAAGGCGCCCACTGCAAGTTCCAGAAGAGATACAATGATTTCGTGGCTGAAACAAAACCTCTCCATGGAACATTTTACAAACATTGATTTCTCCTCCCTGTACAAACCTGACATTTACAATATGATCATCCCCCTCAAACCCAAAATCCCTAAGTACAAAATATACAGCTTTCTTCAGGCACATAACCACACAGTTTTACGCCTTCCACTTTATCATCCCGAGTTAAATCCAATCGAACTGTTGCCTGAAACCAGCCTCAAGGTAAGATGAATGCAATTCCTCCTCTCTCTTGCACGCATGTGGCTGCCAGTCCTACCCCCACTCTCCTGGTTGCCCCCTCTTCTACTGCACAGCTAGCTGCCACCTCATGTTAAACAAGCTGTACTTCATGTTTAATAGATCTTAGTAAGGAACAAGCTGAACTCAATTTAGAAATTTAATTTATCATTGTGGTTCTTCCATTTTAGATTTTCGTGTAGAATAATTCTCAAAAAAACTTTGTATCTTTCTCATATTTTATGTGAGGTTGTGCATTATTTTGATAGGTATGAAATGATATAGTGGTAGTTTTACTTAGATTTATTACACAACCAGCAGTTTGAAATTTTTTTTTCTTGTGGCAAGGGATGCGACATGTGATCATACCTAATTTTGGGTCCGTGAACACGAAACTGTTATTCCTTTCTATGTATCACATCAGGTTTGCTTGCAATAGATACTCCAAGATTTGAGACATAAGAATAAGTACTCTGTAGCCTGCCTCGGTAGTGTAGATGGTAGCATGTCTGCCTCACGTTCAAGAGGTCCCGAGTTCGAATCTTGGTCGGGTTGTAAACCAACTACAAATAGTTTTTGAGATTAAGTTTGGAAATATCATAGAGAAAATATAGTGATATTTTGTAAACAGTCCACAACATGTCTTCCACTATTTTTTGTGAGAGGGGTGAAATAAACTAAAGTTTCATCAATATAAGTGCCAATACCTAGGGTCGAAACAGAATCTTACGTTTCATGTATTGCTGGAACACACATGTTCGTGATTTCTGTACTCTAACAATTAAATATGACCAAAGAATTCATGAAAAAGGTAATGTAAATGTGAAACAGCACCAGATATTCTTACAGGAAAAAATTTTAATCACCTTTTTTGCGAACATTCCTAGATTTTCCTTTTAAATGACAGGTTGGCTGCCCAGCGTGTGGTTGCTGAAACACCAACAGTAGTCGACCATCATTGGTATATCCCACCTCCCTTGTTATCTTCTTTCTGCCTCTTTGATGTCTTGATGAAATTCTCTCTGCCTTCTCTTCACTATCTGCTGCAAGGTTTTCAGGAAATTGATCGAGATAAGAATAAAGGAAGTGCAGTTTCGGGCTCATTCTACACCCCAACTCCTTCATGTGCTCCAACATGGTTTTCACTATTGTTTTGTACTGTTCACTGTTTACATTTCCAAGGAACTTTGTCACGATGACTCTCATTGAAATTTATGCAAGTTCCATGGCACTCGTCTATTCAGAGTTTGGGTCTTTCAGCAGTATTCTAATTTGTGGCCCATCAAAAATGTCTTCCTTGATTTTTGCATCTGATAAATATGTAAACTTGCTTGCTGTATACTGAAAACAGGGGCTGCTTCTGTCCAAGGCCCTTAAACTGCTTCATGATTCCCAGTTTCATGTGTAGTGGTGGCAAAGTTTCACCAACGCAGTTATTGGCCATCTCTGACCCTTCATTATGTAGCACCCAAACATGTAACAGAATGACACTGGCTTATTTACACATCTTCTTTTAATTCCTTACATACTCAACATTTTCATAGCAGAACAAAATATAAACAACAGGTCAGATTTCAACCACACTCATGACATAACTGATTGTCACTGGACTAGGCAGCATTAGGAATTTTGCCACTACTGTGAACTACAAAAATGCAACTATTTATTTCAACAATGCATTTTATAGACAGTTCAATGGAATGTTGTTGGATTGACAAGCACGCACAAGAATAGCAAAGCATAGCAAAGGTACTATATGCGTAAGTTTTCTTGAGCGGTATGGTGCAGGCAGAGGGGAAGAAGAGAGCTAACATGTTTTTGTCTCTGTAGGGTAGTCAACCTAGAAAACCACAGTTCAGCCAAACTGCGGTAAGATAAGCGAAGATATGCACCAAAGGTGTGAGATGTGTGGACATACAATAAATTGAACTCCATCTGATAAGCTAATATACATGTTTACTGTTAGCTGTATGATGCATTGACACATTTTAAGACAGTAAATCACGATTATTATGAAAACTAGACATGATACAAGGAAGCTAGTGGCATTTCTGAAATCAGGAGACTTTGTTTAGTCATCATTTATCAGATGCTTTGCCGCAAAAAGCTTGCTGGATAATGTTATTAGCCTATTGGCTTGAAACCAAGAGTATTATGTAGATTCTGTTAATTATTACCCTTTATCAGCACATTGGCACTGTCGGCAAAAAGAATCATATCTGCTTGTTTGACAGTTAATGGCATATCATTTATATAAATTGAAAACAATGGATCCAGGGTTGAGCCTTATGGCACTCCTATATCAATTTCACTGTTTTTTGAACTATACCTGTTGATTTTATTACCTTCAAGGAACTCAAACTCCACAGTTTTTTCTCTTTGTTAGGTATAAATTTATCAAATCATTGATATTGTGACTTTGTGGGTTCGTAGAATTAAAAGTCCAATTTGCCAAAATTCTAAATGTTCTGTATTTCCGTAGAAATAAACTGTTCAATCTTCACGTAACAACATTACATCACATATACAACACAATCTTTCAAGGTCGATGACAATAACAGACAGCGTTCAACTCTCGTTACAACATCAACAACACTTTACAGCTGTTTACTCTCCTGTTTTACAACTAACTCTTGGCGAGTCGTCACTTCCATAAATACCTCATTCATAATTCGAGACTGTTATGGAAGTTTGTCTAACATGTCACCAGGTAAAACTCGACTGTTCTAGAATGTAATTATATCTGTTGGCAAGTCTTTTATTTCCGGCGCTATGTTTATCTGCTTATGCAAGCTCTTTACCTCCATGAAACACTATCCGTCTGTTAATTATCTGCACTATTTTTATTTGCTGGCTCTTTGTTTCCACACTGCCTGCCTATCCGTTTCTTTGTGTAAACAAGCCGCACGATCATAGATAACGGCTCGCGACAATATTTTCACAAATTCATATTTTTCTTATTTGGATGACAATATTTTGTGGGTCCAAAACATCATATGCTTTGGATAAATCCAAGAAAACTGCAATACTTGACAGGTTCCTGTCAAGACTCTTCTACTATATCTAATAAGTGATAAATTGCTTTGACCTGTTTTGTCTAAAACCAAAGTGTGCCTCTTATGATTGTGAAGAAAAAAGATTATGCACGTACATATTACCCGCTCAAAAATTTTGGAGAAAGTTAATAATGTCTTTCTTGAACAAAGGTCTTACTTTAGCACTTTTTAACTATTGAGGAAATTTTCCTGATTCTATTGATAAATTGTAGATATTTACATTATGTATTCAATACATTGTTTAATAATCCAGTCTGGAATGTCATCCATTCCTGACGACCACTTGTTTTTCATTTCCCCTACTACTTTTATTATTTCTATTTCTGTGATCAGATCTAAAAACATGCTATTGTTAACTCTTTGTATACTCTCAGGTACATTCCCATGCTTTGTGAAATGTGTGCTTGTTTTAATTAATTTACTTGCTATTTTCAAAAAATATAAGTTAAATGAATCTACAATTAATTGAGGCTCCATTACAATCTCTTTCGTACACTTCATTTCCTGTATTATCTCTTTATCATTACTTTCCCAATTCCTTTGTTCACTATTTACCAAGCAGCTCTATTGTTTGACCTTGCAATAAAATTTTAATTTTCCATTTTCTTCGCCCGTTTAAAAGCTGCGTGTATATTCTTCTATATTGGTTCACATATTCCTCTTTGACCAAACCTTGTTTTTGAAAAGCATTTAGTAGCAATAGCTTCCTGCTACATATAAGTATTTCTTCAGTTATCCAACTTCTTTTGTAGTGTCTAAGACTCACCCTTCTTAATGGGAAGGCTGTATTAAACCAGTACAAAAAAAAAAGTACTTTGAAATGAATTAAAGTATTATCTACATTTATTCCTATTTTACAGATTTCAATAAATTCTTAAAATTAATCATTCTCCTCTTTAAATTCTCTTTTTTATTATTTGGCAATTTCTAATTTGTGTTGGCTTTTGCATCTTACTATTAAATATTTGTGCACACTGATCAGAAAAACCTGCGTGGGCATAGTTGAATGTAAATAGGAGTACTTGGCAGGTGGTACATGAGAACAATCTTTAAAACATTAGAAATGTCACTACACAACTTGGAAATAGAAGCAGCTGTACATTTTGAGTTGAATTTATGAGAAAAGATCACATTCCTATTTCATTGTTAGTCTGGAATGTGTTGCTTACACTTAGGATGACCTAATGTCAGGAGAGCCGGGATCATTAGTTTTTCTTTTCTGTAGTGTTTATCACCCACTTTTACTACATGTGGCTATGCAGGCAGTGACACTGATATACATAAATGAAGATGGAGCAGCTGTGGAATGAGATGGCAGGGTAAACTAGAGCACCCAGAGAAAACCCAACCCTAGTTCACTTTGTCCACCACAATCTCGCATGTGGTCACCTGGTTTCAAACCTGGGCCGCTTTGGTGAGAATCTAGTGGTCTAACCATTCGACCACATCATTAATTACGAATTCATGCCCGAAACTAGGGTTCAGACAGGTCAGATTTCCCTTGTTTGTGTTAATGAAGTCAATTTGCCATTTTCTTTATGTCATAGACAGTAAAAACCTTCATTTGGAATGAATTTTGTATAATCTGAGAACTTGTTTATTCTTAAGGAAAACATGTTTCAGCAGCTTTTGTTCCCATCCTCAGCTTCTGCTTGACTACCTGCATCACTCCACATTATGGTTGGTCTTGTCCTTGGTGGTGGTTGCATGAACTTCAGCATGAGTAGGTTGCCAGGGGATATTCAGAGATTAAAAACACATTTCCATACAGAGATGTTTTCTCAAATTGCAAGTTAAGTTTTCCCCAAAATATTCTTTTGTTTTGTTTTCTTAGATTTCTGTTTATGTTGGTTGGTTTCTCAAAAAAATGTCAAGCTACTGCTGCTCTGTCTTCCTGTTTTTGTTTTATGTTCCTTGTGTGTTACTTTAGGTTTTAATGTTTCTTTTTGTCTTTCTGATGTAGATTTTCTTGCAATCATTACAGTTTAGCTGGTATATTCCTAGTTTGTTCTTCTATGAGATATTTTTCATTAAGAATTTAATGTGTTTTTGATGGAGTAACTATTTTTCTGCGCCAAAATATTATGCTGTTTAAAGAATTTCTGAAATTGTTTAAAGGTATAGGGTTCAATGCAAATTTCTTGAAGTTTTTTTTTTTTTTTTTTTTTTTTTTTTTTTTTTTTGAGGGGGATGCGAGTGCTGGTTTATTTTACTCTTTTTGTGTTTGGCTTTTTAATCTTAGTTATCATTTCTTTGCAGACCCCATTATCTCTAGCTATGTGTAATGTGCTTTCTTACTCCCAGTTATATTCATCTTTGTTTATCAGGATGTTAACTAATCTGTACATAGGCCGCCTCGGAAGCGTAGATGGTAAGCATGTCTGCCTCACGTTCAAGAGGTCCTGAGTTCGAATCTCGGTTAGGGTGAGTTAGCTGGATAAGGAATTTTCTGGGGTTTTCCCTTATCCTTACAGACAAATGTCGGGTAGCTCTAAGCTCCATGTACCCCGGACACATTTGAGCAGCATTTCACCCATTTCATTCATCGTCCGATATGACTTAAAGTTGGAGGACGTAAATTTAAAAAAAAAAAAAAAAAAATCTGTACATATGATATGAGATCGGAGGAATATGAGAGCTGCTGTTGGTGGGGGGCAGGGTTGTAGCTATTTTTATTTAAGTAGTTGGGGGGGGGCGTGCATGCATGCATGTTTTTTAAGATTTTCTTGATTTTAATCCAATCACGTCACATTTAAATGCCTGGGCAACTAACCAAGAAATCAGATATAAATCCGCCAGCTCTGAAGGTGGTGACAGCTTAATGCTTAAAGAAGCATTTAAAACCAACCTATAATTATTTTTGCTGAAAATTTGCATGCACAATACTGTGTGTGTGTGTTTTTTTTTTTTTTTTTTTTTTTTAAATACCTGGCATGCCCCATTCCTTAGGAATACTACATGCCTTATTTTATTTACATTATATACAACTTTTACAATGATTTTACATATCTTGTATTTGTATTGAAATGTTACCTACAATATTTTACAATAATCTTATTAAAATAGTTGCAATTAATTAGGAGTTTTATTAAATTTTTATGCTTCATTTGCCTACTCTATATCAACAAATTTGACAAAGCATTTTAGATGTGTGTTAATAAGTTCCTCTTTGGTAATGGGCCACGTGCATTGTCTGCTTTTTATTTTCCTGATCATTTCGGTTCTTTGTTTATGATTGGACATCGGCATATTATGTGGTCTACTGTTTGGTCCTCTTCTTGACATTTGCATACTGGGCTATCTATTAAAGCAAATCGATGGCGATATGATTGCCTGTGAGTGTTTTTTTTTTTTTTTTTTCTTAAATTTTTCTTGGTGATTTTAACCCAATCGCGTCACATTTCAATGCCTGGGCAACTAACCAAGAAATCAGATTTATATCCCCCAGCTCTGAGGTTGGTGGTAGCTTAATGCTTAAAGAAGCATTTAAAACCAACCAATAATTATTTTTTGCTGAATATTTGCATGCACAAGACTCAAAGCATAAGCTCAGCAATAGTGTTTTAATAATATTGCTGTTGTGTGTGATAAATATCAAAACAATCCTCTAAATGAAGAGCAACACCACACTTTTTACACAGCCACACACTTTCACTTCGTTTACCCCTTCTGTAGCACATGACACACCTTCTCTTCTTTTCAGTTGAGGGAATGTGCATAGAGAAGTGAGCCCATGATTTTGCCTGTAGTCTCAAAGGGGTTTGCTAGAAGAAGGTTGACCTCAAACCGAATACTCTGGCAGGTGCATGGATTCCAGTAGCTGTTGCGCAATTGTTCTGAAGTTCTGCATAACTTGTCTTCTCCTTTCCTGTCATCTCGTAATACACATTGAAGGAGTTGTAAATACATATATCAAGAAGATAGAAAATTTTCTTGTACCCCTTCACTGTGCGTCTTATTATGGGAAACAGAGCTGTCCTTGGTCCTGTAAATCAACACCTCCCATCCCCTTCTGGTACTCAAGGGCATATTTTGGTTTTTGGACCTTCTCTCTTGGTGTTTGGCCTTGTTTTCTTTTCATTTTTCCCGTCTCTGTGATGTCAGCTGTTTTGTGTTTAGTGGAGAGAAAATAAACATCCTTATCTCTCCACCTCACACATAGGATATTTTTGGCACTCCGTATCTCATGCTCCCTGCGCTTTAGTTTATTTATGCAGATATTACATGGCATATCTTTCCAATTAGGTCTTACAGTCCCAATTGCATTTGTTTGTTTCTCAGTAAGTCTTCTAAATAAATCTGGAGAGGAATACCAATTATCTAAAAATACTGTGACCTCGGTTCAACAATGGTTCACACATACTGAGCACTACATTGGTACTGGCAGGAAGACTAGAATCTAGTCTATCTTCACCTACATAGATTCTGAAATAAAGGCAGTAACCTGAACTAGATTCACAAATTTTGTAAACTTTTAGGAGAAATCTTGCTCGTTTGGATCTATTACATTGCACAAATGAAAGACGGCCCCTGAATTTCATTAGACTTTCATCTAGAGCAATATCCTGACATGATGATGATGATAGATATATAAGGGCGCTCAACTATGGCGGTCATCAGCGCCCTTTACAAAACTAGTCATGGCAAAAGCCATATATAAAACTTTTTAAAAACTATACAAGTGTAACAAAACCTATTAAAAATACACGTACATAAAAAAACATCAATCAAAACCTACTAAAAATTTCATTCACTAAATCCTAAACTCTAAACTAGACAAGAATCTAAAAACCTTCTCCACGTGTCTCCACGCACGACCTACACGTGGGTGGGTCTGTTGACCGTCTCCCTCAACCACGAAGAGGAGCCCACACGAGGGAGACTGTTGGCTCGGGACCCCGGGTGTGCCAAACCTGTACCTACCAAAGTAGGCCCCTGGGGGATATATCCTGACATGGGTGATATATTTCTGAAAATTTGGAAGAGAAGTGCTGTATTATAGGTCTAATTTTTTTTTTTTTTTTTAGTTTATCACATTGGTTTTCTTTGTCATCTGTGAAATGTAAGAAACGGGAAATCAATTTTAATCTCTCCCTACTCATTGTTTCATGAAAAATTGTAGTGTCGAGGCATCGGTTTTTGCTCCAGTACAATTGAATACCTGATTTTTGCACTTGAGACATCAGAATAACTAAAGCTATATAGGTCCTAATTTCATCTGCCGTAAATCTAAACCATTTGTCATCATCTTTCAACACTTCTGTTGGGATTGTTCAACTGCCTTGTTGCGTAAGCATTCACTTCGTCACATATTTTGTCGAATAAGGGTTCCATGTATTCCAAGAAGATTGAAAGTGCAGAAGGCATCTCTGGCGAATACTTGTCCAGTAAGGCTTTACAAACCCCACTATTTGCCGTAAACAGGTACAGAATGGAGTTACTGTCAGTTTTAGTCCAAATCCAGTCACACTGATTCCGCTGCATCGTAATGTGAACACGTTTCGAAGGGCCTGGTGCGTCATCACTGCTTTCATTTCTACTTTCCTCGCTGCTTTCTTCACTAAATTCATCTTCACTGTCACTAGAAACTTCTTCAGATTCTGTTTCATATTCTGAAAAATCGTCATTTGCTGTCACTGTCTAATACACTTTGTATCAATTTTCTTAAACTGCCCTCGTCATCCGCGCGAGCTTTCCTTTCGACCATGATTGCTACTGAGGCGAGGGAAATAACACTAAGATAAAATTGTTTTTACTGTGTATAAACACAGCTGCTGACGTTATAGTGAGCAAACTTACAAACATCGCATATCAGTGATTCGTTCTAAAGGTATACGTATGACATCTATCTGGAATTTTATGGAGCATTGCAGCATGCAAGCTGAGCTCGTCATATGATTCAAATGCCAAAATGGCACGTGACGAGCCCTGGTCGTCAAATGATGCGAATGGGTTAAGATCATGATCCTTCTCCACTTTGAATTTTATAGATTTTTTTCTTGAAGGTTTAGTATTTTAGAGCATCTTTCAAGTGTTTTTCTGGGACTATTGAAAAAGTCTTACCAACATAGTACTAGCAAATTCTGAAGAACCAGTGGAATGCCTTTGTGACTTATTTCTAAAGTGCTCATAAAAAGGTCTGCCAATAGTAGTGAAAGTGGTTGCCCATTGCTAAACCTGAGTTTTGTTTATAATACTTCTCATTGAAGGTACATATGCCAACCACCCTACAGCTTTCTACAAATTTCAGAAATCTTTAAGCAGCATAACATCATTTTGTCCGGAAAAATAGTTACTCCAAAAACTTATTAAATTCAAAATTAAGAGATGTCCCACAGGAGAACATACCAGGAATATACCAGATAAACTGCAAGAATTGTGAGAAAATCTAAATTGAGAATATTAAGAGAAACAAAAACAAGAATAAAAGAAAAACTATTTGTAGTCAGTTTTTTTGACATTTTGTCACTTATATTTTTATATTATTGAAGGACTATATTCCGAAGTTGTCACATCCATTTACAACCTCTTTCCAACTAATGTCTTGTCTACTCTCTTCTCTCTGGCGGTGGAATTATTTTGATATCGCTTACTAAATCCCTCCAATCATGCATAAGAATAAAAGAAACTTACAAGGAACATAAAATAATAATATGTAGACAAATTGGTGATAGCTTGGCATTTTTGGAGAAATCAGCACAACATAAATAGAAATCTGAGAATTTTAAATATTTTGTGAGAAACAGAACTTACAGTTTGGGAAAACTTCTACGAGGGCTATTCAGAAAGTAGATTACGTTTTGGAATAAAAAGTAAACAAAGTATAGGAAACAAATTTTATTATATACAGATGAAAGCCACACTCAAATACTACTTTTCGACATAGTCACCATTCAAATTAAGGCATTTATCGTAGCGATGTACGAGCTTGGAAATTCCTTCGTCGAAAAATTCGGCCGCCTGCGCCTTCAACCACTTCGTTACCTCTTCTTGCAGCTGTGCGTCGTCATCAAAACGCTGCATAGCCAGCCACTTCTTCATTGCTGGGAATAGGTGGAAGTCGCTCGGTGCCAGGTCGGGACTGTACGGCGGATGAGGAAACAACTCCCACTTAAAAGATTCAAGAACTTCACGAGTGACATTTGCCGTGTGGGGCCGGGCGTTGTCGTGAATCAACAAGATCTTAGAGCTCAACATTCCTCTGCGCTTGTTTTGAATGGCTCTTCTGAGTTTTTGGAGAGTTTGGCAATACCTTTGAGAGTTTATTGTAGTGCCTCTTTCCAGGAAGTCCACCAAAATCACACCTTTTCTGTCCCAAAAAACAGTCGCCATCATCTTCCTTGCCGACATTGTTTGCATGCATTTCTTGGGTTTTTGGGGAGAACTTGTGTGCCCCCACTGCATTGATTGCAATTTCGTTTCACAGTTCACGTGTTTCACCCATGTTTCGTCACCAGTAACGATGCGATCGAGTAAAGAGTCACCATCCTTATGGTAAACGTCCAAAAAGTTCAACGCTGCAGCCATTCGCTGATTTTTGTGGTCCTCTGTCAAGATTTTTGGAATCCATCTTGCACAAAACTTGTGGTAACCAAGCTTTTCGCTGATGATTTCGTGCAACAAACTTCGCGAAATTTGTGGAAAACTCAAAGAAAGTTCCGTTATTGTGAACCTTCGATTTTCACGGACTTTAGCATCGACTTTTTCGACAAGTTCGGCAGTCACTATGCTGGGTCTCCCACTTCGATCTTCGTCGTGAACATTGGTTCGGCCATTTTTAAATCTGATGACCCACTGACGCACTCCTTCTTCAGTGATAATGTTGTCCCCATACACTTCACAAAGCTGCCGATAGATTTCTATCGGTTTACAGTTTTTTGCAGTCAGAAACCTTATTACTGCACGCACCTCGCAGCTCGCGGGATTTTCAATTAACGCAGACATTTCAAACCGTCACAGTATCTGAACGGAGCACAGCACGAACCTCTCACTAGCACGGCTAGATGCCGACTGAGCTGCGCAACGCTCTGACCCCAAGATGGCCGCGCTAGCCCCGCCCCTAGCGGAAACAGACGAAAACGTAATCTACTTTCTGGATAGCCCTCGTATATAAGGAGAATTTGAAAATGTGTTTTTCATTTTAAAATCTGCTTAGTGACCTACTTTTGCACAAGTTCATCCAACCACCACCAGGGACAAGGCCAACCAACACATGGAATGATGCAGGCAGTCAATCAGGAACTGGGATGGGAGTAAAAGGTCCTTAAGAATAAACAAGTGATATAGTCGTAAAAACTATTTGTAGTCAGTTTATTGACACTTAAACCAACTACAAATAGTTTTTACGGTTAATTTTGACGTAGCAGTTACTAAATTTTTCCAAACACACATAAGTGATATAGTGTTAAAAATGACTCAGTAGCTAAATTTGGTACACATGACTGTCACTAGGTCCAGCAATTCTAAGTAAATCAAAAAACTTTAATGCCATAGTTATGTAAGAATTGCTTAAAAAACCAGTTTTCTTTTCAAATTCTTCAAACAAGAACATGGAGCAGATATGCTTTTTAATTAATTTTCTAAATTATCTCCCCATTTTTATACATAATATTTTGATTGGTATAGCAGTTATATCCATGCACAAGTTAATTTCTGATTTTTTGAAAATACTTTGTTAATTAAAATAAATTTCAGTTTTAAGTGATATTCAGCAATTAGGTAATTTTTTATTTTAATTCTAGCTATTTTATGGGTGATTTTTCTAATATTTTTTACTCCTCAGAATTGTGGGCTGTGGTGATTACAGGCCCATATCCAAATTATGTAATAAATGGATAATTTTGTTATAAATGAATTCATATATTACTAAATTATTTTCATTTTCTAATTTCAGGATTCTGTACCAATTAGTATATATTAATTGTTCTTGCAGTGCAATATCCAACCTAGTCCAAGATTTCTGACTGTAGAAGGAAATTGAAATTCAGTGCTATAGCTGGTATTCAAACACATGATGTCCTGCTTTCTGTACCAATATTTTAATGTTCTTTTATGATGTTCTTCTTGGATATTCATTCAGTGTCTATTTAAGCCACTCTCCCTGGACTGACAGTAGCCGCAATGCTGTTCTACGGCAGCTCCTATACAACAAACCTATTGTTTACCATCTATCTTCAAGTTTACACATATTTAACTAAGTTATATGTGCGCTTCTACTACTGCAATGTAAATTCATTTACCACTAGAACACATTCTCTAATTAAAGACATAGCACCTTCCTCACCTTTTTCTAGGGGTATCTTTATTTTTTCCTCAGACTTCTCTTCCATATATTATAAAACTCAAATGCATTTTATTTACAAGTACTTCCAACTTAAATTTGTAGAAGAAATTGTATAAATGCTCTCCCTTTCTTGAAAATTACAATCATTATTTTCTCTACAGTGCAGATTATATGTTCAAAAATATTTTTCAGTCATAAATCAATATGTCTAGCTGGAATTTTAATTCTATAATTGTTTGCAGGCTTGTAAAGGATGGAGACTGGATATTGCTTTTAGAATTCCGACGCGAAGTGAAATGGAGCCAGATGGTATTCAATCTTACAAAATGACATCACAAGCAGATTTCCTTATTGTTTACAGCTATTCTGAAGGCAAGTATTTCTACTATTATAATGTGAGAATATGCACTAAAGCAACACAAAATATAAAGTTTGATAAAGCCAGTTTAGTAGGGTGCAGTATATTACACAAATTCTCTTCTCTGTGGGAATGAATATGAGTTAAGGACACAGTTATTTTAAGTCATTCATATGGAACCCAGTCACTTATGCAAAGTTGGTTAGTTGGTTGCTAATGCTCATGGAGTTGGAGAATTTCCATTTTCCTTCTGGCCTCCCAATAACGTGTGACTAGTTGTGCTGTCAGTTCTCCATCTGTTTTTGTCAGGGCACTACACTGGAGCAGATGATCTCCGTCCATCAATGAGTTCGGGTCCCTACACAGTGTGCAAGTCGGGGATTCAAAAATATTAATCCTGTGTAGATGAGCGGCCAAACAGTCATGGCCAGTAGTCTGTCGGAAGATGGCAACAGTACTGCTTCTTGGGTAGTCTGGGATGCGGTTTTTACTTCCTTGTAGAGTTTTCCATTGCTTGTTGGTACTTTTTTCTTTGCATTCTTCTTTCCAGAATAAGTTGATTCAATTGTTTATATGTAGTTTTATGTGTGGAATGAGGTTTTTTTTTGTTGGCAGCTTTGTTTTATTTGTGTTCCTTTTTTTGCCAAGGAATCCCACTGGAAGTGTATTTCTTTTTTTAGACCTTGTAGTATTCGTAGTGAACTGTAAATTTCAAGTATTCTATTGTTAGGGTACAGTGAGGATAGAGCTTGAAGTGCTGATTTAGAATCGCTTAGAATCACTGCTTTAGAGAAAGAGTTCACATGGTTGAAGAGTTGTTTCAGCGAGGTATTGATTGCTTCTAATTCTCCATCATAGTGGGTTTGCTAGTGTGCCCAAACAAATGTAAAAATTGAATATTTTACTATGTATTCCTGGTCCAGCATTACTTTCTTTGTCAAATAGGAAGCCATCTGTGTATATGTGTAGCCATGAGTCTTGTGGATAATAAGTTTCAATTGTTTCTAGAGCTAGCATTTTAAGTGTTTCTGCACTTACATCCCTTTTTGACTCTATATTTTGCAGAAGGTTTATTCTGCTATTTATTTTAGGTTGTGATAGAGGGCAGATTGGAAGTGAGAGATGTTCAATTTTGTTTGTGTCTTCAATGTTGTATATTCTCTGTAGGTTATAGGCTTTCTGCATAATTCCTTCTTGTGTTTTTAAGGTCCTTTCTCTGCTTTTGTAGTTCTTCCAGTGAGTATTAAAGGGGAGCCTTTGTAGTTTTTCATTTAGGAGGAGATTCTGTTTTTCCATTTCATATTTAATTGGCAAGTTATTTGTAGCAATTTGCATTGCAGTAATTGGTGTTGATTTGACTGCTCCCATTATTAGTCTGAGTGCTTGGTTCTGTAATGTTTCAAGTTGTGCTAGTTTACTTTGACTTGCTGTAAGTATCACCTCGCTTCCATAGAGGAGAGCTGGTTTGATGTAACTTTTATAGGTGATGTTGAGTGTATTGACAGAGGACCCCCATTTGCTGCCAGCTAGTCTTTTGAGTGTTGTTAATCTCTGAGTGGTCCTTTCTATGGTTTCATTAATGTGGGTTTTCCAAGATAATTTAGAATCGATTGTTATGCCTAGATATTTATAATTTTTTGTTTCTGTTGTTCATCATTTAGTGTTATTTTGATAAGCGGTTTTGTGTGGCAAAGTGTGAACACTTGGTATTTTATTTTGGATAAGTTCAGTCATATCGTTATCTGAACACCAGTTATATAGTTCTTCCAATGTCTTGTTCATCTGTTGTGGTAGCTTATTCAGTTCTTTGTTACTGATGCCCAGATTACTATGTCGTCTGCATACATGGCACATTTAACATTCTCCATTTTGTTTAGTTTTTGTGGTAAGTCATTTATCATAATATTAAATAAAGTAGTACTTGACAGAGATCCTTGGGGTACTCCTCTGTGTTTGTTTTGATTTTGATTTAGAATTATCAAAGGTAGTTGTGCAGAATCTTTGAATAAGAAAATTATAAAACCTTAACATTTTGTTTTCTACTCCAATTTTTATCATTTTCTGTAATAGTTTTAATTGAGGTAGAGTGTCATATGCATTTTTCAAGTCAACATAAACAGCAACTACTGATCTTCGTTTATCTAAATTATCTTTGATGTCTTGGTTTAATGTAGCTATCTGTTGAATTGTGAACCGGTGTTTTCTAAAAGCTGCTTGTGATGGTGAAAGGAGATTTTGTGTCTCCAGGTACCAGTTTAAGCGAGCACAAATCATTCTCTCCATTAATTTAGCTAGAACACTGGTCAATGAGATGGCTCTGTAGCTGACTAGTTTGATGATTTCTTTGGCTTTAGTATTGGTATGAATTCCAGGACTTGTTGATTAGTTGGAGGAGCATATTTTTTGCATATGGGCCGAGATGTTTGATCATTTCTCCAGTTATCTTGTCAGGTCCAGGGCTCTTGTGTGGTTTTAGTTGTGATATTGCTGACCCTAATTCTTGAGGTTCAAAGTCCTTTTGAAATACTTCATGTGTGTTTTTGGTTTGAAAGTGCTGTTTTATGTTGATATTTTGTAATTTGTCTTCTCTCTCTTTCTGTTTCGAAGTTGGTTGTGAAGCTGTATACATTTTGTTGAAGGAGTCTGCAATCTTAGTGTTGTCTGTCAATACTTTGTTCTGGAGAATAATGGGTTCCTTCTTGGTCATTGGTCTTTTGTTGTTTAGTGAGCCAATGAATTGGTGTACTTTTCCACCATCTTTCCTATAATCTATGTTCCTTAAAAATTTATCATAGGACTTTTTCTTGGATGAACTGACTTATTTTATTAACTGAGCTTTAATTTTCCTCCGTTCTTGAACATCTTCAGATTTTTTCGTTCTTTCTGCCTTAATTCTGACTTTTTCTCGTTCTGCTTTTAGTTTTGTGATTTCTTCTGTCCAAAAGGGTTTGTATTTGGGGATTTTTCCTCTTGGTATATTTTGTTTTAATGGTAATGAATTAAATCAAAAATAGTGGCCAAAACTGTTGGCACATTTATCCAATTGCAGCATTAGCCTGTCGATTCCATCTTTGAAAAAGCTAGTAGGCTGCTGTCGGATTCAGGCCTGAAGAAATTTGCACACTTTGTCGTCCATTATGAATGGATGTCCACAAATAACTGGTTTTAGAGGTCCATAAACATAAAAATCACACAGTGAAAGGTTGCTCTGTACAGTGGATGTTCCAGCATTTCCCATTGAAACTAATGCAATGTGATCTTCACCACATTGGCAATGTGTGGACGGGCATTATTATATAGGAGAATAATGCCATTGGACTACATGCCTGGGCATTTTGACTGATGACTCGTCTAAGGTTTTGTAAAGTGCTTGATAGAGCTCAGCATTGATGGTGGTTCTCTGTTCTAGGAACTTGACAACTAATGGGCCCTTTTGGTCCAAAACAGACATCATGACCTTATCAAAACTGATGTGCATGGCCTTTGATTTCTTTGGAGTTCGTGAAGTTGCATGTTTCCATTGCTTTATCTGACGCTTGCTTTCTGGCTCAAAATTGTGGTACCATGTTTTGCCACCAGTGACAATATGCGACAGAAAGCCATATTCCTACTCATGATAACGTTGCAAGTATCTCAAAGACAACACCATTCGTGTATTGCACTGTTCAGCTGTCAGTTGGTGGAAAACCCACTGCAAACAAACTTTTCGAAATTTCACGTGTCAATGCAGTATGGTGTGAATAGTCTCCACACTAATACCCAGTAACTGATGTACATGGTGATTCTGTGGTTGCCCAAGACCAAAGCATTCACTTCTGCAATCATTTCAGGTGTGATGACACAATGAGCCTGTCCAGGACAAATATTGTCTTTCAGTAACTTGTGCCCTCAAGGAATCTTTTGCGCTATTCCACAACACTTGAACGACATAGACTGGACTCAATGTACACAGCCTTCATCCATCGATATTGCACTACCTCCAACTCCCTCCACTGCTGAAAATCTTATCACTTCTTGTTCGTGTGTACTCACCTTCATGTTCAGTAGTGGATGATAATTTGTGTGACCACCTTATCTTTGGCATGAAACCAAACTGTCGTTATGCAACGTCAAATGTTGTGCACGCTGCGGTCGCTGTACCAGTAGATGTTGCTACGATACATGCAGTTATGTTGTGCCACCTTACGAGTAATGCAAAGTTGGATGCACTGACCAGGTTTCATTTGAATGCCCCTCATAAAACCCAAAGTTGAAAGCCTAAAGCGGAATAGTGTAAGTTAAGAAAGACTTAAGAAAGTTGAATATTTTAAATAATTTCCTCAGTGAGAGAATTTAAACTCTGAGAACACTAGAAAAACTATAGTAAAGCTGTATTAATTGGAGTTACTGTTTAAAGTAACTATAGTTGCTGCAATGGAAATCTTTACATTTTAAACACAAGGAAAATCTTTACATAGACAATGCGCTCAGTTTGCCCTTCTCCCACCACTAGACAAAAAGGCAGGCAGAGCTGAAAATCATGTGATTCTTGAGTGCACAACAGCAACAACTAGCTTCCAGTAACAGCCCAGGTCTGTCTGCCTCTGGTTATTTCAGTACAGTGAGTTGCTTGCTGGGCATTGTCATTAGATTTTTAATGTTCAATGCTGTTTTTGAAGGTGTGTATATCTAATACACAAATGAGACACAAGCAGCTCACTTCTTAGAGAATACTCAAACTTTAGCTCTGTTAGAGGTTACCTCTGTAATTCATGTAGCTGCTGATCTAAAGGTTATGGCCAAAAAAAAAAGCAGCAGTACCTTTGTCATGAGGCACTTACCAAATTGAAAAACAGGCTCAGGTGGTAAAAGAAAGACTTCTCCTAGGACTGATGATCTAAAACATGAAGTGATGGCTAATCCATGGATTACAACAGGAGGGCTAAAGAAGAATAATCCAGACCTGCTTAAGTGTTGCAATCTAGACCATTCAGCATCGGCTTCAAAAAGACAGATTTACCAATTCAGGACTGTCAAGAAGCCTTTTCTAACTGAAAGTATAATGAAGAAAAGATTAAATATCTGCAAAATGTATCAGCACTGGACATCAGAAGACAGGTGCAAAGTAATGTTTTCCGATGACAGCACTTTCAAATTGGTCATAGGAAAGTCTAAAGAGGTGAGAAGGCCAAAAAATATGTCACGTTATGATCCAAAGTTTACTTTCAAAACTGTTAAAACATCTAGAAAGGTTCATGGTATGGGCTGCTGTGAGCAGTAATTGAGATAGAGGTGGCTTGTCCTTTCTCCCTAAGAATGTAACAATGAAGGGAATTGACTATTTAGATCTGTTGCAACAACATTTGGTCACATTTGTCAGTTCTTTATGCATGGTGGTGCCCTGCTCATAGAACAAAGATGGTTCAAAGTTCCTGGAAGACAAGAATGTATCTGTACTTGATTGGCCGAGTAACTCTTGTGAGCTAAATAAAATAAAAAAATGCTTGGGATCAAATGAAAAATAAAATAGAAGAGTTGCAACCATCAAATATTAGGAAACTGCAAGAGGTATTGAAGCTATGAGTAGAAATTGACAAAAAATCTAGCAGATTCGATGGCTAGGAGACTCGTGAAGATAATACAAATTAAGGGAAATATGACCAAGTACTAATTGTACAGGGAAGTTAAAAATAAAACCATGTAAAGTCAATTTTTGTTGTTTTTATTACCATGTAAAGATTTCCTCATCCCAACCAACTGCAGGTTGCACTGTGACTGGACATTGGGCTTGACCTCTCTCCATCATCTGCTGATCCAGATATTTGCCCATTGCCGCCACAAAAATCCTCTTGTTTTTTTCCATCTGCCATCACACCTTTTTGACAATCTAGGCACTCCTCCACTGGTTAATTTTATCTTTCATGTCAGATTTAATTACTTTTGAACATTTTACAGTCTTTCAGGGTCGTCACCGTTGCATTTATCTTGGATTTTGTCAAGCCAATATCCAAATCTACTGGTGCTTTCAACTTTTTTGTTTCAGGCTTCATTTTTGTTTTCACACTCTTCATTTCACTACTTATCTCCATTCGTGATTTCATTTCTGCCTCTCTGTTGAAGAAATCACTAGCCTTATTACATTTTCCATTCTATCAATTCCGGAATTTATATCCTACATTTCACTTTTTATCTCTTCCATTCTGGATTTTACGTCTTGATTTCAACTTACAATTCTTTAATATAATTTTGAGTTTAACTAGTAGTGAGTGCTCCATGTATCAAAGTGTACATTTGCATTTCAGAATACAATGTATTCAGTGCTGAATTGGTCATAAAGAAAATTGATCAATTCAATAGACACAGAGATGCAGACAAATAACCACTCTTTCTCCGATCAGTAATAAAACATAATACAGATAGTTTACATATAATCCCAGAGCTACATATGTTTTCCAAAAAGTCTTCAAGGAACACATTACTTTGGCCCCACAGAACAATTTTAGTGTACAACAACTTTTGAAGTCATGTAATGCAAGGGAGAAACCCACAGACAAAAAATCAGGTATATTAGTACAAAAGTGAATCTAGAATATATTGACACATTGCTTCACTCACACTGTTTATTCACAGGACATGTTTCAAGAGCTCTTGCTCCTATCCTCAGCTGATACTCGATTAGTTTAAGTTGTAGTGGTTTCTTCTTTCTCCGTATTGTCAATAGATGGCGTGATGTACTTGTCAAAGATGTCCGGTGGTGGAGTTTCAAAATTCATGACTCTATGACGATTTTTGTTAATGAAGATTTTTTCCCATACGGAAAGGTCTATGGGGTGATTAACGTATTTTATTAGAGATGTTTCCAAATTGATGTCATGTCTAGTATTCAAAAAATGAAAAGCCACTGCTGATTTTTCTGTTTCACCATTTTTAATGTTTCTCATATGTTCTTTAGTTCTGATGTTAATATTTCTTTTTGTTTTTCCTATATAAATTTTAGGGCAAGTTTCACATTTGATCTCATAGATTCCTGGTTTTTCTTTGGTAGTGATTGAATTTTTGGGAGGGCCTTTTAACAAATTTCTGATATTAAACCTATTTTGAGGTGCAAGAGTTATGTTGTGTTTTGAGAAGATTTTTTGGAATTTATTATAGGCTGATGGGTGGAAGGTGAATTTTTTAAAAAGTTTTTTCTCTTTTTCTCCTGTAGGTTCTAGGGTGGTGGTTTCTTTTATTTTCTTAGCTTTGTTGAGTCTGTTAACAGTTTTGTCTACTAAATTTGGGTTGAAACCGTTGGATATAGCTACTTTTTTTATGTGTAGGTATTCTTCTTGATAATCTTCTCTGTTTAGTGGAAAGTTGATCATCCGAAAGATTAAACTGTTGAAAATGGCATGTTGGTGTCGTTTTGGGTTGAAACTGTTGTTCTTAATGTAATTATCTGTGTGTGTCGGTTTCCTGTAAATACCAAAAGTGAGTTTGTTGTTCATTTTTTTGATCTTGATGTCCAAAAAGGGGAGCACACCATCCTCTTCCGTTTCCAATGTAAATTTTATAGCTGGATTTTGTATATTCAAAAGTCTAAGACCATCTTGTATGAGTTTTTTAGGTACTATTGCAAAAATGCCGTCAACATAGCGATACCACACTTTGAAATAATTTGGAAAAGTTTTTGTGATATGTGTTTCAAAAGCACTCATAAATAAATCTGCCAAGAAGGGAGACAATGGGTTGCCCATAGCTAAGCCCGTTTTTTGTTTATAGATCTGTCCATTAAAGCTGAAAAAATTTTGATTGATACAAATTTCTGTAAGTTGTGAAAGTTCTTCTATTTCTTCAGGTGTTATTGTAGTACGAGGAGTCACTACAAGTTGCTGCAGTTATCTCTGTTATGAGCATTTGCAACAAATGGAAACTTTTCTGATTCCTGAGATGGAAAAGAACGCTTATTTAAATGTTACGCTTTTTCTTTCCATTCCCAAAGGCAGCATATTAGCTCTATATTGTGCATCTCACTCTCTTTACTGTAGGAATTCATATTATTATGACAAAATAACACAAAGTTATAGTAAACTCACTTTGTCACTAGAATTGTCAGCCTAGTGCTAACTTACAATCACTTTTGCTTCTTATTAGTGCAGATACACACATAGCAAGCACGTCTGTCTAATGTTTCTGTCTCTCTTGCACATACCAACTCATGTGCTTGAAACTTCTTGACGTTTACACTGCTCTGCTTGTCAACTCTAACAACCATCTATTCATTTTGGCACTGCTTTGATTGGCTGACTCATTCACAGCTGCAATAGTCACTGGTCAACTCATAACTAGCAACTGCACTGAACTTAACTCAGCCTGGCTTTTGTGTTACCTTCTCTGTAATCAGCGGGTCACTCTAAATCAAAAGAATGGAACCTTGTCAATGTTGAACCTTGTAGATCTGCCCAAATCAAATGGCCTGGAACACTACTGTGGCACAACAATGAGGCTTATTCTTGCAGCTGTGACGTAAGATGGGCATAACATAAAACACGTGTCAGAGCTCTATCTAGTCAGAAGTTCAGAAAATGAAACCAGATTCATTGAGCATTGGTTCTAGCAAATGTGTCAGTTTTCCTTTGTTTATCTGCAACTCAAAACTGGCTATTGCCTCAAAAAGCAACAATAATAAAGAACGGCAGAAACTGAAGAAGTTACGCAATAACAATAAAGATCAACAAAGTAACTTTAATGTGTGTTATTAAATAAAGGAATGGTGCTTGGTGTGACAAGGGAAATTATAAGTAATAAGGGATCTGCATTTACTTTATCTAGTTTTGATGTGGATTGTCTGCATTGTGTGTCTGAAAAAGATTCAGGTCAAACAATATCATTGGTCATTTGCAAACAAATGTCTTAATGTATAAAATGAACTTTCCACTTAGCTGTCAACATGTTCATCAATATGTATTTGTATTTTATTTGTACATAAGAAAATAATTTACAAATGTGTTACAGAGAACCTTTTTGTTTACATACTGTCCTTCCTTAACCTATGTACAAGAATTGAGTGACTACCTTCTGTCACCCCTCATCCAGCTTGGCATAACAGCCTTATGCTTCACTGAGGGGTTACCTGTGTCCCTTACTTTTCCCTGCAAAATCCTTCCTCCCCCCTTTTTCCTTGACCCCTTCATAACTTTGCTTCTAACTATCCTCCACCATTTATCTTTCATTTTGCCAAGAAAACTTCCTACATTTTTATTCCTATTCCGTTGCTTCCCTGTCAGCATTTTTATTGTTACAATTTTGCCCTCAACTTCCTCCCATTTTTTCTCCCATGCCTCCTTCCTCCACTTCTCAACTCCTTCACATCTTACTACGTAATGCTCTACACTTTCTCCCCCCCCCCCCACATAATTCACATATTCCTACCTCACTCCACCTTAATCCTTTCATAAATATTGCACCTGTTCTCATCCATGCTAATCCCTCCCTTTCAGTCCTACTACAGTTGTCTATATAATCTTCTCTTCCCCAGTCCCTTTTCAAAATCCTGTAAAACTTCAATGAACTTTTGTTTTCCATGCTTCCCCATATCTCTTGCCTTTCTATGTCTTCCATTCTTGTCCTTACCTTTTTCCAAAATCCTCTCTCATTTCCTGCACCTGCCCTCCATATATTCCCCATTCCTATTGTGTCCATATTCCTCTCTACCACTTTCCACCAACTATTCTTATTTACTAATGTTCTCTGGTGTTCCATGCATACCTTTAAAATATTTCCATCCTCCTTACTCAAACAACTAAACCAAAATTTCACTATTCTCTCCAAGATTATTCCTTTTCTCCTGGTCCTCCCCATTTCAAGAAGTGCCATTTCACCTGGAGCCATCCTCGTCAATCCAAGAGCCTCTTTACAGAATAACTTGTAAATATTGTCAACCTTGTTACTTATATCTGAGCCTCCCCAAATCTCTACTGCATATATCATTTTTGCTTCTACCATTGTCTCATGTAGCCTCTCTAACCATTTTGTCGGCATGTCTAACTTATCTTTACAGGTTCTCAATCGTACCATAGCTGCCTTCCCCTTAGCAATTAATTTCCTACCATGCGCTCCCCACTCCCCATTGCTACTCAGCCTTACTCATAAATATTCAAATTCCTTCACTACCTCAAGCTCTTTCCCATCAGAACCATTTCTCATCCTTTTTTTAATTTTGCCCCTTTTCTACAAAACATAATCTTAGATTTATTAATATTTTATTCTTATTCCCCACTCCTCGCAACATTTTTGCACTTCATCTTTTGCCTTTTGCAGTCCTATTATAGTTATGGATCCTATCACAAATTAGCCAAGTAGCACAGACAAACTTTTTAGGATTAGTTACAGATAGTAGTTTAAAATGGCACAAACATATAGAAAAGATCAACAAGAAAATAAACAGTTAAAAACATTTAGGCAACAAAAGAGAGCAATAAGAATAATGGAAAAAATCCCTAGGAGACAATCATGTAAAAGTAGTTTTAAAAAACTTAAGATACACTACCCTGTTTATATATATGAATGTCTCAAACATGTAATAAGAACTAAAATTAGGCAAATGAGTCAACCTTGTATATACTTTTCTCCACTTACAAGTTTTTTGATGAAGACTAGTTTCTGGGAACTTTTTCCCTATTGTCAGTTCTGTGGTTGACTGATTATGCATCCGGTGTCTGCATCTGGCTTGGTGTCATGCTGCCATCTAATGTTCTGGTAAGTTTGATGACATCATCTATGGCGGGAATTTCAAAATTCAAGAGGTCCTGTTTCTTTGTAATAAATGTTTTCCCAAATCTGTAGTTCCAGAGGTTTCTTTGCCTGTTTGATCAGTT
Organism: Mantis religiosa; assembly: GCA_030765055.1. Lineage (NCBI taxonomy): Eukaryota > Metazoa > Arthropoda > Insecta > Mantodea > Mantidae > Mantis > Mantis religiosa. The sequence goes on from CM060948.1 coordinate 174,565,561, forward strand.
CTATTTCTTGTTTTATGTTGTGATTCTCAGACCAAAAGTGATGTACTACGGCCGACTTGTCCATGTGTTTATATAATGTAATAAGAAATCACTTAGAAGGAAAAAAATAGAAACATTCATGAATATAATACAAGAACAAAACAGAAAGTGAAAGCAGATGTGCAATAAAGTGAAAGCAGATGTGCAATAAATACGACTCATCTAAAAATTAATAAAACAGAACTACTTTAGAAATAGGTTCAGGGGAACATTAGCTGCCAAATGTATTGAAAGTACTGCAAAAAATTTATACAATAATTTACCTCACTATCGAGGCAGTGAAAAATGCTTTCTACTCAATTGATTAATACAAAAAAATGGAAGAGTGACTTGGTTTATTAAATTTTATTATCAATCTATTTTACATATCTAGAACTTCTAATAATCTGTAAATAGATTTATTTGTTTTTATTATTGAACTGTAAAACTGTAATTGTAGTGTTATTTTTTCACGATGCTTTGTAAAAAAAATGTTGCAAATGGCAGAATAAATCTGAATCTGATTAACAAGGTCATCTGCATATAATAAGCCTGGAATCTCCTGATTGCCTATTACCAGGTTATGTGTATTACTCTTCGCCATTTTCTCCAGGATGTCGTCAATAAACAAATTAAATAATATGGGACTCAATTTGCAGCCCTGCCTTAAATCTATTTTTTGCTCTACCCCTTCCGTAACACTCTCTTGATCCTGCCTTACACAAAATGATATTCCTTTACAGATTTTATGAATTTCCTTTTTGAATTTCTCGCGTACTCGTTTGCTTCTGAGTTTCCATGCTAGAGCCTCTCTGTTTGTGTCAAACACTTTCTCAAAGTCAGCATAAAATATATATACCCTTCCTCTCCCCCCTAGATATTTGTCAATGATTGTCTTAATTATGAACACATTGTCTATTGTTCATTTATTCTTCCTAAATCCTGATTGAAACTATGTTAGTTTCCCTTCCTCTTCTGTCCAACGTTCCAGTCTTTCTGCTAATATCCCTGTATATATTTTCCCCAAATTGGATAATAGACTTATTCCTCTCTAGTTTTCGGGTTTGTATTTTGCTCCTTTCCCTTTATATATTGGCACAATCAAACTTGTTTTCCAACTTTCCGGTAAGTCATGACTGTTTTTCACACCATTCAATACTCATGTAATTATGTTCAAACCTTTCTGCATATCCCCATATATTTTCCAAAATTCCCCTGGAATTCCATCCATGCCTACCGCTTTTGCTTTTTTCAACCTTTTAAGCTGCCTGTGAACCTCTATTGTTGAAAATTCTCCATCTAACATCTCATTGTCCAATACACATAGCCCTACCTCCATCTTATAGTTGCTTTCTATACACCCCTCCCCAATCAGATTTCTGAAATACATCTGCCATTCACTTGGCATAATCTCATTTTTTGTCCCTCCTTTCCTATTAGTCTTCCTGTCCAACTCCCAAAATGTCTTATCTTTGTTATTGCTTCACTAATTGATTTTGCCATCATTTCTTTCCACTCCTCCCTCTTTACTTCAAGCAGACACTTATACCCCCATTTGCTTGCCAAAAAGGTTTCTTTTTCTTGTTCATTCTCAGATGCCCTCCACCTCCCCAATGCTTTGAAAACTTCTTTCTTTGCATGTTTACATTCTGCATCATACCAGCCTGCACTGCCTCTCTCCTTTCCCTTCCTGCTCTCCATCCCTATCCCTGCCCTTTTCACCAAAAGCTCCAGGAGCTTTGCTGCATTACTGCTATCGTTATTCCTTCCTGCCTGTGCTATTCCATGCTCAATTATTTGAGTTGCCCCTGTTCCTAACTCCTTAAAATTTTCCTCTAGCTCTCCCCTCCACCTATATATTTTAAAATGTTTTAACATGACGCATGTATCTACTCTCTTTGTTTGGTCTTTCATTCTTATTTCTAACCCTAGTGGGAAGTGCCCACTACTCACTACTTGGTTTACAACCCTAAACTTTGTGATTCTTTCTTCCATACCCTCGCTGTACAATAAATAGTCTGACACTTTCTCCAGAACTATTAACATATGTGAATTTACCCTCTTTATCTTCTCCAATCGAACAATTTCCTATTAACAAGTTATTCTTTTCACAAAGTTTAATTAGTTTACCCTCTTCCCTATTTAACACCTTGTCCCTACTATTTCTAGGAATCATCACCTCTTGTTTCACATCCTTCTGCTAGATCTTTTTTGTTATGCCTACTACTCTGCTCCCATGCTGGCGTTAAAATCTCCCATTATAATGAATTCTATATCTGCCATTCTTCTCTTCATCTTTTCCATCTCTGCTTCTAATATTTTATAGAACCCACTATCATGGAAGTGAGATGCCTCTGGGGTATTATAAACAATCCCCACTCCAATTTTAAAAGATCACAACCCCTCGCTTTAATCACTGCCCATAACACATTATTGGCCCTGCTGTCCACTGATACTATTTCTAGCTTATCTTCTAAATCGTCTTTTACAAACGAACCCACACTTCCCGATGCCCTTCCCTTTTAGAAAATCTTTTTGGCTGCTTTATCTACAAATTTGAAACCTTTCACACACACCCAGTTACTCTCCTGCAACCATGTCTCTACCACTCCAAATAGGTGCAATGCGCCTAACAACTGCATTTCTCCGTCTATTATCTTGGACTTCATTCCCTCCACATTCCAGAAAGCCAACCATAAGCACCATCCCTATTTCTCCCTGTGTTTAAATTTGTGTAACATACCTCTATGTCTCGTGACCCTAGGAGAGAACACTTTTTTCACACTCTTCATCTTTCTTTTGAAACAGGCTGCATCCTTGCATAGACACTATTTCTAGTCCATTTTCTTTTGCATACCTCTCTACTTCCATTAGATCCACCTGACTCACCCACCTCTCCTCACTCGGCTTTCCCCTCCCCTCCCTCCCCACACTCCCCTCACACTCATCACCACTCTTGTTTCACTTTTTCAATCACTGCCACCTGCTCCACTAACTGTTCCTCTCCTTCCTTCTCCTCTTCCACACCTTCCCCTTCCAGTCGCCAGTATTTAGCACTGCTGGTCGTGACGTCATTCCTCCACTATGCTCGCTGCGTTTCTCTCTGCTGAATAGACATTCCTGTGTACGTTGACCTCCATCTGCTGCGTCATCACGTTGCAACATCCTGGTATTTCTCGACACACTAAGATTGAAATTCTCACCTTCCATGTATAACTTTAGTCCTTTTATAAAATGCCCTTTTTCCTTCTTCCCTTGCTTCCTTCATCTTCCTAATTAATTCATTTTTTATATCCCGTTCTTCCTTGTTGTAGTCTTCCTGAATGTAAATATTCGTCCCTTTGAGCTTCCTAGCGTTTCTCAATACTTCTCTTGATGTTCATCGTGGTCCATTTAATTAGGATAGGCCTGGAATTCCTGTCCCTTCTGCCCAGCCTGAAAGCGTCTTCTATCTCCCATCCTTGCAACTTTATTCCCAGTCTTCCTTCCATTAAGTCTTTCACCAGATTCTTCTCTAAACTTCTGTCATGTTATCGAGATTCAACTGTATTGGAACACCACAGTGAAGCGAAAAATTATTAAATTTTAGATGAGTCGCATTTTTTAACACATCTGCTTCACTTTTGTACCTATTTTGAGGACATGTTTCGCAAATCTTCGCTTGCATCTACGGCTCTTGTGCGACTGACGCTAGATCCAGATGAGTCGCATTTTTTAACACATCTGCTTCACTTTCGTACCTATTTTGAGGACATGTTTCTAGCGTCAGTCGCACAAGAGCCGTAGATGCAAGCGAAGATTTGCGAAACATGTCCTCAAAATAGGTACGAAAGTGAAGCAGATGTGTTAAAAAATGCGACTCATCTAAAATTTAATAATTCTGTCATGTTCTTCTCTGACTCCAAAGATAATACAGTTTTTCTTACGAATGTTGGATTCTTGCCTTTTGTATAACGTGTCAATTCTTCTTTTACACTTGCCAGTTCTTCCTTTTCTTCTTTCTGCTTCACCATGGCCATTTTTAACTGCTCCGTATTCTCATCCATTTTGTTGCTAATCTGCTTCGCAGTTCTTTCAATCAGCTCCATTATCTGTTCTAAATCCATGGGCCCAGGGTTCATTTCTACGCTGCCTATTACTAAAAGGATTGCTATACATAGTACTGTACCAATCTGGACAGTGAATATTATCCGACCTTTCGGCTTCGCTTTACACACTCTGAAACTCCCGATCCTCACCCGATAAGTCGATAACCCTTCGGACATTTTTGCCGCCTCTGCCCGACTACTCCTTCATCAATATGCCTTCCAGTTCTCATTCCTTGAGCATTGTAAATCAAAGTTTTTCATGCTGTTTTACTTCCTGTTTCCATGTTATTGTGTACTAGTAAAAAGATCTGTCCTGTTTAACTTCTGAGAATAGTGGGCCTTTAGTATAGGCTAAGTTACTATAGACCAACATTTTGGTATATGAAAACAAAATTACTTGTAATTCTAAAGAATATCAAATGTAAGCAAAGTTTTGAAATTAAAATGTATGTTTGCAGATATAAACAGCAGAAACCCAGATAAGGAGTTCATCCAAACTCTGTGTAAAGAGCTATATGAGAATTCAGCAAAAAAGGATCTGCTGGAAATGTTTACAAGTATTTCTCGTTCTCTTGCACTAGAGTATGAATCCCACAATGAAGGAGTACCTTGGCTACATGAACTTCCATGTATTACAACAATGCTGATCAGGAAAGTTTATTTCCGGCCCAAAATATGTTACTCTACTTAAGATAAAGTGCAGATTTCAATTGATCTCACATTATTTTAATGAAGCTAGTTACCTGTTTTGTGATATAACTAAAGTGGCATTTAGTCTGAAAGATTGTTTCAGTTGCTCATTACTCAAGTTAAAACTGAATGGTTGATTATTAAGTATATTTTAGGAAGACTAGATACTTGAGAGTTGATGTATTTATGTATTTATTGTATTTATGTATTGATGTATTTATTTATTTATGCAGAAATTGCATCAGGATAAATGTGATTTCTTTGTATAAGAAAATTAAGTTTTTTTATTTTAAAATATTTATAATCAAAAGATGTATTAAAAGTTATAAATAAAGATGTTCATTTTGAAATAAATTGCTTTTTGATAAAATTCTAGATCATATACACCTAATATTCCATATTGTATTCCAGAATATGCAATGTAGGTCAAACACAAAGAATGAGCTAAAATGAACTAATATGAATTTGGGTTGAACTTGTACTCAGTGCTCCATATATTGCTAGTGTTTACCTAGAATGTGTTTCGTTAGGACCTTACTAACATCCTCAGTTAGTACCGAGTATTGAATGTTGGTTTGGTGAACTCCTTGGTGGCATAAACAGTGTGTTCTAAGTAAACACTAGCAATATATAGAGCATTGAGTATTAGTTTGACTCAAAATTATATTAATTTTCTGCTTCATTGCATCATAGTCCTTACTCGTAGGAATAAAATGAACTTGTAATGATATATGGAAAAATACTATTGTTACTGTTACACATTTCTAAAATAAATAGTAAAGAAGTGAATAATATAAATTATGTACTCTAGCATTATAAAGAGAGAAAATGGGTCTGGGTGAATCCACCCATCCATTTGTCCATCCCGTCTTGTCTTCTCTACCTAGTACGTACAGAGTACAAGGGCAGTTCATTAAGTACTTGTGTTAGGAATGAAGATTCCATTTTGTCAAGCACAAATTATTTCTCAACATAGTCCCCTTTTAGGGGATATACACTTCTCCCAACCTCCTGCCATTCTTTAAACCCCTCCAAAAATATAATTGTCAAGCTCTGCAAAATATGCCTCTGTATCGATGATCACCTCATTTGATCTAAATTTTGTTCCTGTGAGCCATTTCTTCATGTTTGAAATGAGAAGAATGTGGGGGATGTGGCAGCAATTCATGCAGTTTGGTGGCAACAACTCCAGATGAATGTGTTGCAGCATTACTGTGGTGAAATAGAACTTTCTTCTTTGCCATATAGGGCTGTCTCTCCTTCAAATTCTTGTCGAATTGGCCAATAACTTACTGTAGTGTGCTCCAGTATTTGTTTTTCCTATTTCCAAGAAGTTAATGAGTAGGACACCCTTCGCATCTCATAAAAAATTGCCATCACTTTTCCGGCCATTGGGACCATCGTTGCTTAATTTGGAGCAGATTCTCCTGCAAACCATTGTTTTGATTGTTGCTGGGTTTCCGAAGTATGATGATTAATCCAGGTCTCCTCAGCAGTGACAACTTGACATAAAAAGTGTTTCGAATTTCGCTTAAACAGCTCCAAACACAACTTCAAAGTTGAAAGCGGCACCCACTTGTCCACTGTGAGAAAATGCTGCACCCATCAGGCCGACAGCTTTCTCATCTCCAACTTATTGTGCAACATTATAATTGCCATTCCCATTGAGGCACTTATGGCCTCTTCCACTTTGCATACTTTCGTTCGCTGATCAGCGAGCATAATATCGTGGACTTTTTCACTTGATAATCACATCCTGGGTGCTCTTAGTCAAAAACAGATGTTTGACCATGTTAAAATTCCTTATACCAATATCTAACTGTTGTCACAGAAGGCAAAAGGTCTCCATAAACAGCATCCAATTTTGCTTTTATCTTCTTGCAAGCTTTCCCACCTAAAAGTTAAAAGTGAATCACTGAATGATACTGCACTTTTTCCATTTCAGTAGGAACATGTAGCAGACCCCGGAAAGAAGTCCAGTACTGGGAGGGGGCTTACAGGGGTAGACTACTTGGAGAGGTTAGGGAATGTAACCACCATCTGGGTGAGAAAAATTTATTAACCCCAAGTTCATATATAAGCCAGGTTTACTAACTGAATAGGTACATAAGGTCCAAAGGCAGCCTTGGCCTAATGAAACACCCAAACTTATAGTTCTTAGTAGACGTGCAAATGCAACCCTTGCGGTTACAGCCACGTTACAGTTTCGTGTGACAGTCATGACGATGTATGATGCTCTGTTAATGTCTATGGACACTTAATGAGTCACTATAGACTTCCCATCTGCTTATCAACTGCCTCGTGGACCCATTGGGTCAGCTTAAATACTTCATTCTTGAAATGTAAGCGTCCTATTCCAAATTCCAGGCTTGAACTACTTTCAACACTTGTCAAATGTCAGGTTCGATTCCTACCATAGCCGTTACAGTATGTTTTTCTGAATGAGTGAGGCCTGCATTGTATTACAGGCTTGTTTGTCTGCCATATTAGTCTTCTGTGTTTTGTCTATTTTTCTTTATTTGTTGCAGGCACGGGCAGTTTTTGTATAGTGATGTGTGAGATTCATTTATTTTTGTGTGCTTGTTATATTTATTATAGGTGATAATTCGTACAATTAAATTGTGTAGCTGATGCTTTGCATTCACTTAATTCATGGTTCTCTGCGCAAAGGGGACAGGTTTCTTCTCCTCTTCAATCTGCCGCTCTATGATTAAATTTGCTGCATTTGTAGCATCTATTTACTTTGATATATTCTTCTGCATTGCAGGTTTGCCAACTGATTTTCAGTTTCCTGCGTGCAATCTTCCTCCAAGTTTCGGTTTCACTTCTACAATTAGGTGTCTGCTATTCCTTCTGCTTTTCATTTATATTTAGGCCTAACCGAGTCAGATGCTAGATTGAGATTGTGATTTTGTATTGTTATAATCTCATCTGCATTTTCCAGCATTATATCATCTGAAACATTGAATATAATTACATTTGGGTTGTGGAGTTGAATGCTCACTTCTAGTAGTTGGCTGCATTGCTCCTCGATCGTCTTTCCAAGCATATCAATCTCTTCTTTGCTCCCCATTACATTATTAATATTACATGTTATGATTTGCTTTGTTTCCAAATTAATTGTTCATATTAACAGATTGTGTTCACATAATCACTGCAGTCTTCTGGAATGAACATACTTATTTACACTTGTTTTAGTTATTCTGCTCTTCCTAGAGCGTGTCTGCCTCACGTTCAAGAGGTCTCGAGTTCAAATCTCAGTCAGGTTGAGTTACACAGATACGGTTTTCTCCGGGATTTTTTTTTTATCCCGAAAGACAAATGTCAGGTTCCATGGACCCTAAGTTCCATGGACCCTGGACTCATTTGACCATCACTTCATCCATTTCATTCATCATCTGATATGACTCAACAGAGGACAGAAAATAAACAAATAAATAATCTGCTCTTTCTAGATTGATTGTGTTGACATATTCACTGACGTCTTTTAGATACTGTCCCACAAGTGCTGATTTATCTACTGGCCACTTCTCTCCTTTTTTACTTATTTGAATCCTTAGTTTGTTCATTTGGTCCTTCCATTTGATGCAGTCATACAGGATCTGATCTGTCGTTCCATCTCTCAAGTACTTACGATAGTCCCCACAAACGGTGTATCTCGGATACGAGAGCCCCTAGTGGTTTACCAGGAAGAGTGTGTGTGTGTGTGTGTGTGTGTGTGTGTGTGTGTGTGTGTGTGTGTGTGTGTGTGTGTGTGTGTGTGTGTGTGTGTGTGTGTGTGTGTGTGTGTGTGTGTGTGTGTGTGTGTGTGTGTGTGTGTGTGTGTGTGTGTGTGTGTGTGTGTGTGTGTGTGTGTGTGTGTGTGTGTGTGTGTGTGTGTGTGTGTGTGTGTGTGTGTGTGTGTGTGTGTGTGTGTGTGTGTGTGTGTGTGTGTGTGTGTGTGTGTGTGTGTGTGTGTGTGTGTGTGTGTGTGTGTGTGTGTGTGTGTGTGTGTGTGTGTGTGTGTGTGTGTGTGTGTGTGTGTGTGTGTGTGTGTGTGTGTGTGTGTGTGTGTGTGTGTGTGTGTGTGTGTGTGTGTGTGTGTGTGTGTGTGTGTGTGTGTGTGTGTGTGTGTGTGTGTGTGTGTGTGTGTGTGTGTGTGTGTGTGTGTGTGTGTGTGTGTGTGTGTGTGTGTGTGTGTGTGTGTGTGTGTGTGTGTGTGTGTGTGTGTGTGTGTGTGTGTGTGTGTGTGTGTGTGTGTGTGTGTGTGTGTGTGTGTGTGTGTGTGTGTGTGTGTGTGTGTGTGTGTGTGTGTGTGTGTGTGTGTGTGTGTGTGTGTGTGTGTGTGTGTGTGTGTGTGTGTGTGTGTGTGTGTGTGTGTGTGTGTGTGTGTGTGTGTGTGTGTGTGTGTGTGTGTGTGTGTGTGTGTGTGTGTGTGTGTGTGTGTGTGTGTGTGTGTGTGTGTGTGTGTGTGTGTGTGTGTGTGTGTGTGTGTGTGTGTGTGTGTGTGTGTGTGTGTGTGTGTGTGTGTGTGTGTGTGTGTGTGTGTGTGTGTGTGTGTGTGTGTGTGTGTGTGTGTGTGTGTGTGTGTGTGTGTGTGTGTGTGTGTGTGTGTGTGTGTGTGTGTGTGTGTGTGTGTGTGTGTGTGTGTGTGTGTGTGTGTGTGTGTGTGTGTGTGTGTGTGTGTGTGTGTGTGTGTGTGTGTGTGTGTGTGTGTGTGTGTGTGTGTGTGTGTGTGTGTGTGTGTGTGTGTGTGTGTGTGTGTGTGTGTGTGTGTGTGTGTGTGTGTGTGTGTGTGTGTGTGTGTGTGTGTGTGTGTGTGTGTGTGTGTGTGTGTGTGTGTGTGTGTGTGTGTGTGTGTGTGTGTGTGTGTGTGTGTGTGTGTGTGTGTGTGTGTGTGTGTGTGTGTGTGTGTGTGTGTGTGTGTGTGTGTGTGTGTGTGTGTGTGTGTGTGTGTGTGTGTGTGTGTGTGTGTGTGTGTGTGTGTGTGTGTGTGTGTGTGTGTGTGTGTGTGTGTGTGTGTGTGTGTGTGTGTGTGTGTGTGTGTGTGTGTGTGTGTGTGTGTGTGTGTGTGTGTGTGTGTGTGTGTGTGTGTGTGTGTGTGTGTGTGTGTGTGTGTGTGTGTGTGTGTGTGTGTGTGTGTGTGTGTGTGTGTGTGTGTGTGTGTGTGTGTGTGTGTGTGTGTGTGTGTGTGTGTGTGTGTGTGTGTGTGTGTGTGTGTGTGTGTGTGTGTGTGTGTGTGTGTGTGTGTGTGTGTGTGTGTGTGTGTGTGTGTGTGTGTGTGTGTGTGTGTGTGTGTGTGTGTGTGTGTGTGTGTGTGTGTGTGTGTGTGTGTGTGTGTGTGTGTGTGTGTGTGTGTGTGTGTGTGTGTGTGTGTGTGTGTGTGTGTGTGTGTGTGTGTGTGTGTGTGTGTGTGTGTGTGTGTGTGTGTGTGTGTGTGTGTGTGTGTGTGTGTGTGTGTGTGTGTGTGTGTGTGTGTGTGTGTGTGTGTGTGTGTGTGTGTGTGTGTGTGTGTGTGTGTGTGTGTGTGTGTGTGTGTGTGTGTGTGTGTGTGTGTGTGTGTGTGTGTGTGTGTGTGTGTGTGTGTGTGTGTGTGTGTGTGTGTGTGTGTGTGTGTGTGTGTGTGTGTGTGTGTGTGTGTGTGTGTGTGTGTGTGTGTGTGTGTGTGTGTGTGTGTGTGTGTGTGTGTGTGTGTGTGTGTGTGTGTGTGTGTGTGTGTGTGTGTGTGTGTGTGTGTGTGTGTGTGTGTGTGTGTGTGTGTGTGTGTGTGTGTGTGTGTGTGTGTGTGTGTGTGTGTGTGTGTGTGTGTGTGTGTGTGTGTGTGTGTGTGTGTGTGTGTGTGTGTGTGTGTGTGTGTGTGTGTGTGTGTGTGTGTGTGTGTGTGTGTGTGTGTGTGTGTGTGTGTGTGTGTGTGTGTGTGTGTGTGTGTGTGTGTGTGTGTGTGTGTGTGTGTGTGTGTGTGTGTGTGTGTGTGTGTGTGTGTGTGTGTGTGTGTGTGTGTGTGTGTGTGTGTGTGTGTGTGTGTGTGTGTGTGTGTGTGTGTGTGTGTGTGTGTGTGTGTGTGTGTGTGTGTGTGTGTGTGTGTGTGTGTGTGTGTGTGTGTGTGTGTGTGTGTGTGTGTGTGTGTGTGTGTGTGTGTGTGTGTGTGTGTGTGTGTGTGTGTGTGTGTGTGTGTGTGTGTGTGTGTGTGTGTGTGTGTGTGTGTGTGTGTGTGTGTGTGTGTGTGTGTGTGTGTGTGTGTGTGTGTGTGTGTGTGTGTGTGTGTGTGTGTGTGTGTGTGTGTGTGTGTGTGTGTGTGTGTGTGTGTGTGTGTGTGTGTGTGTGTGTGTGTGTGTGTGTGTGTGTGTGTGTGTGTGTGTGTGTGTGTGTGTGTGTGTGTGTGTGTGTGTGTGTGTGTGTGTGTGTGTGTGTGTGTGTGTGTGTGTGTGTGTGTGTGTGTGTGTGTGTGTGTGTGTGTGTGTGTGTGTGTGTGTGTGTGTGTGTGTGTGTGTGTGTGTGTGTGTGTGTGTGTGTGTGTGTGTGTGTGTGTGTGTGTGTGTGTGTGTGTGTGTGTGTGTGTGTGTGTGTGTGTGTGTGTGTGTGTGTGTGTGTGTGTGTGTGTGTGTGTGTGTGTGTGTGTGTGTGTGTGTGTGTGTGTGTGTGTGTGTGTGTGTGTGTGTGTGTGTGTGTGTGTGTGTGTGTGTGTGTGTGTGTGTGTGTGTGTGTGTGTGTGTGTGTGTGTGTGTGTGTGTGTGTGTGTGTGTGTGTGTGTGTGTGTGTGTGTGTGTGTGTGTGTGTGTGTGTGTGTGTGTGTGTGTGTGTGTGTGTGTGTGTGTGTGTGTGTGTGTGTGTGTGTGTGTGTGTGTGTGTGTGTGTGTGTGTGTGTGTGTGTGTGTGTGTGTGTGTGTGTGTGTGTGTGTGTGTGTGTGTGTGTGTGTGTGTGCTCTCTTTTAAATATTCAAGAAAAAAGCATCAAGTTCACTGTAGAAGTTGAAAAAGACGAGTATTTACCATTTTTAGATCCACACAGACTGGTCCTCATCCCTCTCACAGCAGAAGAATACAAAATAGAATACAACAAAATTATTGAAATAGCACAGAAAAATGACTTTCCCAAATCACTAGTAGACAAAAAAGTGAACTTAGCAAAAAAGAAGAAACTACTAAAGGAAACCACAACCCTCTCAGCTACAGAAACTAAAATGATCTTCAAAAAATTCACTTACCATCCATGGGCCTTTGATAAATTCAAAAAAGTCTTCAAAAAACAAAACATTCAACTAGCTCCAGTGAACCATTACTTCTTAAAGTAATGCTCAAACATCAAAGATGCCATTCCATCTAACAAAAAATCTGGTATATATCAAATTGAATGCTGTGACTGTAGTCAAATTTATATTGGAAAAACCAAAAGAAATTTAGAAACAAGAGCAAAGGAACACTTTAGGAACATAAAATACAAACAATTAGAAAAATTAGCAGTTGCCACGCATTTTTGGGAAAAAAAACACAACATAAATCCAGAACCAAAATTACTAAAGCATACAACAGGAAAAGAACTGTCCACATGGGAACAAATCTTTATTTCAAAAAATAGGAACAAAGTATTCAATTTCGACATCCCCCAGAAAGATTTGTTCAGCAAGTTCCTCGAACCGCCACCAGAGGAGAACGATGACAAAGTATTGCCAGCTACACCAATGAGAACAAGTCGATGTCCGGCTGAAGATAGAGGGAAGGCCTCAGAAACCGGTTCCGGGAAAATTTAAAAGTAAGTGTTGTTTTGTGTCATTAATCGACTCCCAATTAATTTAATTTATACAACACTGTTTTCAACACTTCCATGAAAGGATTTATGTGAAATAGTCAAGAAAATCTGAGAAAGGTAATTATAGTAACAACATATAGTACAAAGGCAAGCGAGATACAGAGGAACCAACAATTTACAGAGCCATTACCCTACTGTCAGTGACAGTTAACTTATTTACGGAATATTTCTGATAGAAATGGGCATAGAAAAAGGGAAACAACAGATAATATATTAAAATAATAGTGAATCAAGAAGATATTAACACATTGCTTCACTAACACTGTTTTGCTCAGTACATGTTTCAAGAGCTGTTCTTCCCATTTTTGGCTGAGTCTCGACTAGTGCAAATTGTAGTGGTTTCCTCTTTCTCTGTATCGTCGATAGATGGCCTGATGTATTTGTCAAGATGTGTGGTGGTGGAGTTCCAAGTTCATGTTTCTATGACAATTTTTATTAATGAAGATTTTTTTCCCACACCGGATGATTAACATGTTTTATTAAAGTTGTCTCTAAGTTAATGCCATGTCTGGAATCCAAACGATGAAAAGCAACTGCTGATTTTTCTATTTCACAATTTTTAATGTTTCTGATATGTTCTTGAGTTCTGATGTCTATATTTCGTTTGTTTTTCCTATATACATTTTAGGACAAGTTTCACATTGTATCTCATAGATTCCTGGTTTTTCTTTTGTAGTTATTAAATTTTTTTTTTGGGGGGGGGGGGGGGCTTTTAACTTTGAATATATTAATACACTGTCAATGTAGTTAACCTGTCTAATCACACTTTCATAATGTCGAGTTGAACATATTTACCCAAGGCTTAAAAGCATGTGTTATGAATTAATTTGGACATTACTTTTACTAAATTCCTGCAAATATCACATCATTTGAAATAAGCTTAATATCTTCCTAAAAATACATTTGGCATAAGAAAATCCCATATCATAAAGTTTAAACGAAATGTTTAAAATCTCAAAATCAAAATCATTGACATCTACAAGGGCAGTCTATGTTAATTATTCTAACACACACAAACAACATTTAGGCAAACTTCAAAAGCTAGAATCAGAACAGAAAAATCCAGTCAGAGTTGAACTAGAGATACTCCACTCTATGCATGGCTGCTCTACGACTTAGCTACCATGGCAGTATGCCAGAACAACATTAAATTCTCCAATTGACTCACATTTTCCTGGAAGATCATGAAGAAATATTAAATTGAAGATCACATACAACCATGGTGACCTACAATTCATAAGCACTAATGTCTCTGGCTTCAAGGGCAATCAATAATAATGATTGTTCTAACACACACAGACATGTGTATGCAAACTTTGAAAGATAGAATTCATAAGTGAAAAATTCAATATGTCATAGACAGGATACAAACCATAAAAAAAATTCTGTATTGCACTTTAAGTTCTTATTTCTCAAGTAGTTTCTTAAAATACTGACATTGATTGTGTTGATATTGTCTATCATTAATAATCATTAATAAAATACAATTCATAATTTATATATGGAAGAAGCTAGAAACAGTGAAGTGTTAAGACAGTATTTGCTTAAGATGAGTTGGCACAAGTAACACCATTTTCTTTTTTAATCTCCCAAAACGTTAACAGAGATTAAAAGACGTAATGTTACTGTTACTAGTACCGACTGATGTTAAGTAAATACAATTCATAATACTAAAATGTAGTTTAGTTTTATGCAAAGCATTTGGAAATGATTTACAACTGCATTGTTTAAAACATACCGCTCAATCTATGAGCACATCTTCTTGTAGGACCATAACCTGATACTATTATATCATAATCATGCTAGATGGCATTTGTGAACACGGTGTATAGTGAAAGGGCTGCGCTTGTTTGTTATCAGGTAAAGAAATCTATGGGTAAGATGGAAGGTGACTATCACGGACAAAGATGGGCTGCATGGTTTTTATTGAAAGGAAGGATTTAAAACAGTAGATATTCACAAACATTTAAACGCGGACCGACCTAAGAAATTTTGTTCTGCTCCATCTGCAGGTAAGCAGATGATCTCTGTTTTTTTGGGGTACTTGTGGCATACTGCTAATGGAGTGACTTCCACAAGGTACGACTGTCAACAGCAGGGTATATGTGTGTCCCTTACACAACTTCGATGCAGGATTCAGCAATGGCAAAAGGTAAAGTGGTCCAAAGGAGTGCTTCTCCAGTATGAAAATGCCCAGCCCCGCACCAGCAATATGATAACTGCAAAGTTGGCATCACTGGGGTTCATTGTTGTGTCACACCTATTCACTGGATCTCGTTCCATCTGATTATGCTCTCTTCCACAGCATGAGGAACCTGCTGCGAGGAAAAATATTCAGCAGCAACAAAGAATTGCAGGCAGCTGTCCATGAGTGGGTGCGTAGTGCCCCCAAACAGTGGTTCCGTGATGCAATAATAAAGTTGCCAGGAAGGTGGTAGCGATGGATTGACATCAATGAGAGTATATTGAGAGATCCCATGTATAGTGTCGCCGTTCGTATTGTTGGTTGGTGCCGCAGCTGGCGCGTGGGCGAGCACTGAATGCTTGCCGAGAAAGAGACAGATATCTGGATAGTTCCATCTTTCTCTTGCCACCGCGAAAGGTCTTAAAACGTCTAGCTTGAAACTTTCTAGAACAATGACTAGGGGGTATAAATAAGCGGCAAGGTGTGAGAACAGTCAGTTGCTAGTTAGTTGTTAAATGAGTTGCAGCTGTGCAGTGTGAGATGTGTGAGGGTTATTGAACTGTACCGCAGTGAGTTCTCTTATTTTTTTATATATGGTGGGAGTGAAGAGACGACCTTGAAGGCGGCTGTTGTGTATGATACGTCATTTTACTGCTGCAAGGAGTATACAAAACGAGTTTTTAACCTGCAATAAAGAGCATTTTAAATTTCTGCAAACAAGACTTTTAATTCTATGAACCCACAAAGTCACATTTGGTGACAGGAGTGGAACACGACGATGGAAGCTGCATTGGCCAAGATCTTAGCCGGGCTAAAAAGAAATGAACAGTGAATGACACCTTCGCTGCAAAGACGGAAGCGGCACAAAACAGCCTGGCCGCGGAAATGACAGGGGCAAATAATAATCTGGCCACAAAGATGACCGAAATGAAGGCTGCGAACGAGGCCCACGCCGTCAAATTCGAAGAGCAGATGGCCGGCGTAAGGGGAGACGTCACGGAGCTGGGCAAGCGGATGGGTCAAGTGGACGAGCGCGTTAACAATTTAGAGGGAAAGAACGACAGCAACCCCAAGTCCCTGAACGCCATGGTGGAAGACATCGAAGACCTGGCGAACCGCGTTAACAACCTAGAGGGAAAGCCCGACAGCAATACCAAGTCCCTAAACGCCATGGTGGAGCACATCGTCGGCAGGAGATTAAAGGATCTGAAGGCCGATGCGCCGGGACGCGATACATCTGTGCGCACCAAACTACCAAAGCACGACAGCATGTTAACGTTTGAAGTCTTCCGCCGCTAATTCGACGCAGTGGCCAAGCACAACAAGTGGTCGCCAGAAGAAGAGACCGCACAGCTAATAGCCAGCCTCTAGGGACGGGCCGCAGAGGTTCTGAACGCGGTCCAGACAGTGGCGGCACCAAAGACATCTAGGAGGCTCTGCAAAACCGCTTCGGAAATCACTGCTTGGCCGCAACCTACCGCAGCCAACTGAAGTCCAGGACGCAGCAGCCAGGGGAGACGCTGCAGCAGTTCACCCTGGCAATTGAACAGCTGGCCAGCAAAGCTTTAGTCGACCTCCCACCCGGATTTGTATCCCGAGAAGCCGCCTACTGCTTCGTCGACGGGGTACGAGACGCCGAGATACGTCAGCGCCTAATGAACGGCGACTACAAAACCATCCACCGAGGCGCTAACGGCTGCATTAAAGATGGAGGCGGCTATGGTGACGGCGCGACTGTAAGGCCAGCGGACAAAGAACTTGATGCTGGACCAGAAGACGCCTGGGCACGGAATTTGTGTAGCCAGGAAATTGTTACCGTGCCGAGAGGAGGTGTCGGTGAGGCTGCTCAACCTAACGGATACCGATAACAACATCCAGGCCGGGACGGAGTTGGGGGCGTGCGAGCCTCTGGTCAGCGTAACGCCAATCGACAAGACCCAAGAACCGATGCCGATGCAACATCTGGGGACCCGGCTGGAAGGCTTACTGGAGAGGGCGGCCAACCACCTGACCGCAGAGCAGCTAGAGAAGGTTCGACAACTGTTGGGACGATACCAGCACGTCTTCAGCCAAGGCAACAGCGACTACGGCCGCACGGACCGAGTGTTTCACCACATCGACACAGGAGACGCCCGGCATATTTGGCAACCACCCAGAGGCGTTCCGCTGGCAAAACAAGCGGCGGTACGGGACATGCTGGAGGACATCAGAGCCAGGGGAGTGATCGAAGAGTCTGACAGCACTTAGTGTTCCCCTGTAGTCTTGGTGACGTAGAAAGGCGAGCTACGCTTCTGCGTGAACTACAGGAAGCTGAACGCCGTCACTAGGAAGGACTGCTTTCCCTTACCCCGTATTGACGACATCCTGTACACGCTTGCTGGTGCGCAGCGGTTTTCGACCACCTGAAGTCGGGTTACTGGCAGGTGGCTCTAGACCCGAAAGACAAGAAGACCGCATTCTCGACAGGTCAAGGGCTTTGGCAGTTCACAGTTATGCCCTTTGGTCTCTGCAACGCATCAGCTACCTTCCAACGCCTCATGGAGTCAGTAATGAGGGGATTGACTTACGTCGCCTGCCTGCCATACCTGGCCGACATCACCATCATCATCATCGGCAAGACATTCAAAGACCATCTCGAAAACCCGAGCAAAGAGTTGCAGAGACAGCAGGCGACCTGAAGGTGAACGCGAAAAATTGGCAGCTCTTCCGCAAGGAAGTCAACTACTTGGGCCACATAGTCTCACCAACCGGAGTGGCCACAGACCCGGAGAAAACATACGTTATGAGAGATTGGCTTCGCCCAAAGGATATGCGAGAATTGCGCTGTTTCCTGGGGCTGTGCATTATAACCGCCGCTTCATAAAGGGCTTCTCCAACATCGCCAAGCCCCTCATTTCATCTGTTACATTGGTTTCACCGTTGCAAAAGGTATTAATTTCAGCATAAGTCCAATAATATTTATGCTCAGAAGTAATTTAAATAATTTTAGTTGTAACTGCTAATTGCAAAATAAATAAGTAAATAAATAAGCAAGCAAACAAACAAGTAAATAAATAAATAAAAACAAATAAAAAAATGGCATGTGGTAGAAAAAAACTGACTACGGTTTTGGAATCAGCACATCAAATTTGTTAAGTAGACATATTTTGCAAGGAACAGAATCATAAATATCAGTATAATTTGTTATGATAGCTGTTAGAATAAAACAAGTAATTATTGCAATGGCAAGCAATTACAAGTGGTGTAAGGTAGGGGAGTGTCCTCTCGTCTTTATAGGGTAATTAAGACATGGTAACTTATCTGCAGGTTCTCTCCACTGTTAGAGAACCGAGAGATGTGCAGCCAGAGATGTATTATAATCCTTGCTATAGATGCTGGAAAAATTGACTTCTACTCTCAAATAGACAGCATATCTCATAGAAATGTTTTTGTTTATTCTTAATTTGTTTGAGAGCAGAATGTCAGCATTTGCACCATCTACTGCAAGGTAAGTGTTCTAGTATGTGTTTCAAATGGAAAGAGTTCTGGTTTATAGCGAATCAGATGTGTTAGAGCCTTCAGCGTTGCCACCTCGCTACCCCCACTCTTTATATTTCCTTCTCTCTCTCTCTCTCGCACACTTGGGAGCTTTCTTGGCGCTAGACGTAAGGAAACGCAAACTGAATTTTCCAAAGCTTCATAATAATGTAGTTCAAATCACAATTGCAACATGCATATTCGTATATTACGCACATGTTTGAAATATATAGTTTAAAAATAATTAAAGTTTATGAAATACCTATTTTTCTAATCCAAGGAAACTGCCAGCGGCTTATCCATATAGCTATGAATGTCACTTCCGTTAAGAGACAATTCGTCATTGCCAGTGTCTTCATCGTCTGAGTGTTGCAAGTTTATGATGATAGCCTCCAAAATCTTGTCACATGCTATTTCTTTCCAAAAGCAGTGTTCTTGTAGTGTATCTCATTCCGTTTTCTCAGTCTTGTGCAACTTTGTCAATTTGTTGGTGAATAAGTCGTTCAACGTCAATCAGTTTAAAGGTATTATTTCTGTTTGAAACATAATTTGGGGCCACATTAATTCAATTGGATTGTTCTGGCAGTGGTAAGTGGGACGGTGGTTTATAATACCTCGTGTGTAATTTCAATTGCAAGCTGATCCAGCTGATACAATTTCCCTGGTTTTTAAACGGAAGAGAATAATACTGCTTTGTACTCTCTAGAGTAAATAGAGATCACGAACCATTCATAAACAAACATATAATGTGATCAGACACGTTCTGCCAGAACAGCAAGAAGTGTATCGTTTCCTCTCATTGGATTTAACAAACACCTTGGCTTATTCAAAGTATTTCTTTTATCACGTCATGTCAAACGTTTACGTTTCAATTCTGAGTAATTACAAATATATGCACACGCATATATACCAAGCAATAATCATATCCATTAGAATGCTCACGTGGCGATGCATTATAGTCGCGCCGTCACCGCCACCTCGCTCCTCGCGGGAACAACCACGTCTTCGTTCAAGACGACCCTGCAGGTTACAAGGCGCTCTTCAGGTTGCCGGAGTATCACCTCTTCTGCGTTAAGCCACAGGACCTTATTGCCGACGTCGACCGTCGCCTCGTGTCTCCTGAGGGCATCAAGTCCAAGAATCACCTCCTCAGCCACCTTCGCGACGAACACCCACAGACGCTCGGCACTCCGTCCCAAGGTCAGCTTCAGCAGAGCCTCCTTCTCCACAGGCAAGGTGTCGCCCGATGCCGTCATCAGCTGGTATGGTCGGCTCGGCTTCCTCGACGGCAAACCCTTGGCTGTCAGGTCTGATGACGGTCACGGCTGCCCCGGTGTCCACCAGCACGCGGCACGGCTTCCCTCTCACCCAACTGCCCGCGATGAGGCTGTCATCCATCCGCCGGCTGACGGCGCGCAGTGTCACTCGAGGAGATGGTTTGGACGGCGCCGACGTGCTCCTGGCCACGCCGGGCCTTACTCGTTCTTCCGGCTGCTCTTCCTGGTGTCGGCAGTCTCTCTCTAGGTGTCCCGGCTGTCCACACCCCCAACAACACAGGCCGCCTCGCTAGCGTAGATGGTAGCGTGTCTATCTCACGTTCAAGAGGTCCCGAGTTCGAATCTCGGTCAGGGTGAGTTACCTGGATAAGGTTTTTACCGGGGATTTCCCTTTTCCTGAAAGACATGTCGGATAACTCTGAGCTCCATAGGCCGCGCCGTGGCTCAGTGGTTAGACCACTTGGCTCTCACCAAGGCGGCCCAGGTTCGATCCCAGGCGACCGCAAAGTGAGATTTGTGGTGGACAACACGGCGCTGGGGCGGGTTTTCTCCGGGATCTCCGGTTTCCCCCACCATCTCATTCCACCGGTGCTCCATCTGCAACTCATGTATCAGTGTCATCGCCTGCGGTGCCGTACGTAGTAAAAGCGGGCGTTAAACACTACACATTTCATTTCTGAGCTCCATGTACCCCGGGCTCATTTGAGCATCATTTCACCCATTCCATTCATCGTCCGATATGACAACGTTGGAGGACATAAAGTTTAAAAACAAAACCAACACAGGCCACTAGGTCTTCGCCGGCGTCCCTCGGCTGGTCTGTCTCCGGTGTAGGGGTCACTCCTCGTTCTCGACGTCGGGGTAGCCGTCACCTTGGCCGCCTCCATCCTCAATGATGCCGTCAGCGCCTTGTGGATGGTTGTGTAGTCGCCGAGCATTAGGCGCTGACGTATCTCGGTGTCTCGTACCCCGTCGACAAATGCGTAGGCGGCTTCCCGGGATACGAATTCAGGTGGAAGGTCAACCAAGGCCTTGCTAGCCAGCTGCTCAATTGCCAGGGCGAACTTCTGCAGCGTCTTCTCTGGCTGTTGCGATCTTGTCTTCAGCTGACTGCGGTAGGCTGCGGCTAGGCGGTGGTTCCCGAAACGGTTCTCCAGGGCCTCCCAGATATCCTTGGGAGCCGCCACTGTCTGGACCGCGTTTAGGACTTCAGCGGCCCGTCCCTGGAGGCTGGCTATTAGCTGTGCGGCCTCTTCCTCCGGTGACCACTTGTTATGCCTGGCCACCGTGTCTAACTGGCGGCGGAAGACCTCGAAAGTTGACGCGTCGTCGTATTTTGGAGGTTTGACGTGTGCCGATGTTGTGTCGCGTCCCGGCGCGTCGGGCTTCAAATCCTTCAACCTCCTGCCGACGACGTCCTCCACCATGGCGTTCAGGGACTTGACGCTGCTGTCGGCCTTTCCTTCCAGGTTGTTAATGCGGCTCGCCAGGTCTTCGACGCGCTCACCAAGATTCGTGACGTCCTCCTTTACGTCGGCCAACTGCTCTTCAAATTTTGCGGCGAGGACCTCGTTTGCCGCTTTAATTTCCGTGGTCAATTCGGTCTTTATTTCCTTCAGTTCCGCGGCCAGGTTGTTATTTGCCGTCTTCAAGTCCAATTGCACCAACTCAAAATGTTCTTTATTTCCACCGAGTTACAGTTGGAACACTTGGCGATTACATAGAATTACGTAGCGCACACAATTACAATTCACCAGTTCGTCTGTCACAGGTCCACTCTGCACTCGCAATTACGTACAACTCCTCCGATGCACGTACATGTCTTCCAGTCCGTTCACTAGCACGGCGCTCCCCCAGAATTCACTGACTCGTCCACTGCAGGACTTATATAGGGAAGATCGCCGTTTCTGGAAGTCTCGCGGTTCAGTGAATCTTCCCGATTGTTCCAGACGTCAGGGAGGGGGAAAGAGATGACTAGTGATGTTTTTCCAACCATACCCCTCGTTAGCGCTTCAAGATAAATGGATAGGCGTGGGCTCCATGCCTCCTGTCGCCTACCCGGCTACTAGCTGGTCGGGCCTTCCGATAATTAGGTGACATTATTTAAAAACTAAAAGAAATTGAAAATGGCCAGACTAGAGTGAGTAAATAATGATGCACTAAATAACAAATCTTCAATAAATAAATAATATAAAATTATAATTCTAATCTTATCATTCTTATTACGGAAGCTTTGTTACTGTATCATTATTTACCCCTCTAATGTGGCCAGTTTCCTTAAGCATTACAGCATCACTAGTTTCGTTATGTAGTGTTGGTGTTTTCAGCAAAGCATGTTTTCACTGTTGGCAATGCTACAGCCTTGATGTCATGCCCACCGGTCCCTAATGTGCTCTTCTGCAGTTTAACCAAAAATTAACCCCTCCCCCCGGAAAAAAAAAAAAAAAAAAAAAAAAAAATTGAAAATTTAAATGTTTATTAGAATCTACAACCTCTTAAATAAAATTTTGAAACATTGAAACCATACCACTTCACCTTCTATTCTGATATATATACAAACAATATAAATAAGTGTGACAGTTACCCATTATTCAAGTGTAGAAGTACGCTGATACATTGCTTCACAATTCTGCAGTTACACATTGTCTATAAAAAAAATTTCAGCTACGCTTTGAAGCGTAAGATACCTCAATCCCTCAGCTGCACTTTATGGCTCAAGTCCTCAACACTCTTGTTGCTGTTTCCATTCAGATGTTGGCAGCTCTTTATTATTAATAGCACAGCCCTAACTTGTCCTATTCCAAGCCAAAGCATTATGAAGCCAGTGTTCTAGGGAGGTATGAAACTTTTGTACAACTTACTTCTAACAGCATTACATAATTTTGATTGGCCTACTTGTTTTCATTAGTATCAAACTGCAGAAAATGTTAATTGTACAACAACCTTGTATATTGTAAGAACCATATATTCCATATTTTAGTCTTTCATGTTTTTCGAATTTATATGAAATGCAAATATGCAGCTATAGAGTAAAACACTGAACATCAGTAGCATTGTGTGTCTAAAGGAAATGACTAGATAAGAGAAAGATAACTGTTTACAGACTAGAGCTAAAATTTATAGAGATTAAATTAAAATTTGTATCTCCAAGTCATTTATTGGTGAATGCCACAATGTGACTTCCAAAAGCAGTGTGTGCCAAAGAACTGAAGCTGGGGAAACCAGAATGCTTGAACTATGTTTACTTTAATATTTTGATGTGCTCATATTATTTAATTTGATATCATTAAGCAAATATGTATACTTTCATGCACAACATCATACATATCATTTGTAAAATTCAAGCTGTGATAATGTAAAATACCAATGCTTTCAAATATAAATCATGTGGAAGTGATTTTAATGCAACAGATATTGACATAATCCTAAATTTGAATAGTTGTAAATAGAAGTGTTGTTAACAGTGAAGCTAATTTCATGTATAAAGACTAAAATTGAGTCATACCTTTTAAAACTTGTAACTTCACTCACGTCCTTTTACAAAATCAGGAAAGTTTTCGAAACTGTTGCAGTTTCATCCTCAGCTGATTAGCGACTGGGCACAGTTGGTTGTTGTCTGGATCTCTTGAAATTGGCTCCCTCTCTCGGAAGATTCTGTACATAAGTTCAGTAGACCACTCACTGATGGCACATAAAAATTTAGAATATGTGAAATGTTTTTAATGTTTTAATAATTATTATTAAAAACATTCCACATATTCTAAATTTTGATGTGGCATCAGTGAGTGGTCTACTGAACTTATGTAAAGAATCTTCCGAGAGAGGGAGCCAATTAGAAGAGATCCAGACAACAACCGTGATGAGTCGCTAATCAGTTGACGATGAAACTGCAACAGTTTTGAAAATGTTCCTGATTTTGTAAAAGGATATGAGTGAAGTTACAAGTTTCAATAGGTATGACTCAATTTTAGTCTTTATACATTACCTTTCTTTGTTTCTCTTGAAATAAATCAGACTAACTAAATACTTCCACAGGGAATACACGGAAACAACACTACAAATAATTGTGCGACTGAATAACGTAGAACAGATAAGGTCAGTGTTACAGAGTTCAATAAAAGGATTGAATTATCAAATGTCACTAGAAATTGCCAAATTTATAACACTATGTCCAGAGAACCACCAACATATGGAAAAAAATCATTCCTTTATTTTATTTGTGTAACGTCCTCCAATGTTAAGTCATATAGGACGATGAATGAAATGATGCTCAAATGAACCTAGGATCCACAGAGCTTACAAGGGCACATCTCTATGCACCTGAAAATTTGGTGGTATAATGGCTGCTGTATATAAACCATGCGCACCAAAAGTCTGCTGTGGAGTAGATCCGCAAGCCCAAAATTTAAGCTTAGAAAGTACCGCATGCGACCACTTGCAAGTAGGTGCTGGATATCCCTCATCAGCTCTGTGGCGTCAGTGGGCCACATTACTTCTTATGTAAGCTGCTTACGAGTTATTTTATATATATGTGTGTGTGTGTGTGTTCTATATATGCGTTATATATCACATAGGTGTATAACACATAGGTATGAATAATCTGATGTGTCACACTCACATACTTAATTCTCTATCTACTTCATATTAACCCTCTGTGACCCAATGTGACTTTCTAGTAACAACCACTTTTAAAGCTCTTTTGTGTATTGAAAATTTTCCATTGTGGACATTTGTAGTCTGAAAGTCACAACATGGATGCCTTGTATGTAGCTTGTTTGGTTATTTAGTTCATAATGTACTAAACAGGTTAAAGCTAAAGCAACACATACATCCATTTTGCATTTTGATGTTCCTAATAGCACTTTGAACAAATTTATTTTGTATATCTCTGCAAAATAATTTGAAAGAAAAATATCAGGCACCACAGGTAAGAGTAAAATTATAGTTTAAAGCACTAAACATTGTATAGAAATGTGTACCATTTATTATTTAAAGCAAAATAGTTATGTTACCTGAAAGTTACAGTGGACCACAAGTTAGGTTATGGGTACACACTGGAGTAGAAGGAAAATTATCTGTCCAAAATTCCATATTAAATTTCACTATAGCTATACTCTCTTTTGTATATAAAGCATTAATATTGGAATTATATTTCTGATGTACACCATATATTTCATAGCTACACTTCGTGAACTTAATGAAGCTTACAAGATCAATTTTGCTTTAGGTCAAATATTATGGATCCTCATATTTTTTATGGCATGAAGAATAAAAATAATATAATTGTTCATCAGATGTCTCACTTCTTGCATCTGACAGCGATGCAGAAAAGGCGATTCAAGCTACTACTGCCAACACAATTATACCAGAAAGTGAGGAATCAGCTGATAAGCTATCTGTAAATGAAGCAGCATCTCTGCCGCTCCTGTTGCAGATGTAGAAGAAAGAAATGAAGATATTTCTGAAACTAACTATAATAATGTCATGTGGAGAATATCAAGAGTCTGATTGGCTCAACCAATACTTCCATGGAAACGACTGTTATTTGTAGATTCTGATTCTCTACAGCCACCAATACACTATTTTGAAACATTCATTGAGGAAAATTGTCTTTCTTCAATTTCTTGTCTAACAAATTTGTACAGTGTTCAAAATAATCCATTAAACAGCATAAGTGTTACTATTGAAGACATTAAACAGTTCATAGGACGTTGTTTTCTTATATCCATATGTCCCAGGTCTAAAATGCAATCTTTCCTTTCATAAATGTTGTAATAGCCTATACAGAATTGTAATTTTATGATTTAGTACATTTTTTTTTTGGAAATTAACAGAGAAATGGAGAGTAAAAAGCTACTTATTGAGTACACCTTTTATTTTGATTCATCTCTATGCAATGCCTTAAGTAATATCTGCTTAGCCTTTGTGGCCCAATTGTGATTTCAAAGTAACAAAATATTATTTTTAATTAAAATTACATTTTTTAATTTGACGAATGCTTATAAGTTTCATAATGCAACTTTAAACAATAATATTCTGGAAAAATATTTTTACCATCGTAATAAATTTGGGCTTTAGAGGGTTAATATAAACATGATCTTATTCCGTTTAAGGACTATGATACAATGAAGCACAAAATTAATACAATTTTGAGTCGAACTAATACTCAATGCTCCATTTATTGCTAGTATTTACCTAGAACGTGTTTCGTTAGGAACTTCCTAACATCATCAACTGTTGTCAACTAATTGATGCCTATCACTTCCGAGGAGTTCACTGAACCAGCATCCATTAGTCGACAACAGTTGATGATGTTAGGAAGATCCTAACGAAACGCGTTCTAGGTAAATACTAGCAATAAATGGAGCATTGAGTATTAGTTCGACTCCAAATTGTATTAATGATCTTATTGATAATTCTTGCAGGTGCAAGGGAATACAGTAGGCTTTAAATGCCAGTTGGATCTTTCAAATGCTGTACACTAAGTAATGGCAGTAAAACTCCATTTTCTTTCCATGGCCAAGTTATATAAAAATGAGTGCCCTTCTATTTGAGAAGGTAAGTTTAAAGGAGGGCTGGCCCCGTAGCTCAGTCGGTGGAGCACGTGCCTGCCGTGCTAGGGGTTCTGGGTTTGATTCCTGGGGGTGGAGTTGTGGATTTTTCTCTGGCCAAGATAATTCCCCATCTTCCCCAGAGTCTGGAAGAATGAATGAGAGTGTGTGTGTGTGATCTAATGATTAAAACCCAACGAATACATGCTAACACCTTCGATATGTTCCAAAGGAGAACGGCCATTGATATGACCACTGGAGCTAAAGGTGGGGTATAAATGGGGGGGGGGACTTATAAGGAATATATTTTGTAAAAAAAATTATCTTCTTCTTCTTTAACGTCATTAGTTGTACCACTATCTTGTGTTAGGAGATTCTTGTTCCTCTATCCCCTTTAAGATCGGGCCTGAAGCTTTGGATCTGATAGAGAACCAGGATAGGTGATTAGCCCAATGCCTGGTGTGAAAGTGAAGGCAGTGGATGATATATATGAGAGCGAAATGAATGATGGGTATGATGATGATGATGATGGAGCCAATTACAAGAGATCCAGACAACAACCAACTGTGCCCAGTCGCTAATCAGCTGAGGATGAAACTGCAACAGTTTCGAAAACGTTCCTGATTTTGTAAAAGGACGTGAGTGAAGTTACAAGTTTTAAAAGGTATGACTCAATTTTAGTCTTTATACATAATCCTAAATAATTCGGTTTTCTTGCTGTGTAAACTTAACATTGGTTAAACTGCAGAATAGCGGCACCAAAGGAATGACATAATGGAAAACAAGCTGTCACCAACTGCCGAGTTCCAATATCAATACTGTGCACACAGATGTTACTGACCATATTGCACAGAATTATCCATCTTTAAAGATAGAGAATGCTTCTATTAAAGAAGGCTTAATGAGACATACAATGGCACCTCGAGTACCCAAAGAGGAAGGTATCCTTTGAAACATGCACCCATAAGCAAACTGTAGACGGTTATAGGAACGTGTTACATCCATGATTGTGGCATGCTATGCTTTAATAATATAGAGGACTCACAATGACAAATATCTGACAATATCATCTTTATATCCAAGATATTGTTAATAATTTTAATTAGTTTGGGTGGATCTGCTGCACAATACTTTGGTTATGTTGTGTTCATGTTTTCCAGAAATATCTGTCAATATCAGTATCTTTATATCCAAGATGTTATTAATTTTAATTAGTTTGGGTGGATTTGCTGAGTAGTACATTGGTTACATGGTGTTGGTATTTACAGCAATGCAGGCTTTCACTGTTGGCAATGCTCCAGCCACTGACGTCACGCCCACCATTCTCTACGCCATTCTTCTGCAATTTAACATTAAATTTAACAAAATAATATGCCACAAGGGGATGAACAATCCAATTATCACAAATACATAATCTACTTTTATTCTTGAGTTGTAGGTAAAATTTATACATACTTAAAGAAACACAGTGTTAATGTTTCAAATAGAACCAGAAGTTTCAGAGTAATTTTCAGCTTCACATAAAAATGCCTAACATGTCTTCTTTTTATTATTTTACTGAACACAATAATGCACTCAAGAGCTTTCTCGTTAATTCAAGAATTACTCACATTCTTGATTCCACAAGTTACTGCCGGAGCACGGAGGAAATAAATTAAACCACCAATAACTGCTATATTAACATTTATTAACCTGTCTTATTCTTCTTTACATAACTACTATTCGTTAAATGTATAGTGAACCACTCCCTTAGTTGGATACTGCTTCGGTATTGCCGGTCGAAACATGTGTTTGTCCTCAAACCAGTAGAAGATTGCGAAACTTCCTAAAACTACTCCCAGAAAAGAGAAGACCTGTGAACTGAGGGGTACTCTTGGTTTCAGGCTCACATCATATCGATCTTCTGAATACATGTCGGTATTCACATGCAGTGGTTCGCCATAGTTTCTCTTATGTTCAGGAAAGTCCCAGGGATAATAAGGATCTCGCGACTCTGCAGATACATCTGGCAACTTTGGGTAATCGCCAAAACCAGATCCATCATCGGGGTAAGGTTCGTATTCACTGGGTGAAAGGTTATACCTTTTTGCTGCTGCAGCTTTTTCTTCTGGAGTTTGAGGATGCGGCCCAGGTTTCCAATCCTTGTTCCAAACATTTCTTACAAAGTTATAAGCAACACACCTACGTACATTTCCAACTTGAGAAAAATTCACAACTTTCATTAAAGCAGCCATCTTGTAACCTCTCTCGAAGATCAATTGCCAACATCGGACAATAAAAATCCGCACAGGAATATAGAAATGAGTTTTGTTTCATAACGAAAACCATATTGTACGAATTTTAAGGAAATACTTGAAAATGTACAAAAAAAATTGTATTTTACAGAGGTAAATTAAATAAATACGAATTAAAACAAAATATTAAGATCAAAATCTAGTTCTAACAGAATAGTGTCGCGTATATTTCCTTAGTAGATACCCGGAAGCTCATGCCCCTACAAAAACTTTTAAATTTACGTCCTCCAACATTAACAACGGACGGTGAATGAAATGGGTGAAATAATGCTCAAATGAGCCACGGTCTACAGAGCTGAGAGTTACCCTGTGGTAGTAATGTTCTGTGGGTAGTAGCGTTTTTAAATAACCCGTTGTAGTGAATGATAGAACATGCGGCATAAGTTAAATTGATGAACAAGCTTCCCAGAATAATCCTAGAACAATATAAATAATAACTTCATGTGTATTCTAGCGATTAATATATGAAATGTATAGTATATAATTCATGTAAAAAGGCACAATTTATTTGGGGAAATTCAAACAAGTGTCTTGGATGTTGGCTCAACTTATAGTTCGCTCTGTTTTCAATTGTTTTGGAATGCTTCTGCTCGAAAAACAGCGACTAAAGCAATAAGTTTAAATCTATTTTAATTTTGTACGTTTCTGGATTGCGTGGGGTGAGTGTTTTTTGGCTTTAAAGAAAAGCCTATTTATACAAACCCATCGGGAAAACCGATCTGTTAGGTTAAAATGTCTATTCTGTCCAGAAGCTTGCAAAATGTTGAATTAAAATATATATTTTGTTTATTAAACACGCTGTCACTTGCGAAAATCATACAGGCGCGCTGGTGTGCTTCATCCTGCAGGAGTTCCTTTACATGCTATTAAATCTACTGATATAGATCTGTAGCTTTAAAGCATACTTAAATACCATCGTTATATGCCGGGTTTAAACTTGTAACTTTGGGATTAGTAGGCCAATGTAGGCACCCAGACCGACATTTTACATTAAGATTTAGTTTCTAAAGCTAAAAATAATATAGTTCAGCTAAAACATGTATAAAACACATGTATATTTGTACACATTCCAGGTAGTTACATATCAGCATGTTGCAGAGTCTATGATATCCATTTAACTAGGGTCCAAATGATCTTACTGTTGACTGGTCCTTTAAACCCCACACACTCACCCCATTTAACTAAATAGACAAAAATTTAAATGAACTCATACAGCTTTCTGAGGAGAACACGAGGGTAAACTGCTATTATAATGACCCAACTTGTAAGATTGCTGTGCAAGATTGATCTGACAATTTGTTTCTACTTAATTCATAAAACTATTTGTAGTCTGTTTTTATCACATTACATTACTTATATTTTAGTTTTTGAAGGACTATTTTTGAGAGCTGTTGCTTCCATTTTCAGCCTTGAGGGTTCGACGTCTGTTGTCTTGTCTGCAGTCTTCTCTCTGTTGGTGGAGCAGTGAACTTCTTTATAAAATTGGCGACTAGAGGATTTAAGTTTATTAATTGGTCCTTATGTGTCCATATTAAGATGTTCTCCCATGTTTTGAGTTTGTCATCGTTTATCATGCCTTTTAATAATTTTGGATTTGGGTCAAGGTTATGCGTTTTATTTCAAAAGTGAGCTACTGCTGGTTTATCTTCCTATTTCAATTTGATGTTTTAAAAATTTTCTTTGTGTTTGGTTTTTAGGTTCCTTTTAGTTTGCTCCATGTAGAGTTGTTCACAATGCTTACAATTTATTTGGATATTCCGAATCTATTGGTTGGTGGGATTTCATCTTTCTACTGGTTTATGATGTGTAAATAAAGATAGGTCACACCAAAGTCTTTGTTACTTTATGCAACACAGTATTTACTAATTAAAAATTATACAATAAATTGATTTAGACACTATACTTCACATACCTCAATTTTCTTTCAACACATTTTGCCTCCACTTGAAGGCATTTTCAGGAAGTTGTCAACTGACTAGAACTTAGGTGTTCCAGCTGATGATAGTTCTCTAGAGATGAGACATCTGGTGGTAATTCAATAAGGCTCAGTAACATATTTTCTTCTGATGGAATGTCGGGATTTATTAAGTGTTTCAAATTTCTTAATATAGATGTTCTCCCATCATGTTAAGTTCTTGATTCATGTGAATTAATTTTAGTAGTAGGATTTTCTGTTCTATGTTGTGGTGACCATCACCATAACATAGTCATTTATTTAGTGTCAGCAAGGGCCATCACAAGTGCTTAACATGGGAATGGGAGGACACATCAGCCTTTTTTAATCTGCAAAGAGCATTCCCATGATAATATCTACTGAGAGGAAAATAATTACAATTTATAAATTTGGAGCTTATTTGGCAACCATGATTGACAAATTCTCAGATTAAACAGAATGCCACAATAAAGGTTATGCCCATCATAAAGAGTCTGTCAGATCATGATCCACTATTACTCATAATTTATAAGTTAGTTGGTATCATTAAAGTAGGTAATCAAAAATTCTGTACTAAAATCAGAGTAACAAACATATTACTAATTTTGTTCAAGATCTTAAAATGAAAAATTGGCAATCCATCTAATATATGTTGTTGTTTTCAAATACTAGGCTTTGGCAATGAAGCCATTAGCTCTCTTGCTCTCTAATATTTCTGTGTAGTGGGTCTGGCAGGTAGGGCTTCACAGGTTAAAAGATGTTCTTCAGTCATTTCCTCTTCTTTGTTGCACAGAGGACAATTTGGACTTGTATAAATTCCTATTCTGTGTACATATTTGGCCAAATAACCATGTTCCGTAAGTAATCTAAAATTTGCTACTGCAGCTTTACATGGGATTTCTGGAAAAATTTCTGGAAAAATTTCTGGATTTTTAATTAAAATGTTGCATTTTTTATCTTTGGCTTTGTTAGATATTGATTGGTTTTGTTTGTTTTTATATTTGTTTTTGATTAATCATTTTATGGATGTAAATGGTAGATTTTTACTTTTGTTCTGAATTAAATTTGCACCCTTTTTGGCAAGAAAATCAGCTGATTCATTTCCAGCAATTCCACAATGTGCAGGTATCCACTGTAATATAATTCTCTTCTGGAGTTTTTGAAGTTGTTGGATCATTTTGTGACATTCTTTAATTTGGATTGACCTCATTTTATATGAACTTATTGCACATAATGCTGCTTTAGAATCAGAAAGTATGACAGCATTTTTGAATTTATCTAATCTGTATAGAAGGTGTTGGAGTGAAATATGAATGGCCGTTACTTCTGCATCAAAATTTGTTGTGTGGTATCCTGCTGGTTGATCGAATGAGAACAGTGCACACTTAATTCCTGCTCCTGAGTTGTTGTCCAAGTTAGATCCATCTGTGTAGATATGTAACCATTCTTCAGGTGGGTATCTATTGTTCACATTTTCTAATGCTAGTGCTTTTAGTACAGGTGTGGAAGTTTCAGATTTTGTAACTATTTGTTTTAAATCTAATTGAATATTAATTGGTTCAAAAGTCAGTGGGTTTTCTTTGATTAAAATGTTTTCTTTAAAAGTATCTGTTTTTAATTCCATAACTTTGTGTAGGAAACTTGTCTGTGT
Source organism: Mantis religiosa (assembly GCA_030765055.1). Taxonomy (NCBI): domain Eukaryota; kingdom Metazoa; phylum Arthropoda; class Insecta; order Mantodea; family Mantidae; genus Mantis; species Mantis religiosa. The sequence continues at coordinate 174,597,550 of CM060948.1, forward strand.
TTTCATCTTGATTGGTTGTAGTAATCTTTTCTCCCATTTTGTTGTTTTAACCACAACATTTTTTTCATGTTGTATTAGTGCCTGCTCCTCTGAAGTTAGATTTATTGGATAGTTCCGAGTTAAGGCTTGCATTGCCGTGATTAGAGTTGATTTTGCTGCACCGATTATTAGTCGCAGGGCCTGATTTTGGCATACTTCTAGGTGATTTATGTTAGAACTGTTTGTTGTAATTAATACTTCTGCATTATAAAGAAGTATTGGTTTGATGAATGTTTTGTATGTGGTGTTCAGTGTCTCCCGATTACTGCCCCACTTGACTCCAGCTAATCTTTTCAAAATTGAAAATTTTTTTGTTGATTTGTTTACTACTGCTTCAATATGATGTCTCCAAGATAATTTTGAATAAAAAATTGTTCCTAAATATTTTGTTTCATATGTTTGTTTCAGGTTTGTTTTCTTGAACTGCAGATTTAGTTTAGGGATTTTCTTTTTTAAGCTAAATATTCAAAATGTTGTTTTATCAGTATTTATTTTCATCAAATTGTTGTCAGTCCACTTTTCCAATAGTATCAGAGCCTTTTCCATTGAAGTTTTGGATTTCTCTATTTGTGGGGAAGATGTCCACATGATCATGTCATCTGCAAAAAGTGCTGTCTTTATTTCTGTGTTTGATACAGCCACGGGAAGATCATTGATGTAGATGTTGAACAAGGTTGTACTCAGTACTGCACCTTGTGGTAGGCCCATTTTTATTTGTCGGAATTTGGATGTACTGTCATCGTATTTTGTAGCACAGAAACGTTGAGAGAGAAACTGAGTGATGCAATTTAACATGTTATCTTGAATGCCTAGTTTTGAAAGTCTCTCAAGAAGTTTATGCCTCCATACTGAATCGTATGCTTTTTGAAAATCAATGAAAACTGACAGCGTATCTTGATTTTTGTTGAAAGATTCTTTGACATCTTGGGATAGTTGAATTGTATTTTCTTTAGTAGATAAGTGTTGTCTGATTCCTGTTTGAGCAGTTATCAATAAGTTATTACTTTCTAAGAACCAATTTAGCCTTGCTGAAATCATACATTCTACTGTTTTTGCAATGATACTTGTTAAGAAAATTGGTCTTTAATTATTTATTTTGTTGGGTGCTTTGTCTTTTTTTAAAATAGGAATAATTATTGCTTTTTTCCACTCTGTAGGTACAGTAGAGGTCCATGATATATTAAATAATTTCAGTAGTACCTTTCATCCCTTTGATCCTAGGTGTTTCAGAAATTCAGCATGTATTTTATCTGGTCCAGGAGACTTTTTATCTTTCAACTCATGGATGGCATGATTTAGTTCCCTTATGGTGAATTCTTTGCTGAATATATCGTTTGTTTGTTCTGGGCACTTTTTAAATTTGTTGAGATCCTTTTTAATCTGCCTTTCTTTTCTTTTTGCTTCAGAGGAAAGTTTATGCTGAGAGCTGTAATACTTATTAAAGGCTTCAGAAAAAGAGTAATTTGAAGTAAGTGTTTTCCCATTTAGTTTGAGTGGTTCTTTCCTTGTTTCTTTCTGACTGTTAATTTTAATTATATATCTGTATACTTTTTTTGCATCTTTTCTATAATCAGGTTTTTCAATAAATTCACTGAAAGCTTTTTTTTTTTTTTTTTTTTTTTTTTTTTTTGGCAATATGAATTTCTTTTTTACATTTTGCTGCCTTTCTTCGCCATTCCTGTGTATCTGTTGGGTTATTGGACAATTCTGCTTTTTTCCTTGCTATGTACCTTTCTTCTTTTAACTTTGATAGTTCTGTATTCCAAAAGGGTTTGTAATTTTTAGTTTTTCCTCTTGGGATCCATTTTTTTGCTGCTTCAAGAATTATATTTGTTATTGTTTTATTCAGTTTATCTACAGGTACTTCATGTTGAGCGGAGTAAAGATTTTGTTCAGTTTCCTCAGTAAATTTTGTCTAATTTGCTTTTCTAAAATTCCAAGAGTATTTCAACTTTGGCCTGCTAATATGTTGTTTCTCATGAAGTATTATGTGTGCAATAACTGCTCTATGATCAGATGCTATGTCTTCAATGATTTCACGTGTTGTCTTATCTTTTAAATCTGAAGATACTAATAATAGGTCTGGATTAGTGCACTGGCCATTATAGTGTAGGTATGTGGGGCAATCCCCATTCTTGTAGATAAGATCTAAAGTGTTAGAATTTAATAAATCTTCAATAGTTTTGCCACAGGCATTGTAGTCTTTGTATCCCCATTTTGGTGAATGACCATTGACATCACCAATCAAAATTGTTTTGCGGTGTATATTTATTATATTCAGACAAGGATTATTATTTGGTGGATTGTATATACCATATATGGTGTAACGTGAATTTCCTTTTCAGATTTAAATTTGGATAATTTCTACTTTATCTTCTTGTTGCATTTCTTCTATAATTTTAAACTTTGATAAGATGTTTGTTCTGACAACTGTAAGTATTCCACTAGCTATTTGGCATGATTTGGGGAGAACCATCTAATATATTAATCATGTAAATGAAAAATGGAATACTTTCTTACACATTTTAATGAAATTACATATTTGAAGCCTACTTTCTGACCAAGGGAAGAAAAACTCCTCATTAGCACAAATTAAATTCTGAAGAATCGATAACTAATGGAATAAGAAGTTGTGCAATACTAAAATGAAACTTATATTACTGAATAAGTAATAATCATTATAAACTCAACAGGTACCTACTATAAAGACTTTAGAATACTTAGTAGAGTCATAAAGTCAGCAAGGATGCATTTTTCACAAATTATAGAAAATTCAGAAAACAGATTCAAAACTACATGGAATCTTGTCAAAATAGGTAGAAGTGAAATGTCTAAAGGCATCTCATCAATATTTATGGGTAATGCAGAGGTAATAAATTCATATGAAATTGCAGATGCATTCAATATATCTTAAATGCTGTTGGAGGAAATTTATTTAAAATGAATTATACCACTTAATTTATAAATAAAAATTTAGCACTACTTTCCAAACCAATAATTTTTGCAGTGTCCTTGTATCTAAGAAGTTACCAGAAGAACCCTTAAACATAGAGTCTGATTTTTAAAAGAAGGTATGTGAATCAGTGTCTCCACGTGGGAAGCTGAAATGCTGCAGAGAAGCAGAGAGCAAGTTATGTATATCCCCTCTCAATACTGGAAACATATAAACAAGATATCGAGATTTATCTGTATTGGAACACCACAGTGAAGCGAAAAATTATTAAATTTTAGATGAGTCGTATTTTTTACACATCTGCTTCACTTTCGTACCTATTTTGAGGACATGTTTCGCAAATCATCGTTTGCATCTACGGCTCTTATGCAACTCAGAAGCAGATGTGTAAAAAATACGACTCATCTAAAATTTAATAATATAAACAAGAGTTTGAGTTTCACATCTCATCTCAGCAAAAACATGCACATTTAATCTTTATAGCCTACTTTAAGAACAAAAATAAGTTGTTCTCAATACACATTTACTGCATTGTAGCATCTTCACAGATGTATTTCTTAAATAATTTATTAATGACTGTCAATTGAGATGATCATATCAGCAATGCCGGTGTGCTGGAATTTTGAGTTCTGGCAAGAGTTCATGGTCATGGTTCATGTGTTCGTATAGTTCCCAGTTTTTTTTTTTTCAATCTGAATAGCAGGAGGGCATCTTTAACAAAACCATGTAATGTACCGGCATGACCATAATAAAGTGACTACCTTTTCCAGTAGATCCTTTTGTGGTACTTCCAAGTGTGCCATCAGTCCAGCCCTTTAACACAGTATGAACACAATATTGCCCAAAGATAGTGGAGGTACTAAAAATAAAAAATAAATAAAAAAAAAGTTATTGGAATATTAACAGATTCAAAGAAATTAGAGCATTGTAAGCCACTGTTTATAGCAGCAAAAATTCCTACAGTAGTTAATTTATATATTTATGATGTTCTGATATATATTAAAGAAAACGCACAACACTATAACATAAGAAATGCAATACATACAATACACACAACATGAACAAATTGGATATGCCGTTCCATAGGCTTCAGTGGCATAAAACTCTTGAATGCATTTCCTGTAGGAATACACAAATTAACTACTCAAATGCTTAAGGAGAGACTATATAAATGGTTAACTATTAGCCCTTTCTATAACCTACAAGAGTTTATAGAGAAAAGTAAACAAGACATATAAAACATGTATTTTGATAAAATAAGACCTGAAACTTTCCTGGTGACGAATATTTTCAACATATTCTGGGGCTTCAAGCCAGGTGTAGAGACGATTAGACACTGACGTTTCAGGAGCGTACATCTCTCCCATCATCAGGATGATGAATGAATAAATAAATGTGTTGTTGTTTTCAAATGCTAGGCTTTGGCAATAAAGCCATTAGCTCTCTTACTCTCCAATATTTCTGTGTAGTGGGTCCAGCAGGTAGGACTTCACAGGTTAAAAGATGTTCTTCAGTCATTTCCTCTTCTTTGTTGCACAGAGGACAATTTGGACTTGTATAAATTCCTATTCTGTGTACATATTTGGCCAAATAATCATGTTCCGTAAGTAATCTAAAATTTGCTACTGCAGCTTTACATGGGATTTCTGGAAAAATTTCTGGATTTTTAATTAAAATGTTGCATTTTTTATCTTTGGCTTTGTTAGATATTGATTGGTTTTGTTTGTTTTTATATTTGTTTTTGATTAATCATTTTATGGATGTAAATGGTAGATTTTTACTTTTGTTCTGAATTAAATTTGCACCCTTTTTGGCAAGAAAATCAGCTGATTCATTTCCAGCAATTCCACAATGTGCAGGTATCCACTGTAATATAATTCTCTTCTGGAGTTTTTGAAGTTGTTGGATCATTTTGTGACATTCTTTAATTTGGATTGACCTCATTTTATATGAACTTATTGCACATAATGCTGCTTTAGAATCAGAAAGTATGACAGCATTTTTGAATTTATCTATTCTGTATAGAAGGTGTTGGAGTGAAATATGAATAGCCGTTACTTCTGCATCAAAATTTGTTGTGTGGTATCCTGCTGGTTGATAGAATGAGAACAGTGCACACTTAATTCCTGCTCCTGAGTTGTTGTCCAAGTTAGATCCATCTGTGTAGATATGTAACCATTCTTCAGGTGGGTATCTATTGTTCACATTTTCTAATGCTAGTGCTTTTAGTACAGGTGTGGAAGTTTCAGATTTTGTAACTATTTGTTTTAAATCTAATTGAATATTAATTGGTTCAAAAGTCAGTGGGTTTTCTTTGATTAAAATGTTTTCTTTAGAAGTATCTGTTTTTAATTCCATAACTTTGTGTAGGAAACTTGTCTGTGTTTTCATCTTGATTGGTTGTAGTAATCTTTTCTCCCATTTTGTTGTTTTAACCACAACATTTTTTTCATGTTGTATTAGTGCCTGCTCCTCTGAAGTTAGATTTATTGGATAGTTCCGAGTTAAGGTTTGCATTGCCGTGATTGGAGTTGATTTTGCTGCACCGATTATTAGTCGCAGGGCCTGATTTTGGCATACTTCTAGGTGATTTATGTTAGAACTGTTTGTTGTAATTAATACTTCTGCATTATAAAGAAGTATTGGTTTGATGAATGTTTTGTATGTGGTGTTCAGTGTCTCCCGATTACTGCCCCACTTGACTCCAGCTAATCTTTTCAAAATTGAAATTTTTTTTGTTGATTTGTTTACTACTGCTTCAATATGATGTCTACAAGATAATTTTGAATAAAAAATTGTTCCTAAATATTTTGTTTCATATGTTTGTTTCAGGTTTGTTTTCTTGAACTGCAGATTTAGTTTAGGGATTTTCTTTTTTAAGCTAAATATTCAAAATGTTGTTTTATCAGTATTTATTTTCATCAAATTGTTGTCAGTCCACTTTTCCAATAGTATCAGAGCCTTTTCCATTGAAGTTTTGGATTTCTCTATTTGTGGGGAAGATGTCCACATGATCATGTCATCTGCAAAAAGTGCTGTCTTTATTTCTGTGTTTGATACAGCCACGGGAAGATCATTGATGTAGATGTTGAACAAGGTTGTACTCAGTACTGCACCTTGTGGTAGGCCCATTTTTATTTGTCGGAATTTGGATGTACTGTCATTGTATTTTGTAGCACAGAAACGTTGAGAGAGAAACTGAGTGATCCAATTTAACATTTTATCTTGAATGCCTAGTTTTGAAAGTCTCTCAAGAAGTTTATGCCTCCATACTGAATCGTATGCCTTTTCAAAATCAATGAAAACTGACAGCGTATCTTGATTTTTGTTGAAAGATTCTTTGACATCTTGGGATAGTTGAATTGTATTTTCTTTAGTAGATAAGTGTTGTCTGAATCCTGTTTGAGCAGTTGTCAATAAGTTATTACTTTCTAAGAACCAATTTAGCCTTGCTGAAATCATACATTCTACTGTTTTTGCAATGATACTTGTTAAGAAAATTGGTCTTTAATTATTTATTTTGTTGGGTGCTTTGTCTTTTTTTAGAATAGGAATAATTATTGCTTTTGTCCACTCTGTAAGTACAGTAGAGGTCCAAGATACATTAAATAATTTCAGTAGTACCTTTCATCCCTTTGATCCTAGGTGTTTCAGAAATTCAGCATGTATTTTATCTGGTCTAGGAGACTTTTTATCTTTCAACTCATGGATGTCATAGTTTAGTTCCCTTCTGGTGAATTCTTTGCTGAATATATCGTTTGTTTGTTCTGGGCACTTTTTAAATTTGTTGAGATCCTTTTTAATCTGCCTTTGTTTTCTTTTTGCTTCAGAGGAAAGTTTATGCTGAGAGCTGTAATACTTATTAAAGGCTTCAGAAAAAGAGTAATTTGAAGTAAGTGTTTTCCCATTTAGTTTGAGTGGTTCTTTCCTTGTTTCTTTCTGACTGTTAATTTTAATTATATATCTGTATACTTTTTTTGCATCTTTTCTATAATCAGGTTTTTCAATAAATTCACTGAAAGCTTTTTTTTTTTTTTTTTTTTTTTTTTTTTTTTTTTTTTTTTTTTTGGCAATATGAATTTCTTTTTTACATTTTGCTGCCTTTCTTCGCCATTCCTGAGTATCTGTTGGGTTATTGGACAATTCTGCTGTTTTCCTTGCTATGTACCTTTCTTCTTTTAACTTTGATAGTTCTGTATTCCAAAAGGGTTTGTAATTTTTAGTTTTTCCTCTTTGGATCCATTTTTCTGCTGCTTCAAGAATTATATTTGTTATTGTTTTATTCAGTTTATCTACAGGTGCTTCATGTTGAGCGGAGTAAAGATTTTGTTTAGTTTCCTCAGTAAATTTTGTCTAATTTGCGTTTCTAAAATTCCAAGAGTATTTCAACTTTGGCCTGCTAATATGTTGTTTTGCATGAAGTATTATGTGTGCAATAACTGCTCTATGATCAGATCCTATGTCTTCAATGATTTCACGTGTTGTCTTATCTTTTAAATCTGAAGATACTAATAATAGGTCTGGATTAGTGCACTGGCCATTATAATGTAGGTATGTGGGGCAATCCCCATTCTTGTAGATAAGATCTAAAGTTATTAAATTTTAGATTAGTCGTATTTTTTACACATCTGCTTCACTTTCGTACCTATTTTGAGGACATGTTTCGCAAATCTTCGTTTGCATCTACGGCTCTTGTGCGACTGAAGCTAGATCCAGCGGTGTGGGTAATTCTGGGGTTGTTGCTGCCATCTGTTGATTTAGTGATGAACTGAAATGTGGGATTCTCTTCTAGCGGGATTTCAAAGTTCATTAGTTGGTTTTTATGTTTTTCTATGTATATCCTCTCCCATATGACGAGTTCACTATGTTTTTGTACGTATTCTAGTAATTCTGTGCTATCTTCAATTTCATGATTTTCAGACCAGAAATGAGCTGCTATTGCGGACTTATCAATATTTTTGTATCTTAAGTGCCTATGGCACTAGAAAGAAAGAACACTTCAGGCACTTAAGATACAAAAATATTGATAAGTCCGCAATAGCAGCTCATTTCTGGTCTGAAAATCATGAAATTGAAGATAGCACAGAATTAGTAGAATACGTACAAAAACATAGTGAACTCGTCATATGGGAGAGGATATACATAGAAAAACATAAAAACCAACTAATGAACTTTGAAATCCCTCTACAAGAGAATCCCACATTTCAGTTCATCACTAAATCAACAGATGGCAGCAACAACCCCAGAATTACCCACACTGCTGGATCTAGCTTCAGTCGCACAAGAGCCGTAGATGCAAATGAAGATTTGCGAAACATGTCCTCAAAATAGGTACGAAAGTGAAGCAGATGTGTAAAAAATACGACTCATCTAAAATTTAATAATTTTTCGCTTCACTGTGGTGTTCCAATACAGTTAAATCTCGACAGAAAGATCTAAAGTGTTAGAATTTAATAAATCTTCAATAGTTTTGCCACAGGCATTGTAGTCTTTGTATCCCCATTTTGGTGAATGACCATTGACATCACCAATCAAAATTGTTTTGCGGTGTATATTTATTATATTCAGACAAGGATTATTATTTGGTGGATTGTATATACCATATATGGTGTAACGTGAATTTCCTTTTCAGATTTAAATTTGGATAATTTCTACTTTATCTTCTTGTTGCATTTCTTCTATAATTTTAAACTTTGATAAGATGTTTGTTCTGACACCTGTAAGTATTCCACTAGCTATTTGGCGTGATTTGGGGAGAACCATCTAATATATTAATCATGTAAATGAAAAATGGAATACTTTCTTACACATTTTAATGAAATTACATATATGAAGCCTACTTTCTGACCAAGGGAAGAAAAACTCCTCATTAGCACAAATTAAATTCTGAAGAATCGATAACTAATGGAATAAGAAGTTGTGGAATACTAACAGGAAACTTATATTACTGAATAAGTAATAATCATTATAAACTCAACAGGTACCTACTATAAAGACTTTAGAATACTTAGTAGAGTCATAAAGTCAGCAAGGATGCATTTTTCACAAATTATAGAAAATTCAGAAAACAGATTCAAAACTACATGGAATCTTGTCAAAATAGGTAGAAGTGAAATGTCTAATAGCATCTCATCAATATTTATGGGTAATGCAGAGGTAATAAATTCATATGAAATTGCAGATGCATTCAATATATCTTAAATGCTGTTGGAGGAAATTTATCTAAAATGAATTATACCACTTAATTTATTTATTTATTTATGTATTTATTTATTTATTTATTTATTTATTTATTTATTTATTTATTTATTTATTTATTTATTTATTTATTTATTTATTTATTTATTTATTTATTTATTTATTTATTTATTTATTTATTTATTTATTTATTTATTTATTTATTTATTTTCTATTTTCTTCATTTGTGCTACAACAGAGCAAAGCTCCAATTACAGTAGCTACATGCAATTTAGTTTCACATCTCATCTCAGCAAAAACATGCACATTTAATCTGTATAGCCTACTTTAAGAACAAAAATAAGTTGTTCTCAATACACATTTACTGCATTGTAGCATCTTCACAGATGTATTTCTTAAATAATTTATTAATGACTGTCAATTGAGATGATCATATCAGCAATGCCAGTGTGCTGGAATTTTGAGTTCTGGCAAGAGTTCATGGTCATGGTCCATGTGTTTGTATAGTTCCCAGTTTTTTTTTTTTTTTTTTCAATCTGAATAGCAGGAGGGCATCTTTAACAAAACCATGCAATGTACCGGCATGACCATAATAAGGTGACTACCTTTTCCAATAGTTCCTTTTGTGGTACTTCCAAGTGTGCCATCAGTCCAGCCCTTTAACACAGTATGAACACAATATTGCCCAAAGATAGTGGAGGTACTAAAAATAAAAAATAAATTAAAAAAAAAGTTATTGGAATATTAACAGATTCAAAGAAATTAGAGCATTGTAAGCCACTGTTTATAGCAGCAAAAATTCCTACAGTAGTTAATTTATATATTTATGATGTTCTGATATATATTAAAGAAAACACACAACACTATAACATAAGAAATGCAATACATACAATACACACAACATGAACAAATTGGATATGCCCTTCCATAGGCTTCAGAAAATCTCTCAATATTATAAAATAAGTGGCATAAAACTCTTTAATGCATTTCCTGTAGGAATACACAAATTAACTACTCAAATGCTTAAGGAGAGACTATATAAATGGTTAACTATTAGCCCTTTCTATAACCTACAAGAGTTTATAGAGAAAAGTAAACAAGACATATAAAACATGTATTTTGATAAAATAAGACCTGAAACTTTCCTGGTGACGAATATTTTCAACATATTCTTGGGCTTCAAGCCAGGTGTAAAGACGATTAGACACTGACGTTTCAGGAGCGTACATCTCTCCCATCATCAGGATGATGAATGAATAAATAAATGTGTTGTTGTTTTCAAATGCTAGGCTTTGGCAATGAAGCCATTAGCTCTCTTGCTCTCCAATATTTCTGTGTAGTGGGTCCGGCAGGTAGGACTTCACAGGTTAAAAGATGTTCTTCAGTCATTTCCTCTTCTTTGTTGCACAGAGGACAATTTGGACTTGTATAAATTCCTATTCTGTGTAAGTGTTTGGCCAAATAATCATGTTCCGTAAGTAATCTAAAATTTGCTACTGCAGCTTTACGTGGGATTTCTGGAATAATTTCTGGATTTTTAATTAAAATGTTGCATTTTTTATCTTTGGCTTTGTTAGATATTGATTGGTTTTGTTTGTTTTTATATTTGTTTTTGATTAATCATTTTATGGATGTAAAGGGTAAGTTTTTACTTTTGTTCTGAATTAAATTTGCACTCTTTTTGGCAAGAAAATCAGCTGATTCATTTCCAGCAATTCCACAATGTGCAGGTATCCACTGTAATATAATTCTTTTCTGGAGTTTTTGAAGTTGTTGGATCATTTTGTGACATTCTTTAATTTGGATTGACCTCATTTTATATGAACTTATTGCACATAATGCTGCTTTAGAATCAGAAAGTATGACAGCATTTTTGAATTTATCTATTCTGTATAGAAGGTGTTGGAGTGAAATATGAATGGCCGTTACTTCTGCATCAAAATATGTTGTGTGGTATCCTGCTGGTTGATCGAATGAGAACAGTGCACACTTAATTCCTGCTCCTGAGTTTTTGTCCAAGTTAGATCCATCTGTGTAGATATGTAACCATTCCTCAGGTGGGTATCTATTGTTCACATTTTCTAATGCTAGTGCTTTTAGTACAGGTGTGGAAGTTTCAGATTTTGTAACTATTTGTTTTAAATCTAATTGAATATTAATTGGTTCAAAAGTCAGTGGGTTTTCTTTGATTAAAATGTTTTCTTTAGAATTAGGAAGATTCAGATCTGTTTCTAATCCCATAACTTTGTGTAGGAAACTTGTTTGTACTACATCAGAAATAGAGGAAATGCTATTTCATCTCTTACACTGACCTGTCACGGCGTACAAATGTTCCACAATTGGTGCTTGTAGGAAAAGCCGATGGACTTTAAAACTCCTCCCGGCCAGGTCCGATGGATCCATTAACCAAAGACAGGTGTGGCCCTCCAGACATACTGGGGGTTAAAGTGAGTGGATGATGTAACCACCATTACAAGCAAAAAAATTGGTGTCCACTTAAAAAACGGTTACATTTATGCTGAAGTTTTGTTGAGTCACACTTGTTTACACTCACCTTCACTTATTATTTTTAAAAAATGCTGGAACGTTTTCCAGGACATTTGCCCTCTTCCTCAGCAGTATAGTGACTGACTCTCCCCTCTCCTTTCCTCTTCCTTCTCCTGTGTTTGATCCTGTTGCCATCTGGGGTTAGGAGCGCAAAGTTTTAACACTTCATTAAGTGGTGGGATTTCAAAATTTATAACATGTTCACTGTTTTTAATTATGTGGATTTTTTCCCCAGATGTCTAATTCTATTGGTGATTCTAATGGTTTCAACAGTTTTATATTTTGCCCAATGTTGTGGTTTTCTTTCCAAAAATGATGTGAAACAGCGGATTTGTCTATTTGTTTTAGTTTTATGTTTCTCTGGTGTTCCTTTAGCCTGATCTCCAAGTTTCTCTTCGTTTTGCCTGTGTAGTACTTTTCACACTTTTCAAACCAAAATTGGAAATATAAAAAATTTACTTACCACCCCTGGGCTTTTAAAAAATTTGAAAGAATCTTCAAAAACTTCAATATAAAACTGGCCCCACAGAATAAATTCAACCTGGAGAGCATTCTAAACAAACCTCTTAAGAATACAATTCAAAACACACTGAAATCTGGAATCTATCAAATCAATTGTGAGGATTGTGAAAAGTACTACATAGGTAAAACGAAGGGAAACTTGGAGATCAGACTAAAGGAACACCAGAGAAACATAAAACTAAAACAAATAGACAAATCCACTGTTCACATCATTTTTGGAAAGAAAACCACAACATTGGGCAAAATATAAAACTGTTGAAACCATTAGAATCACCAATAGAATTAGACATCTGGAAAAAAATCCACATCGTTAAAAATAGTGAACATGTTATAAATTTTGAAATCCTACCACTTAATGAATTGTTAAAACTTTGCACTCCTAACACCAGATGGCAACAGGATCAGATACAGGAGAAGGAAGAGGAAAGAAGAGGGGAGATTCAGTCACTATACTGCTGAGGAAGAGGGCAAATGTCCCGGAAAACGTTCCAGCATTTTGTAAAAATAATAAGTGAAGGTGAGTGTAAACAAGTGTGACTCAACAAAACTTCAACATGAAGAAAACTTCATTGGTAATAATGCTTCTATTTGTAATATTTAATACATTTATGCTACTTAAAAATAAAAATGACAATCTTATGTGTGTTAAGATGCTCCTTTGGGGTGTAATAGTCATAGATGTACGTTCTTATGGCATCTAATTGAAAACTATGGAGATACTCTTGGTCTTTGTTTCCAGAAGTTACAATTTTTTATGACCTTCCCCTCTTACCCTCAATGTCCCTTGCTTGACAGCTGTCATGTATCTTCTTTTAAAAATTAGACTGTAGCTACAAGTGCATATAAGAAGTTCAACATTTGGTTCAAAGTCAATAAATTAATTGATTCTAAGTTATTATAAAACATATATTCAATTTAGAACTAAGGATAAAATTATTCCAGAATTGAATATTACTTATTGCAACATAAAATAAATAAAATAAGCTGTACAAAGTTTCTAGTGTTAGAAATTTATGAAGAAATGAACTGAAGCAAGCATACACATAACTTAATTTCTAAACTCAGTCACCCTGTTTAGCCTCAATTATGCTTGACTTTTTACATCATGTATGATTGCCTTGAGAATATTATACTCTGCTTACTTTCATTCTGTCATGAGCAGCGGTATAGTTTAATGGGATAATTCAGTACACAGTAAAAGGAGCTGCTTCTTACAAAAAAGAGCACTATAAATTTTAAGTGTTTTTTTAACTTGTCAATTAGGCAAGCCACAGTTAAAGAAAATGACACTCACTATTCAATACATATACTCACTTATGTGCTATGTGGTTGATAATTATAACATCTTTAAATTTAATTCTCTGGTACACAACCACAATACTAGACTCAGAAGTGACTTGGGCAGGCCATGTAAACTCCTTGTATGTTTATCAAAAAGGTCCCTGCTGCTCCACCATACAAGTATATATTGGTTTTCCTTTAGCCCTGTAATGATTGTGCAAATCAATAGATTGTTTAAGATTTAAAAAAGAGTTGAGAATGTTCTTGCTTATGCATACTATTTACCATAAGCAACAATATAGCTTCTTTATCCTCCAGTGTTAATCTTCCTCTATAGTGTTTTCTGCTGAGGTGTTGAAAAAAAAAAGATATTATAAATATTACATGGTTGTAATGACATGCTCTATATCCTTGAGCATGGTAAATTTTATGATCAAAAGAACAAGATACAATACAACATAATGAGATGATTAATACTGGTATTCAAGCAGAAGTAAAGTCCAACAAAAATAGAAATCCATATTCATTTGAAGAGGTAAATTGGAATTAACACTGTGAAGTAATGTAATAATTGAAATTATACCATGAGTAGACTGAGACAATCTGTACTTCACATACACAAATTTTCTTTCGACAATTTCTTGATAATGCCTTCAAGTGGAGGCGAAATGCATTGAAAGAAAATTTGTCGTATGTGAAGTACAGAGTGTCTCAGTCAACTCATTGTATGATTTTAATTATTCCTCATTGATTGTTGTAATATCTGATTTTATTTTGTCTACAGGTTCCAATAGATATGTTTGCTTCCACAAAGATGGAGTCTCTCCATTTCCTTCCTTCAGAGGAAGATGACGACTTGTATTCTGGATACAATGAGTACCATCCTGCCTTTAGCACTAAAGACCTAGAACAAGATGAAATTTTCCAGCAGGCTGTGAGATCTAGCTACAGCAGAAGGCCTATGGTAAATTTATAAACATCACTGTACTTGTATCGTACTGATATTTTGCTATTTCAACTTTACAGTCTCTGATTTATTTGTATGTCATATTGAATAATGCTTGAAAAGTATACAAGTTAATTTTTAAAATATATTTTGTAGTATGTAACATCATGCAACTGCAGAGCACCTTTAGCATTGCTTTGCCTTTTTGTCTATGTACGTGAAACAATTCAGCTGCTGTAAGTACAAAGTTGAGGTGCAGGAGTGTGAAGGAGATTTTCAACACATTTAAAATTTTGTTAAAAGTCTGTACAAAATTGGAAGTATTGATTAAGGCGTCACGGGTATTCAGCCGCGTCAAATTTATGAGGATCGAGCTTTCGGCCATTTTACACTCTATGGCCTTCATCAGGAGCTGAGTAAATGCTGCAAAATGTGACCCTATTCATATGTTAATCGGTGGGCGGAACACGCCCTGCCTTGGCCAATGCCCGAGTGACAATGTTGGATTGGCTCAGCTGGCGATGGACATAGCTACCATCCGCTTTGGCATTTTCTCTGAGGTTGGTCACTGAACGCGTATGGTTGGAGTTACTGTCGTTTTCTGGAGGGCGACGCGGACCTTCGAGAGGACAACATCTACGGAACAGAAGAGCCCGACTAGCCTAGGCAGGCGAGAAGAAGGGATCCGAGCCAGCATCGGAAGAAGCGGCCCATGCAAGCGGTCTAACAGTTTAGCAGGGTAGAAAGACAAGGCCACAGCCAACAGTCCTTGGACTGGTACCTCAGGCGCCCTCGGGCAGGTCCTCTGTCTTTCGGGCTTTTTAGCGCCCTCTATCTGTTCTTTCTCTTCTAAAGACTTCTTTCATATTTTCTATTAGTTTATAAGTAAAAGCAACAACACTCAAAATGACTAGTTCACCACCAGGGAGACACTACACAAAAACCAACAAAACACTCAGCTGCGAACTCTCCAACTAGACCACACACGAGGTCACACACACAAACTAAACACAACACACTGCCAACCACACCAAAAAAGATCACACCAAAACAAACCACATGAAAACAAACCACACCAAGACAAAACACACCAGTGTTCTATATACACAAAAAAGTTCTATATACATGGCTGGTTATCTTTTTAAATAAACACATTTTAGCAAACATGCAACATGGATTTAGGAAAAACTACTCTACAAGCACTGCAATTGTTGAACTTTTGCATGAAATATATACACAATTAGATAAAGGCAATCATGCAGTAGCACTCTTTCTTGACCTCTCCAAAGAGTTTGACAGTGTATCTATAAAAGTGTTACTGGATAAATTAGAAAATTATGGGATAAGGGTTAAAATGCATGAGATAATACAATCATATCTAACTAATCGCAAACAATGTACAGAAATAACAAGGAAATTCAATGGTTCAACCAAAAGTTATACATCCACATATGACACTGTTAAATATGGAGTACCACAGGGGTCGATTTTGGGGCCTCTATTGTTTATATTATACATTAATGTCGTACCCAGATTTGAAAATTGTGCAGATGTATCATATGCTGATGATACAACACTTTTGTATTGGAATAAATCCATAAAGATCCTGGAAAATTCAATGATGGACTCAATGAAAGAAATTCTAAAATACTTGAATGGCAATAACTTAAATGTTAATATAGGTAAGACAAAACTCCTTCACCTTCAGTATTCTCAAAGTGCAAATAGCTCTGTTTCTCTAACTGTTAAAAACACAATTATCGAACATGTACAGCACATTAAATTTCTAGAACTTCTGTTAGACAAAAATTTATCATATGACTGTCATATTGACTTTATCTGTAATAGAGTAAGCTCAGGTTTATTTTTTGTTAAGAAGACTTTCTAAATACTTAGATACTACTATTTTAAGAACTGTATATTTTGGTGTAATATATCATTACTTACAATATGGAATAGAGGTGTGGGGGAGCACAAGCATGCAAAACTTGAATAGGCTATTAATTTTGCAGAAGAAATGTATCGGGTTGTCTCATAAATTCATTCGCTTCTTGTTACGTGTTTACGACTAAGAACTCCTGAGAACACTGCATGCCCCCATTACTTTTACGTCAAAGAAGTTGCCTAACAATATGGGGTGTGTTTACAAATACAATAACTGAAAAGAATGCTATGAACACAAACCACAGCGACCTCACGGCCAAAGGTAAATAGGTCAACTTATGTAAGAATTGGTAACCAAACTTCAGTACCAGTTTGTGGATGCAACAGTGTGGAGTTGTAACTTGTGAATATGGAAGGCAAGAAGGAACATTTTCGACATTTAATGCTGTTTTATCACCGTAAAGGTAAAACAGCCTCACAAACTCAACGGAAAATTTGTGCTGTTTACGGAGAAGATGCAGTGATGAATCGGGCGTGTCAAAAATGGTTTACTCGATTTCGAACTGGGAACTTCTCTGTGAAAGACAAACCTCGTTCTGGACGACCTGTGGTTATGGATGAGGAAAGGACAAAGGACATGATTACAAACAACCCCAGAATAACAACTCGGGAGGTAGGTCAGGAGCTAAACTTATCTCATGCAACTGTAGCCAGGCACCTAAAGAAACTTGGTTACGTAAATCTTCGGGATGTATGGGTTCCGCACGAACTGAGTGAACAAAATTTAGTTCAGCACGTTTCCATCTGTGATGCATTGATAAGACGCAATGAAACTGCCCCTTTTCTGAAACAGCTGGTTACAGGAGATGAAAAGTGGATTGTGTACAACAACATCCGAAAGAGAAAGTTATGGCGTAAGAAAGGGGAACCACCACTCTCAATTCCTAAACCAGGGCTTCATCCTGAGAAGATTATGCTGTGCATTTGCTGGGACTGGAAAGGAATTATTTATTACGAATTTCTTCCTCCTGGGGAGACCATCAATTCAGAGAAATACTGTTCTCAGTTAGATCGTCTGAAGGTTGCCCTAGAAGAGAAAAGGCCAGAGTTAGCATCTAACGGTGGAGTCATCTTTCATCAAGACAATGCCAAACCACACACTTCTATGGTAACTCGTCAGAAATTACGGGATTTCGACTGGGATGTGTTACCTCACCGGCCTTATTCTCCAGACATTGCCCAATCCGACTATCATTTATTCCGATCCCTGCAAAACTTCCTTAATGGCAAACGCCTTACTTCCTTGGAGGATTGCAGACTCACCGTAGAAGAGTTCGTCAACCAGAAAACTGCAATATTTTGTAAAAATGGTATTGATAAGCTTCCTGAGAAATGGAGATATGTTATTGATAATAATGGTGCATACTGCACAAAATAAAGTTTGTTTTGAAAATTTCATTGCGTTGTTTACTTTCGATGACCTTGCGTATGTAAACAGGTTACCCCTACATAATTAGGCAACTTCGTTGCCGTAGTTGTGATACGGGCATACAGTGCAGGCGTTTTTTGTCGTAAACATGTAACAAGAATCGAACGAATTTATGAGACAAACCAATATTACAACTATATATAATCTTGGCAACAGGAGTTCATGTTGTAATGTCTTTAAGGAAAATAATTTGTTTACAGTAATCTCTTTGTATGTATATAAAGTAATAATATATATTGTAAGTAAAAATATACATATTACAAATTCTAATAATCAATATTATAGTCATTTCACACGTGGAGTTAATAATATACATAGAATTAGTGTAAATAAAAGAACAAGTGAAGATGATCCACACATAAGTGGAGTGAAACTATACAACAAACTTTAAAAGCTAAACAAGGATCAACCTTCAAAAATGAATTAAAGAAATATCTAATAGGGAAATGCTTATACAGAAAAGATGAAATGTAGTTAGTATTATACAATTGACTGTGATTGACAATGTAAACTTTTGACATGGTTTCCTATTATTAGCTTTATCATATGTAAGACAATTATTTAACTTGGTTTGATAATGCATATCATTTTTATCTAAGTTGGACACAATGTTGAATAGTTTAATACAGAAAACGAGAACTGTAATATTATGTGGTAACTGAAATATAAATTTCATGCGAGTAACTGCTAAACTAAGCTTAAAGATTTGCTTGCTATTTATAACTTGACTAACACAGTAAACTCGACCACTAGATCAACCTCGTTATTGGATGCAATAATTATTAACAAAACAAATTTTGAACAGCAAGCTACTGTCACAGATATAGGTTTTTCTGATCACTGGGCACAAATACTACAAACTAAGGCTCTAGTATCTAAAAGAATGGATAGACCCATTACTATTTCTAAAAGAAACTTTGATGAAATTGATGTTAAATTAAAATGTGAGAACTTCCTAAACACATTTCTGTATTGGTTTGATATAGCTTTTCCTTTAGAAAAGAAATGCTTTAAATAACAAAGAAAGAAAGGGTGGATAACAAAGGGAATAATTACATCCAGCAATAGGCTACAGTTTTTGTCCAGGCTAGAAAAGCCTGGACAAGCAAATAATGAGACCAAAGAATATATCAATAGGTACCGAAAGATCTATAAAACCATTATAACTGAAGCCAAAAGAAGGGAAAATGAAAGATTCATACTAAACTCGAACAATAAAACAAAGGCCCTTTGGACATTAGTTAACCAAGAAACTGGAAAATCTGCCCCAAAAATCAATATTAATGAATTAAATAATAATAATAATAATAATAATAATAATAATAATAATAATAATAATAATAATAATAATAATAATAATAATAATAATAATAATAATAATAATAATAATAATAATAATAGTAATAATAGTAATAGTAATAGTAGTAATAGTAGTAATAATAATAATAATAATAATAATAATAATAATAATAATAATAATAATAATAATAATAATAATAATAATAATAATAATAATAATAATAATAATAATAATAATAATAATAATAATAATAATAATAATAATAATAATAATAATAATAATAATAATAATAATAGTAGTAGTAGTAATAGTAGTAATAGTGATGATGATGATGATGATGATGATGATGATGATGATGATGATGATGATGGTGGTGGTGGTGGTGGTGGTGGTGGTGGTGGTGGTGGTGGTGGTGGTGGTGGTGGTGGTGGTGGTGGTGGTGGTGGTGGTGGTGGTGGTGGTGGTGGTGGTGGTGGTGGTGGTGGTGGTGGTGGTGGTGGTGGTGGTGGTGGTGGTGGTGGTGGTGGTGGTGGTGGTGGTGGTGGTGGTGGTGGTGGTGGTGGTGGTGGTGGTGGTGGTGGTGGTGGTGGTGGTGGTGGTGGTGGTGGTGGTGGTGGTGGTGGTGGTGGTGGTGGTGGTGGTGGTGGTGGTGGTGGTGGTGGTGGTGGTGGTGGTGGTGGTGGTGGTGGTGGTGGTGGTGGTGGTGGTGGTGGTGGTGGTGGTGGTGGTGGTGGTGGTGGTGGTGGTGGTGGTGGTGGTGGTGGTGGTGGTGGTGGTGGTGGTGGTGGTGGTGGTGGTGGTGGTGGTGGTGGTGGTGGTGGTGGTGGTGGTGGTGGTGGTGGTGGTGGTGGTGGTGGTGGTGGTGGTGGTGGTGGTGGTGGTGGTGGTGGTGGTGGTGGTGGTGGTGGTGGTGGTGGTGGTGGTGGTGGTGGTGGTGGTGGTGGTGGTGGTGGTGGTGGTGGTGGTGGTGGTGGTGGTGGTGGTGGTGGTGGTGGTGGTGGTGGTGGTGGTGGTGGTGGTGGTGGTGGTGGTGGTGGTGGTGGTGGTGGTGGTGGTGGTGGTGGTGGTGGTGGTGGTGGTGGTGGTGGTGGTGGTGGTGGTGGTGGTGGTGGTGGTGGTGGTGGTGGTGGTGGTGGTGGTGGTGGTGGTGGTGGTGGTGGTGGTGGTGGTGGTGGTGGTGGTGGTGGTGGTGGTGGTGGTGGTGGTGGTGGTGGTGGTGGTGGTGGTGGTGGTGGTGGTGGTGGTGGTGGTGGTGGTGGTGGTGGTGGTGGTGGTGGTGGTGGTGGTGGTGGTGGTGGTGGTGGTGGTGGTGGTGGTGGTGGTGGTGGTGGTGGTGGTGGTGGTGGTGGTGGTGGTGGTGGTGGTGGTGGTGGTGGTGGTGGTGGTGGTGGTGGTGGTGGTGGTGGTGGTGGTGGTGGTGGTGGTGGTGGTGGTGGTGGTGGTGGTGGTGGTGGTGGTGGTGGTGGTGGTGGTGGTGGTGGTGGTGGTGGTGGTGGTGGTGGTGGTGGTGGTGGTGGTGGTGGTGGTGGTGGTGGTGGTGGTGGTGGTGGTGGTGGTGGTGGTGGTGGTGGTGGTGGTGGTGGTGGTGGTGGTGGTGGTGGTGGTGGTGGTGGTGGTGGTGGTGGTGGTGGTGGTGGTGGTGGTGGTGGTGGTGGTGGTGGTGGTGGTGGTGGTGGTGGTGGTGGTGGTGGTGGTGGTGGTGGTGGTGGTGGTGGTGGTGGTGGTGGTGGTGGTGGTGGTGGTGGTGGTGGTGGTGGTGGTGGTGGTGGTGGTGGTGGTGGTGGTGGTGGTGGTGGTGGTGGTGGTGGTGGTGGTGGTGGTGGTGGTGGTGGTGGTGGTGGTGGTGGTGGTGGTGGTGGTGGTGGTGGTGGTGGTGGTGGTGGTGGTGGTGGTGGTGGTGGTGGTGGTGGTGGTGGTGGTGGTGGTGGTGGTGGTGGTGGTGGTGGTGGTGGTGGTGGTGGTGGTGGTGGTGGTGGTGGTGGTGGTGGTGGTGGTGGTGGTGGTGGTGGTGGTGGTGGTGGTGGTGGTGGTGGTGGTGGTGGTGGTGGTGGTGGTGGTGGTGGTGGTGGTGGTGGTGGTGGTGGTGGTGGTGGTGGTGGTGGTGGTGGTGGTGGTGGTGGTGGTGGTGGTGGTGGTGGTGGTGGTGGTGGTGGTGGTGGTGGTGGTGGTGGTGGTGGTGGTGGTGGTGGTGGTGGTGGTGGTGGTGGTGGTGGTGGTGGTGGTGGTGGTGGTGGTGGTGGTGGTGGTGGTGGTGGTGGTGGTGGTGGTGGTGGTGGTGGTGGTGGTGGTGGTGGTGGTGGTGGTGGTGGTGGTGGTGGTGGTGGTGGTGGTGGTGGTGGTGGTGGTGGTGGTGGTGGTGGTGGTGGTGGTGGTGGTGGTGGTGGTGGTGGTGGTGGTGGTGGTGGTGGTGGTGGTGGTGGTGGTGGTGGTGGTGGTGGTGGTGGTGGTGGTGGTGGTGGTGGTGGTGGTGGTGGTGGTGGTGGTGGTGGTGGTGGTGGTGGTGGTGGTGGTGGTGGTGGTGGTGGTGGTGGTGGTGGTGGTGGTGGTGGTGGTGGTGGTGGTGGTGGTGGTGGTGGTGGTGGTGGTGGTGGTGGTGGTGGTGGTGGTGGTGGTGGTGGTGGTGGTGGTGGTGGTGGTGGTGGTGGTGGTGGTGGTGGTGGTGGTGGTGGTGGTGGTGGTGGTGGTGGTGGTGGTGGTGGTGGTGGTGGTGGTGGTGGTGGTGGTGGTGGTGGTGGTGGTGGTGGTGGTGGTGGTGGTGGTGGTGGTGGTGGTGGTGGTGGTGGTGGTGGTGGTGGTGGTGGTGGTGGTGGTGGTGGTGGTGGTGGTGGTGGTGGTGGTGGTGGTGGTGGTGGTGGTGGTGGTGGTGGTGGTGGTGGTGGTGGTGGTGGTGGTGGTGGTGGTGGTGGTGGTGGTGGTGGTGGTGGTGGTGGTGGTGGTGGTGGTGGTGGTGGTGGTGGTGGTGGTGGTGGTGGTGGTGGTGGTGGTGGTGGTGGTGGTGGTGGTGGTGGTGGTGGTGGTGGTGGTGGTGGTGGTGGTGGTGGTGGTGGTGGTGGTGGTGGTGGTGGTGGTGGTGGTGGTGGTGGTGGTGGTGGTGGTGGTGGTGGTGGTGGTGGTGGTGGTGGTGGTGGTGGTGGTGGTGGTGGTGGTGGTGGTGGTGGTGGTGGTGGTGGTGGTGGTGGTGGTGGTGGTGGTGGTGGTGGTGGTGGTGGTGGTGGTGGTGGTGGTGGTGGTGGTGGTGGTGGTGGTGGTGGTGGTGGTGGTGGTGGTGGTGGTGGTGGTGGTGGTGGTGGTGGTGGTGGTGGTGGTGGTGGTGGTGGTGGTGGTGGTGGTGGTGGTGGTGGTGGTGGTGGTGGTGGTGGTGGTGGTGGTGGTGGTGGTGGTGGTGGTGGTGGTGGTGGTGGTGGTGGTGGTGGTGGTGGTGGTGGTGGTGGTGGTGGTGGTGGTGGTGGTGGTGGTGGTGGTGGTGGTGGTGGTGGTGGTGGTGGTGGTGGTGGTGGTGGTGGTGGTGGTGGTGGTGGTGGTGGTGGTGGTGGTGGTGGTGGTGGTGGTGGTGGTGGTGGTGGTGGTGGTGGTGGTGGTGGTGGTGGTGGTGGTGGTGGTGGTGGTGGTGGTGGTGGTGGTGGTGGTGGTGGTGGTGGTGGTGGTGGTGGTGGTGGTGGTGGTGGTGGTGGTGGTGGTGGTGGTGGTGGTGGTGGTGGTGGTGGTGGTGGTGGTGGTGGTGGTGGTGGTGGTGGTGGTGGTGGTGGTGGTGGTGGTGGTGGTGGTGGTGGTGGTGGTGGTGGTGGTGGTGGTGGTGGTGGTGGTGGTGGTGGTGGTGGTGGTGGTGGTGGTGGTGGTGGTGGTGGTGGTGGTGGTGGTGGTGGTGGTGGTGGTGGTGGTGGTGGTGGTGGTGGTGGTGGTGGTGGTGGTGGTGGTGGTGGTGGTGGTGGTGGTGGTGGTGGTGGTGGTGGTGGTGGTGGTGGTGGTGGTGGTGGTGGTGGTGGTGGTGGTGGTGGTGGTGGTGGTGGTGGTGGTGGTGGTGGTGGTGGTGGTGGTGGTGGTGGTGGTGGTGGTGGTGGTGGTGGTGGTGGTGGTGGTGGTGGTGGTGGTGGTGGTGGTGGTGGTGGTGGTGGTGGTGGTGGTGGTGGTGGTGGTGGTGGTGGTGGTGGTGGTGGTGGTGGTGGTGGTGGTGGTGGTGGTGGTGGTGGTGGTGGTGGTGGTGGTGGTGGTGGTGGTGGTGGTGGTGGTGGTGGTGGTGGTGGTGGTGGTGGTGGTGGTGGTGGTGGTGGTGGTGGTGGTGGTGGTGGTGGTGGTGGTGGTGGTGGTGGTGGTGGTGGTGGTGGTGGTGGTGGTGGTGGTGGTGGTGGTGGTGGTGGTGGTGGTGGTGGTGGTGGTGGTGGTGGTGGTGGTGGTGGTGGTGGTGGTGGTGGTGGTGGTGGTGGTGGTGGTGGTGGTGGTGGTGGTGGTGGTGGTGGTGGTGGTGGTGGTGGTGGTGGTGGTGGTGGTGGTGGTGGTGGTGGTGGTGGTGGTGGTGGTGGTGGTGGTGGTGGTGGTGGTGGTGGTGGTGGTGGTGGTGGTGGTGGTGGTGGTGGTGGTGGTGGTGGTGGTGGTGGTGGTGGTGGTGGTGGTGGTGGTGGTGGTGGTGGTGGTGGTGGTGGTGGTGGTGGTGGTGGTGGTGGTGGTGGTGGTGGTGGTGGTGGTGGTGGTGGTGGTGGTGGTGGTGGTGGTGGTGGTGGTGGTGGTGGTGGTGGTGGTGGTGGTGGTGGTGGTGGTGGTGGTGGTGGTGGTGGTGGTGGTGGTGGTGGTGGTGGTGGTGGTGGTGGTGGTGGTGGTGGTGGTGGTGGTGGTGGTGGTGGTGGTGGTGGTGGTGGTGGTGGTGGTGGTGGTGGTGGTGGTGGTGGTGGTGGTGGTGGTGGTGGTGGTGGTGGTGGTGGTGGTGGTGGTGGTGGTGGTGGTGGTGGTGGTGGTGGTGGTGGTGGTGGTGGTGGTGGTGGTGGTGGTGGTGGTGGTGGTGGTGGTGGTGGTGGTGGTGGTGGTGGTGGTGGTGGTGGTGGTGGTGGTGGTGGTGGTGGTGGTGGTGGTGGTGGTGGTGGTGGTGGTGGTGGTGGTGGTGGTGGTGGTGGTGGTGGTGGTGGTGGTGGTGGTGGTGGTGGTGGTGGTGGTGGTGGTGGTGGTGGTGGTGGTGGTGGTGGTGGTGGTGGTGGTGGTGGTGGTGGTGGTGGTGGTGGTGGTGGTGGTGGTGGTGGTGGTGGTGGTGGTGGTGGTGGTGGTGGTGGTGGTGGTGGTGGTGGTGGTGGTGGTGGTGGTGGTGGTGGTGGTGGTGGTGGTGGTGGTGGTGGTGGTGGTGGTGGTGGTGGTGGTGGTGGTGGTGGTGGTGGTGGTGGTGGTGGTGGTGGTGGTGGTGGTGGTGGTGGTGGTGGTGGTGGTGGTGGTGGTGGTGGTGGTGGTGGTGGTGGTGGTGGTGGTGGTGGTGGTGGTGGTGGTGGTGGTGGTGGTGGTGGTGGTGGTGGTGGTGGTGGTGGTGGTGGTGGTGGTGGTGGTGGTGGTGGTGGTGGTGGTGGTGGTGGTGGTGGTGGTGGTGGTGGTGGTGGTGGTGGTGGTGGTGGTGGTGGTGGTGGTGGTGGTGGTGGTGGTGGTGGTGGTGGTGGTGGTGGTGGTGGTGGTGGTGGTGGTGGTGGTGGTGGTGGTGGTGGTGGTGGTGGTGGTGGTGGTGGTGGTGGTGGTGGTGGTGGTGGTGGTGGTGGTGGTGGTGGTGGTGGTGGTGGTGGTGGTGGTGGTGGTGGTGGTGGTGGTGGTGGTGGTGGTGGTGGTGGTGGTGGTGGTGGTGGTGGTGGTGGTGGTGGTGGTGGTGGTGGTGGTGGTGGTGGTGGTGGTGGTGGTGGTGGTGGTGGTGGTGGTGGTGGTGGTGGTGGTGGTGGTGGTGGTGGTGGTGGTGGTGGTGGTGGTGGTGGTGGTGGTGGTGGTGGTGGTGGTGGTGGTGGTGGTGGTGGTGGTGGTGGTGGTGGTGGTGGTGGTGGTGGTGGTGGTGGTGGTGGTGGTGGTGGTGGTGGTGGTGGTGGTGGTGGTGGTGGTGGTGGTGGTGGTGGTGGTGGTGGTGGTGGTGGTGGTGGTGGTGGTGGTGGTGGTGGTGGTGGTGGTGGTGGTGGTGGTGGTGGTGGTGGTGGTGGTGGTGGTGGTGGTGGTGGTGGTGGTGGTGGTGGTGGTGGTGGTGGTGGTGGTGGTGGTGGTGGTGGTGGTGGTGGTGGTGGTGGTGGTGGTGGTGGTGGTGGTGGTGGTGGTGGTGGTGGTGGTGGTGGTGGTGGTGGTGGTGGTGGTGGTGGTGGTGGTGGTGGTGGTGGTGGTGGTGGTGGTGGTGGTGGTGGTGGTGGTGGTGGTGGTGGTGGTGGTGGTGGTGGTGGTGGTGGTGGTGGTGGTGGTGGTGGTGGTGGTGGTGGTGGTGGTGGTGGTGGTGGTGGTGGTGGTGGTGGTGGTGGTGGTGGTGGTGGTGGTGGTGGTGGTGGTGGTGGTGGTGGTGGTGGTGGTGGTGGTGGTGGTGGTGGTGGTGGTGGTGGTGGTGGTGGTGGTGGTGGTGGTGGTGGTGGTGGTGGTGGTGGTGGTGGTGGTGGTGGTGGTGGTGGTGGTGGTGGTGGTGGTGGTGGTGGTGGTGGTGGTGGTGGTGGTGGTGGTGGTGGTGGTGGTGGTGGTGGTGGTGGTGGTGGTGGTGGTGGTGGTGGTGGTGGTGGTGGTGGTGGTGGTGGTGGTGGTGGTGGTGGTGGTGGTGGTGGTGGTGGTGGTGGTGGTGGTGGTGGTGGTGGTGGTGGTGGTGGTGGTGGTGGTGGTGGTGGTGGTGGTGGTGGTGGTGGTGGTGGTGGTGGTGGTGGTGGTGGTGGTGGTGGTGGTGGTAAATCCAGAGGATATTGCAGAGTCTTTTAATGCTTATTTCACAGACATTGCAGAAAACTTAGTAGCTCAAAATATTAACCATATAGAGTGTCAGGAGAATGGTGACAACATAAAGCAATGCAGTCAATCAATTTTTATACTGCCTGTTACGGAATTGGAATTAGAAGGTGTAGTCCAGGGTATGAAGGCCAAATATTCATCTGGAGTTGATGAAGTACCAGATGTTATTAAAAAAGTTATACATCCAATAGCTAAGCCACTAGTCAGTCTCTATAATGCTTCATTACAATTGGGTGTATTTCCAGAGAAGTTAAAAGTATAAAAAATTAAGCCACTTCATAAAAAAGGGGAGAAGAATAAAAGAGTAAATTACAGACCAATGTCAATCGTATCATCATTTTCTAAAATATTTGAAAAACTGGTTCATAATAGAATGTTATCATTCATCTCAAAATGCAATATTCTTTCAGAGGCCCAAAATGGATTTAGAAAAAACAGATCTACCATAACAGCCATGGACAGTTTAATAAATAAAATTCAAGAAGCTATTGATAAAAAATTAGCAGTTGTGGGTTTATTTTTAGACTTAACGAAAGTATACAATGTTTTAGATCATGAAATACTACTCAGGAAATTAAATAAATATGGGTTATGGGGTATTATGAATAATTGGGTTAAATCCTATTTAAGCTATAGAAAAGTTTGTAGAACTTCAGTTTGAAAATAAAGGAAAATTGAATACAGTTCAGTCCAAAGTGAGAGAAGTTAGGCAAGGAGTTCCACAAGGATCATTCCTGGGCCCCTTGTTATTGTTGTTGTATATAAATGATTTGCCAATTGCCATTAATTTCACAGATGTTGTTTTATTTACAGATGACACTAACATCCTAATAAAAGGAGACAATCAAGAAAGCATACAGATACTCTATGTGATACTCTATGTAAACTGCACACATGGTTTCAGACAAATGAACTAATTATAAATAAGGATAAGACTATTGCTATTTCATTCCATACTTGCCAAAATAGAAATGTATTCAAACCTCCAATAGTATTTGATAAAACAGCCGTTAGATACAATAATGAAACAAAATTTTGGGGATTACATATAAATGAGAACATGAAATGGACCACACATATTCAACATTTAATAAATAAACTGAGTTATATTTGTTATTTGCTTAAACGTTTGAAAAGCTTAATAAATTTAGCAGCATTGAGAAATATATATTATGGCTATTTTCACAGCCAGCTACATTATGGCATAGTGTTCTGTTGGGAAAAGGCTGATAGAGTCTTTAAACTTCAAAAAAGAGTGATAAGGATACTAAGTGGGTTGGATAACAGAACATCTTGCAGGCCATTATTAAAAAAACATCAAATATTACCATTAGCATGTATGCATATTTTGGAATTAGTAATCAATGTAAAACAAAATAGACTACAAATACAAAATTACAAAAATGCTGATATTCACAAATACAATACACGTCAAAAAGATGACTTCCACATTCAAAGTTGTAGAACTAAAATCTTCAGGTCTAGTGCTATCAATAAAGGTATAAGATTATACAACAGACTACCAGAAAATATTAAACAAATGAAGAGCCTTATACATTTAAAAAGGGAGTAAAACTCTTTTTACTGCAACATTCATTTTATTCTGTAAATGAGTTTTTAAATGTTAGTTTTAAGTGGTTGTAAATAATGACAATAGCCATTAATGTAATTTTTATACTCTGACGTGTCTGATATCAGTGTATGATCGAAAGAACAAAATAAATTGAATTGAATTGAATTGCTTGAGAGTTTGAGGACATCATCTTTGCCTGTGCGCCAAATATTTGCTGCAGAGTAGAACCGCAGTGCCCAAAACTGAAGCCTTAAAAGTGCCACATGCAACCACTTGCAAGTAGCTGCTGAACACCCCTCATGAGCTCTGTGCCGGTGCACCTTACTTATGCCATGTGTAGAACGGTGATGCTGAGGGGTAAACAATTCCTCCTGTAGGATGCTGCATTATTATGCCTATATGTTTCTACGTATTCTGGACTTATTTTTGGGTACTTTCAGCTATACTCCGCACCTGATTTTTGGCACACAGGCCCCACATAGAGCAGAGATGATGCCATCAAACTCTCAAGCAGAGGCGTAACGTATGCAATACGGGCCTGCCTGCAAAAATTAAAGTCTGGGTCCGCTAAAATATAATGTATAACTGATCAGTAACTAACATAACTTCAATTACAGCAGGTATATAATGTAATGCAATGCATTGTATAATCCTACGTAATATAAACAAAACTATTATTTGATCACTATTTTCCAAGTATTGAACAAAATTAATACCGCTGAAATTAAGTACATTATAGGGGTTGATATTCTATATCAATAAGGATAAATCTATACTTCTATCTATTGTTTGATAATTAATGTCCTTGTACTTATAAAACCTCACTCTACTCACCTTGATCGCTACTGAAACTGGAGCATGCAGCGCACTTTCTCTGATGCAAAGGTATGGATGATTTCCCTGACTTCAATGGATCTAGCTGTTTCACTTTCGATACTGAGGAGGCTGTGTTCACTAGTCTATCAGTGTCATAGAATTTTGCAGATAATTCTGTATAAGTTTGAGCTTCAAAAATGAGCGTTCAGCCGAAGAAACAGTAACAGGAATAGTTAAAAACAGGTAAAATGCTGTGCATAGATCTGGAACGCTAGCAGCTACAATTGAATTATCTATTACTAATAGTTTTGTTAAGTCAAGTACAGAGGTTAATATGGATATTTCTTTTCTCAGAGCATTTTTGAAACATATTAATTGATCTGGAAATTCACTCGATAAATCCTCCCCATACTCATTTTGAAGAATTACTGCTGCATTGTGAATCTCATCGGAGGCAGCATTTAGGAATTCTGGGCAAATAATTTTGAAGAAAAGGTGAACATTGTGCATACCCTCATCTGTCTTTTAACTGGGCTACAATAATGTCCAAACAGCCATTAAAAACAGTGGTTTTGAAATACATACTTTGATCCACTAGCCGCTCATCCTGACACAATTCATCAAAATGTTTTTTTCAATTTTCGAATTCTTTTATTTTCAAATTGTAATGAAATGCCCCATTTCATTGCCAAAGGAATGGCTGATGATATTGCTTCTTCAAAATATTTTCAATAGCAAGATAAATTATCAGCTGCATTCTGAACAAGAGAACACACTTTATCAAGATCTACATTCTTCGATTGTATAATTTCATATGCTAAGTTTGTACATTCTAGAATCTTTGATTGCAGCACTATCTGAAAAATGAATTCAAATTTTCTAACTGGTTTTTCAAAACTACAGCTTCTTCTCTTTCTTTTTTTTTAGATATCAATATTGTTTTTGACAGATCCTTAATTACATTGACATTTGCATAGCAAAGGGCTTTAACAGACTGGTTTCTCGAATGCCAACAAGTTGGGCAAAGCTTTTTTAAGGTACAAGAAGATACCAAAAGCTCCCATCTTTTAATACTGTTACTAAAGAAAAGATACAACGTTTTTACTGTGTCATAAAAGGAAGGCACGTTGACCATGGTAGCTCAAGGGTCAGAGCGACTGGACGGAAACCAGTAGATCTGTGGTTCAAATCCCGGCCATGGCATTGAATTTTTCAGTTGGCTCTAATTAATCAAAAATCACCCATATACCGGAGTAATGTATTTAAAAGGATTAATTCTTTAAGGATTAATTCCTCAATATAAATTTACATTAAAAAATAATCTACGATAAAAATCCTGGTAATTAAGTACTTAGAATAGTAAGTCGCCACAAGTAGTTGTCTCAAATATGAGAACCTTAAGTGGTCCACCGGGAAATATAATGAGTCAATTGGAAAATTTACTGTCAGGAAGGCACGTTGACCATGGTAGCTCAAGGGTCAGAGCGACTGGACGGAAACCAGTAGATCCGTGGTTCAAATCCCGGCCATGGCATTGAATTTTTCAGTTGGCTCTAATTAATCAAAAGGACCTGACTTTTTGAATTCCACATGCAGCATCGTTAAGTACTAGATTTAAATTATGCGCAGCACAATGCACATATTTTGCGGTTCTTTGTCTTTGTTGAATTCTTGTTCTAACACCTTTGTATATATTGATATATTGGCACACCCGTCATAACCCTGACCACGGCATTTAGTTAACAAGAGTCCTTTTTCATCTATTGCACTTAGTGGTTCTTTTTCTATTCCTAATGCACTTTGACCTTTTATTTCACAAAAACCTAAAAAGCTTTCCTTTATCTTCACGTCACAAGTCTTTCCAGTGACATCATGTGAAACTGTAACATATCTAAATTTCTGAGTTAATTGATCTCTTTTTGTAATATCCTGTGTTGTATCTGTGATAATAGAAAAAATGGGGCAGCTTTAATGTCATTAATAATTTCTTTTTCCACTGCATGGGATAAGACGTTTATTAACTCATTTTGAATTGCAGGGCTAAGGTATTTTTGTGTATATTTTGGTTTATTTATTAAATCACTTAATATCGGATTGTACGTTGCGAGAAGTTCAATAATTGCCAAAAAGTTTCTACTGTTTGATTTTCCAATATCCTCCCTATGCCCCCGAAAAGCTATATTATTGGATGCCAGAGTTAGTCACATTCAGAATACGCTCAAGGACCTGTGTTTCCATATGTTCTCACATTTCTTTAGTTCTGAATTTATACCCGTGTCAACTGTGTTTTACTTACGCCATGAATTGAAAATGGCGCATGTGTTCAAATGTTCATAGCTAGTTTCGTGTCGCAATATACTTTTGGTTAGGCACCTCCAATCTCGAGCTCCTTCCCTCCAAGCTGACAACGATTTCTGTCCTCCAAGCAGCCAACACAGTTTACAGTAAACAGAGTCATTTTTAGATGAATAACACAACCATTCTCTCCAAATTCTTTGTCCTGCCAATGTGAACTTTTCGTAATATTTAGTGGAGAAGGACCTGTGTTCCTGCTTAGCATCTTTGGGGAATGGCCCCGCTGGCTGAAAAGGATTTTGCCTAACAAGGAACTTTTTTGTTTCATTATCTACATCTAATTGATAATCTGCATGATCATTTAAATAGTCTGTGATAGGCTTAATTATATTTATGGTGAGTTTGCTATCTTTGTTTTCACTTTCACAATTATTATTGATGTTCACTTCAGAAATGCACTCACTTGTGACACTGCAAACTTCTGTAACTGTTGAGCTAATACTACCACTAGGAGGAAGAAAAATCACTTATTTTCACTAATTTGTTTGTTTATTTTTCTAATTTGCACTTCTTCTTTCTTTTTTGCGCACCACTTAGATGTTCGTTCTTTAAAGGGTTTCATTTCACTGAAAAAGTACACCGTTAAATAGAAAAAGTTAAACTTTTAACCAGTAAAGTTTTGAAAATATCACACCATTTTTTATGATGCACCTAGTTCCCTGAAGAAAGCTCATCTGAAACTGAGTAGGCTGTTGACTGACCTGCCAGTTATTCACACCTTAATGTATAATTGACATTGTTGTCGAATTAGAAGTGTGACAAAAGTTATATGTGTAGAAAAAAGATTGCATATAACAATATCAGGAACTTTGCACATCAATAAAGAATAACTTTCTGCCTAATGTGATATTTTGGTATTCATTTTCATTGTTGTAACTATGTGCCACTGTTTGTGACAACAGAGAAACATAATGCAAACCAATGTTATCAGTGTCATCACCATAAAAAAATGCTACAGTTAATGACAACAAAATGGGAAAAAAGATTTTTACAATCAAGTTGAAAACCCAAACAAGTTTCCTGTCCAAAGTTACAGAGTTGAAAACAGATTTGAATCTTCCTAAATCTAAAGAAAACATTTTAATCAGAGAAAACCATCCGACTTTTGACCCAATTAATGTTCAGCTAGATCTAGTATGACCACTACACAAAATATAATTATTTGTAGCAAAACTTCACTTATCTTTAAGGATATTTTTATCAATTTCCTTAAAGATAAGTGAAGTTTTGTTACAAATAGTTACATTTTGTGTAGTGTTTGTTACTTCACTGTTGCCAGCTTCTATTTTTTACGTATTAGTACAACCAATTGCAAAATCTGAAACTTCTAAACCTGTACTAAAAGTGCTAGCGTTAGAAGCTGTGAGCAATAGATATCCACCGGAAGAATGGCTACATATTTACACAGATGGATATACTATCAATAACAACTCAGGAATAGGAATTATGTGTGCTTTATTCTCATTTTGCCAACCAGTAGGATATCATACAACAAATTCTGATGCAGAAGTAATGACTTTTCATATTTTGTTTCAACAGTTTCTATATACAACAGATACATTTCAAAATGCTGTCATGCTCTCTGATTCTAAAGCAGCACTACATGAAATAAATTCATATACAATGTTGTAAATTGTGAAAATGCAAAATTTCCAAAAATATTCCATGTAAAGGGTAGTCTGGGGTGGTGGAATTTTCTTGAATATCATCATGTTGCATTCTTGGAAGATGTTGAACTGGAAATATCAAGTTTGATATTTAACTGACTTTTTGTTTTTGGGCTATGTTGTTCACATATACATGCCTTTTTGTAAAAATGCTTTTTTTGCACTCAGGGATTCTTCTCATAACATGTATTTCTATAGAAATCCACACAAATGCTTCCCAGCTGTAGACAATAGACTATAAGTTTCTCATAACTGTTTGTCCCATTTCATAATGCTTTCATAGAAGAGCCATTGTCATGATGGCCAAGGTTAAATTCACAGCAAAAATTTTGTTCTACATGTTTCACAGATTATTTCAGCAAGTTCAAGAATGCAGAAAAACTTGTTTTGTGATGTCCAGGTTGCCATCTTTGCACATTCTAATCTAATCTAATAATGTGATTATCATTGTCATTGTTGCAGTCATAAATGGCAAGAGATATTTTATTTCCGCATCTGATACAGCTAAAGTTACAAAATTATGCGTGATTGTAGGAATTTAGTAACAGTGACGTCAAAATTAATTGAAAAAAACTATTTGTAGCCGGTTTTTAACACTTCGTCACTTAAATTTTTATATTATTGAGGGACTAGTTTCAGAAGCCGTTGCATCTATTTTTAACCTTGAAGGTCCAACTATTTGTCTGTTGTCGTCTGCTCTCTTCTCTCTGGTGGTGGATCTATGAACTTCTTTATCAAATTATCACCTGTGGGATTTCAAAGTTCATTACTCTGTCCTTATTTTTCCATATTAACATGTTCTCCCACATTGACAGTTTGTTTTGGTTCATCACCCCCTTTTAGTAATTTTGGATTTGAGTCAGTGTCATGGTTTTTGTTCCAAAAATGAAATGCAACTGCTTACTTATCTTTTAGTTTCAATGTAATGTTTCTAAAATGCTCTTTGACTTTGGTTTTTTGGTTTCTTTTAGTTTGATCTATGTAACAAATAGATACAATAGATACAAATAGACACAGATAGATACTCAGTATTAAAATTGTTAAATTCAAAAACAAAAGATGAAATCCCACGAATTAATAGATCCGAAATATACCAAATAAGTTTTAAGGATTGTGAAAAAGGCTACATAGCTCAAACTAAAAGAAACCTAAAAACCAGAGTCAGAGAGAATTTTAGAAACATTAAATTGAAACAAGAAGATAAATCAGCAGTAGCATTACATTTTTGGAACAAAAACCATGACATTGACCCAAATCCAAAATTACTAAAAGGGGTGATAAACCAAAACAAACTGTCAACGTGGGAGAACATACTAATATGGAAAAATAAGAACTAAGTAATGAACTTTGAAATCCCACCAGTAGATAATTTGATAAAGAAGTGCATAGTTCCACCAACAGAGAGAAGAGAGCAGACAACAACAGATGATAGTTGGAACTTCAAGGTTTAAAATGGACACAATGGCTTCCAAAACTAGTCCCTCAATAATATGAAAATGCAAGTGATGAAGTGTTAAAAACCAACGACAAGTAGTCTTTTCAATTAAAGTTACAAAAGTTTATACAAATATAATAATTTGTAACCAAAACTTCACTTATATTGAGAAAATGATGTTAATTCTTCTTTCTAATTGAAATTGATTTCACGATTTCTTGTCCACATCATCAGTCAAAGAAAACCACAGGAGAAAACAAATTCGTCATTGAGGAAGTTACTATGTTGATATGTTTTTTCAGTATTACCAACATCTGAAAATGAAACAAACTTAAGAACAGATTTTGGTAATACTTGAAAAAACATAACATAACAACTTCCTTAATGACGAATTTGTTTTCTCCTGTGGTTTTCTTTGACTGATGATGCAGACAAGAGTTCGTGAAATTGATTTCAATTAGAAAGAAGAACTAACATCATTTTCTTAAGATAAGTGAAGTTTTTGTTACAAATTATTATATTTGTATAATATTCATTGCTTCACTGTAGCTAGCTTCATTTTCTATGTAATTACAAAAGTTTGTAAGGATAAACATATACTCTGTCTGAGTGAAGAGTGTTTAAGCTGACTGCACCTTAGAAGTCAACAAATTAGACATGTTGCAAAGTTATTATATACATGGTTAAGAACTTATAAGCATAAAGAATGTTAAAATGAGGAAATAGATTCTGGGTTTATGTTTAAGGATACAATGGTGTGTGTTATGTGTCTTTATAATTTTTCTTCGTCCAAAAACTTACTGAATTATTTTCTGTGGTTGTTGAAATGCTTACCATTAAAAATAATTTTTTATTTGACAGGTGACTCCAAAACCTGGTACGGGAATGAGACTTGGTACTGCTTCTGGGGTAAGTTTCTCTAACTTAATCATTATGTTTTAATTTTGGTTTTTATAAAATCATTGAATGTAAAAAAAAATGAGTGTTAATATTGCATTGTTCCATACTTACCGTGGAACTGAAATTTAAACTTTGTGAACTAAATATGAATACATTTTGGGCTGTCCTTGACTGGAACCATATCCTGATTTCCTATGAATAGCCCTCAGCAATATATACTTACAGATTACAAAAATTAACAATTGTCAGTTGCTGTTTAAGCTCCATTTAATTCACTCCCTCCTTATTACAGTTTTTCTTCCTACCATTATTTAGTTACCTCATTCCTTTATTTTCACTTTTCTCCATTACTTTATTCTCTGGCGCTTAGCTGCTTAACATTTTCTTAGCTTTATTATGTTTGATCTATCCCTTTCCCTTTGTCCTACTGGTTTAGTTGGTTTTACTTTCCTACAAGCTTATCTTTCTCCTAGTTATCATTATCTGAAAATTGTAGTCTTATTAACTGCTAATGTTGTATTCTCCCTTGTATAACTATTATCTTCCTACCCTTTAATTTTTACTTTTATTCGCTGTGCTTTAATTTATCACCTCATATCCTTTCTCATCCTGTTACTTCTACCTACATTTCCTCAACCGTTTAGTCTCTTTAGTCACATGATCTCTAGGTTATTCTTTCTTTCTTTCTTTCTTTCTTTCTTTCTTTCTTTCTTTCTTTCTTTCTTTCTTTCTTTCTTTCTTTCTTTCTTTCTTTCTTTCTTTCTTTCTTTCTTTCTTTCTTTCTTTCTTTCTTTCTTTCTTTCTTTCTTTCTTTCTTTCTTTCTTTCTTTCTTTCTTTCTTTCTTTCTTTCTTTCTTTCTTTCTTTCTTTCTTTCTTTCTTTCTTTCTTTCTTTCTTTCTTTCTTTCTTTCTTTCTTTCTTTCTTTCTTTCTTTCTTTCTTTCTTTCTTTCTTTCTTTCTTTCTTTCTTTCTTTCTTTCTTTCTTTCTTTCTTTCTTTCTTTCTTTCTTTCTTTCTTTCTTTCTTTCTTTCTTTCTTTCTTTCTTAATACCTTTTTGCTTTTTATATCGTATATTTCTGATCAGTGCTTCTATCTTATATTTTAACTTTAAGTAGATTTTTCTCCTCTTTCATATTTGCCCTGGTTGATTTTTGAAATGTTGCTCCCAATTTTTCATTCATGGCATTACCATACATGTTTCCCCTGCCATTGCCTTAACACAAGTTTTCACTCACCTTCCCCCTTAAATATTCCTCTCTCTCTTCCGTGAAAACTCCTCTTCATACCTCTTTGAACTTCCACTTTTCACTTTCTGTTCTCTCCTCTTCTCTCTTTCAGTGCATGCTGTCTTTCGTTGATCCCTGGTGTCAATGTTTCTTCATCACGAACTACTATATGCACATGATTTCTTGAGCGCTGGATTTATGGTGTTGTGCGGGCAGAGGGGAAGAAGAAAGAGCTAACATGCTCTAGTTTCTGCAGTGTGGTCAACCTAGAAAAACACAATTCAGCCAAATTGCGGTTAGATAAGTGAAGATATGCGCCGAAGGTATGAGATGTGTCAACATTCAATTGAACTCTATCCGATATGTTGTATGCTTATATATTTACTGTTATGAAACACATAAAAGTATAAAACAAATATTATGACAACCATAAACACTCACTTGCTTTGTGATTCTTCAATTTCCAAGTCTATTGCATCACTTTCATCGCTGGTATCCTCTGTTGTGTTAATAATGTTATCAATTGCATTTTCTATTACACCATCATTTCCCCAATATTGCATTTCCAGCTCCTTGATCTTCTTGCAGTATCCTTCCCAATCTGTTGCTTCTATAGCAAGTTTCTGCACATTTGTGGCTCTTGTTAACATTGCATACTTTGAAAACATTTCTTATTTTTGCCCAAGCCAGCTCATTGCATTCAGATTACAGTTATACGGAGGTAGACGAATAATAGTGTGTTCCCTTTTGAGAGCCATAACATCAACAACATACGTGTTGCTTTTAGATTTGTTGTAAACTGGTTAGCTAATAATTAACCTCAAAATTGCTCAAAATGAAATGGCGTACGTGTGAAAGCTTAGCTTATTAGCCAGTAGATGTCACAGTGTGTAACGCATTTCCTGTTTAAAAGTTGTCATCTGTGTTCACGGAAACAGGCGAAACCTACCGAATGAGGACTTGGGACCCGAACGCTCAAGAAATCTTGTGCATATAGTACTGTTGTCATATAGTGTCATGTCATCACCCAATTTTCCTGATTTGCTAAGTCGGTGTTTTTCGGTCCGTTTATTCCTTCTGCTATTGATCCATTTATGCCTGATTTAAAATTACAAATTGTAATCTGAATTGGCTTTTCATGCTCAATTAACCT
Source organism: Mantis religiosa (assembly GCA_030765055.1). Classification (NCBI taxonomy): domain Eukaryota; kingdom Metazoa; phylum Arthropoda; class Insecta; order Mantodea; family Mantidae; genus Mantis; species Mantis religiosa. Next base: position 174,634,755 of record CM060948.1, read on the forward strand.
TTTCAATAAATCTCTTTTTGCATAAGGCAGGTTCTTAAAAGTTTTAAAGTGTAAAAGTTTTAATCGCGATCCCGGACAATTTATAAGAAAGGTATCATCATTTCTTATAAGATAAGTGAGTTTTTAAGTTACAAATTGTTATATTTGTATATATTTGTTTGCTTCATGTTAATAGCTTCATATTTTATGTATTTAGTCAGGTTCTTATTTAAATATATGTTCCTTTCAACTTCCTTGCCTGCTTTAACACCTCAAAACCATCTGCTTGTTTATGAATTTCACCAGAATATTTCAACTTCTTCTCTTGTTACCCCTTCTGAACACATCTTATATTTTAAAGATTCTTACTTCCATCTCCAATTTTCTTTCTAATACTTCTTGAATCTCTTTTCTTGCCTCAGTTCCTGGTCTCTCTTCAGTTCGCAACATTACTAAATTGTATCTTCTGTCTCTGTCCTCTAAGCTGTCTAGTCTTCTTTCTGTTTTGAATTTATTTCTTATTACATCCACTTTCTTGATTAATTCTTATCGTCTTTCCTCATAGCCTGTCCATTTTAATACACTTTCTTATTTAGTAAATTTATTGTGATAATCAACAAATTACTTCAGTTTGTTAATACTGTGCATGCATGGAGGAAACTGCCAATCCCCTCCATATTCATGTAATCCGTATGAATAGCGATTTTAGAGGTAGCAAATGCCTACTTTCTCATATGATTCATTATTTGAATCCAGTTCATACTCTGGAAAGATACTCTGTGATGCAATCAGCAAATGTCAGGGAAACTTGTAAAGCAGATGATGGATGCTGCACTATAGTGAAACATCAATGTCCCAGAAATCCTGACACAGTAAAAAACTAACACAGGGAAACTAATGGGAGATGCAAAGAACTCAAATAGAATACGAATATATGCAGATAAGTGGAAATTAATTGTTCTTTCACATTGGCCGTGTGTAGGCAAAAGTATGGAAAGATAGTCAGACTGAAAATTTCAATGCCATAGTCGGGATTTGAACCACGGATCTTCTGATTGCCGTCCAGCCGCTCTAACTCTTGAGCTACTATGGCCAACGTGCCAACATGGCATTAAATTCTCCAACTGACTCGTGTTTTTCCCGGTAAACCACTTAGGAGTTCTCATAAACACATGAGACAACTACCTTAATGGCGACTTACAACATGTAAGTACTTTAAGGCCCGGGCTTTATAGTTAACCACTATTAGGTCAATGAATGGAAATTAATTGTTCTTTCACACTGGCCATGTGTAGACTAAAGTATGGAAAGATAGAGTCAGACTGAAAAATTCAATGCCATAGCCGAAAATCCGTGGTTCAAATCCCGGCTATGGCATTGAATTTTTCAGTCTGACTCTATCTTTCCATACTAAAGCCTACACATGGCCAGTGTGAAAGAAGAATTAATTTCCATTAATTGACCTAATAGTGGTTAACTATAAAGCCCGGGCCTTAAAGTACTTACATGTTGTAAGTCGCCATTAAGGTAGTTGTCTCATGTGTTTATGAGAACTCCTAAGTGGTTTACCGGAAAAAACATGAGTCAGTTGGAGAATTTAATGTCATGTTGGCACGTTGGCCATAGTAGCTCAAAGGTTAGAGCGGCTGAGATCTGAGGTTCAAATCCCGGCTATGGCATTGAATTTTTCAGTCTGACTATCTTTCCATATGCAGATAAGATAAATGGTTGTATAAATGCATGCTCAGGTGTCAATCAGTGGACAGACAGGAAACAGGGTAAACCAAACAGGTACAATGGAATATACTTTAGTGTCTTTCATCAAAATATTCAGTACATTGCAAACAAAAGAGCAGCAATTGAGGAAACAATAGTAATAGTAGTATTTTCTGAACACGGGTTATAAGATAGTGAAATTAATACTAATTGATATGAAAATTATATTTCCATCTCTGGTTACTGTAGAGAAACTCAAAAACGTATAGGGGGGCAAGGATAAAAAATTTAATAAAATTGATTGTAAGCAATACTGTGAGGGAATGTGTTATGAATTGTCAACAATTTAAATTCCTTTTAAAAATAAATTTTTAATCATACTAGGCGTTTACAGTCCACCAACGCCTGACAAAAGCAACTTCTTATAAAAACTTGAAAAATGTTTAAGTGATTTGTAAAAAGTAACAAAATCATTGTATTAGGTGATCTAAATTTAAATTTTGTAATAGAAAGTAAAAATAAAATTACTGGAAAGAAGTATTCTAAAGGGGCCATCCAGAGAGTGCAACATATATCAACCTATCGAGATTCAACTGTATTGGAACACCACAGTGAAGCGAAAAATTATTAAATTTTAGATGAGTCGCATTTTTTAACACATCTGCTTCACTTTCGTACCTATTTTGAGGACATGTTTCGCAAATCGTCGCTTGCATCTACGGCTCTTGTGCGACTGGAGTCGCACAAGAGCCGTAGATGCAAGCGAAGATTTGCGAAACATGTCCTCAAAATAGGTACGAAAGTGAAGCAGATGTGTTAAAAAATGCGACTCATCTAAAATTTAATAATATATCAACCTGTACTGATTATGTCTATACCAATTTAAAGAGGGAAGATCTGAGCATATCATTAAGGAAGGGGTTAGTGACCATTTGGGAAAATTAATAGAAAGCAAACCCTTAAACACACTGATATTAAACTGAAACATGTAACAGAAATAAAAGGAATTATAAATAAAAGTACATTAAGATCATTAAGAGACAAATAGGCAGTATTGAAAATGCACATGAAGCTAAAAAATGTAGATGATAAATTTAAACTCTTTATGAATTTTCCTATGAGTAAGCACTATGATACAATGAAGCACAAAATTTATATAATTTTGAGCCTAACTAGTACTCAATGCTCCATTTATTGCTAGTGTTTACCTAGAACACGTTTTGTTAGGACCTTCCTAACATCCTCAGCCAATGTCGACTATTGCTGAGGATGTTCGAAAGGTCCTAACGAAACGCGTTCTAGGTAAACACTAGCAATAAATGGAGCATTGAGTACTAGTTCGACTCAAAATTATATCTTTATGAATACTTTGTAGTTTTGTGACGAGCATAAATATCTGATATGTTGAACTCACATGACTTTCTCTACACTTATAAAACTATTCTTACAAAGCCTTGTTCCTCTGTCTACTGCAGAAATTACCTTGTTGCTAATTTTCTTGAACATACAAGGGGAATTAGGGAATATAATAGGCCTTAAGTAATATGTCAAATGTTTTAATAGGTGGCTGCTAAGCAATGTCTTTAAAATTCCAAAATTCCATTCTCTTTGCATGGTTAAGAGGTAAAAAAGGAATCACGACTTCCCATTTGAGAAAAGTATAAGTATTGGAAAATTCAAATAAATAACAAGGAATATCTCTGAAATGGTACAAACAAAGGAAAAAAAGCACATTTGGCATAAAGTGTGTTTTAATGAGAGGTTCACTTTTTTTATAGTAAGAATTTGTTGATCTCTTACGGTTTACCAATTATACAAATATCACCCAAAATGGAGAGGACTTCTGAGGACATTCTTGAAAAGTTCAAGATATAGATTTCAGTTGTCATGAATGTGTCTTAAAAATTTTAATCTCAATTGTTAATTATTATTTTAAACATCATAATTTTTTAAACATTTTCCATATGAAGGGTAGTCTGGGATAGAAAGATTATCTTGAAAATCTTCATGCCACATTCTTGCGCACACACACACACACACACACGCACACGCGCACGCACGCACTTTTCTAAAAATGCTCTTTTTTTAGATTCAGGGAATTTCAAAATGTGTATTTCTGGTAAAATCTTAATATTTAGCTAGAAACTATGGTATATACTTGCCAACTTTATGGTTTGCGTGTAAAATGAAGGGAAGTAAAGACTATTAGAGCGGCTGGACGGAAACAGAAGATCCGTGGTCCAAATCCCGGCCATGGCATTGAATTTTTCATGTTGCCTCAATCTATCAAAAACCTTAGCCTATATACGGCTAGTATGAGGAAATTATTAATTTCCATCAATTAAATAATAAGAGTTAAATGATGAAGTCTGAGATTCAAGTACTTATGATAGTAAGTCACCACAAACTGCGTATCTCGAATGCGAGAGCCCCTAGTGGCCTACCGGGGAAATAGAGGAGTCAAATGGAGAATTTAATGTCAGGACGGCACGTTGGCCATGGTAGCTCAATGGTTTAGAGCAACTGGATGGAAACCAGGAGATCCAAGGTCCAAATCCCGAACATGGCATTGAATTTTTCATGTTGACTCAATCTATCAAAGTAAAGGTTTTTACAACTTTATGGCAAAGAGGTGTTTTCTGGGTTTGTAGGCAGATTTTTAGATTTTCACCATGAAGATGAAAAAGCATTAAATTGTATTGCGTTATATTTCAACTTAAAATTGCAAAGTAAATACTGTCCTCCACAGGAGAGAAAAACTCTGAGGCCTGAGATGCAGGGGGATTAGAGAAGGTTCCCACACCCTCCCTGGACAGGTTTATGATACCCCTTGTCAGTACAGTTATAGACCATTCAAAAACATTTTGACGGCTTCTACATTTGTGAATGGATCTTCTCGGTTTTAGTGTACAGAGTGAATAGGGCACATGTTTTTTTAATGGTTCTACTCCTTGTGTAGCATGCGTTCCTGTCACATACATTCGCGGTCCTTGTCCCACTGTGTAAAGGAGCACATTCCTTTCAGGGACCTTCTTTGCTTTGCTGGACAGTATATTGCACTAATTGATATACAGTGCCATGATAGGCCAGAATGTATCTTGTGTGTCTATTCTTCATCTGATCCTGGTCTCCATTCATTGAGCTCAACAAAATACATGAGGATTTCAAATTTGACTGCACCACTTGTGACTTCTAGTAACCAACAGTAAATGAGCGCAAACATCCAGTAGAGGACATAAATTGTAAATTCAGCTCCTGAATGTAAATAATTTATATTATTTGTGTTACATGGCTGTGGATTATAAGTTTACCTTTTTGCGAGTTTGTGTTTTGTAGTTCATGTTATGAAGCATGAAATATAGATTAGATATCTGTTAGCTTAGGAAGTGGTGTACTTTAATATGTGCTTCTTATTTACACAGATGTGTAAATGAAAGAAGCAGCCTTCAAAGATTCTTATATTTCGGAAGTTTGCAAGTATGTATGGTAGCTCAGTGCAAAAGCACTACTGAAAGCTGAAGGCCTAGAGTTTGAAACCCAGCCTTGATAGTATATTTTTTTAAGTCTTGAGTCATTTTTTCAAAAATATTTATATTTCTAGAAAATAATTTTAAATAGTGCAGGGACATGGAGCTACAGATTAAAACTAAAGAGTTGAGGAAATAAAAATGAAGATGATATAAATGGAAAGAAGAATGGAAAGTATGGAAGACAGTATGAGAAGATACAACCTAATAATTGCTGGGATGGAAGAGTGAAGAGGGAATCGAAGCACTTCAGGAGATATGGGGATTATTAACAAAGAGATTGGGAATGAATGTGAGTGGTTTTGAAATATGGGACACATTTAGAATTGGCAAATTGAGTGTGTGAAGAAACATCTTGGCTAAATTCATTAGTGCAGAATTGACAATAGAAATACTAAAAGAAGCAAAAATGTTAAGAGGAATAAAAGTAAAAAATTGAAACTATTAACAGTGAAGCAAATATAATTCAGTAAAGTATAATAATAGCTAGCAGCTAAAGTTCAGTTATCCTTGATATATATAATAATGGGACTAGTAACTAACAAAAGTGAGACATCTTGGAAAAGGAGGTTAAAAAAAACATGGCTGAGTGAAGTGATCATAATAATCAATTGAAAAAAAAAAAAGGTAAACAAGAGGCAAAGAAGAAAAGAATCGGCCAAATTGAAAGGAAAGGGTGGAAATCTAAACTAATAGTAGAAAGGATCAAGCATGATTCAAGCATTTAAATGTATTGAAGTGCTGCCCTAATGATGAAAGGGCCGGTGCCTAGCCAGGGGTGGCCCAAGATGTATTTTCTTTAGTACTCAATAAATGATTAATTATCAAATTAAATTAATTAGACAAGAGTGCAGATGGCCGAAGGGAATAAGCAACCCTTTAATCCATAATGAGTTCTCCACATTTCCTTTCTGTAGTTTTGTATGAGCTATTGTATTGACATTCTGTGAACCTAATATTTAAAATTGCTCTTTAAGTGTTAGGAGAAGAATGAACACAGTGAATGTTATTCCCTTTTTCAGTACAGAGAGGGAGGAGGAACTCGACCAATGACAGCAGTACGAGGTGCAGGATATACATCCTCTGCTGGTCAGCGTCAGTTTGATCCTTTCAATCAGGCGGCAAAGTTACCATCGACTCCTCAGCTGGAGCCAAAACATGAGGACACGTAAGTTTCCATTAGCATTGAGTATTGCTGTAAAAGCAGGAGTAGCAGATAGAATATATAATTTATTGAGCCCTAAAGAGAATATATCTGTGGCCACCCCTGAGCTGTACCCAGGCTCAAAGCCATTACTGCAGTCCTTCAATACATTTAAATGCCTGAATCATGCTGACACCTTTCCACTATTAATTTTAAATTCTGCCTTCCCTTTGAAGATTCCCGTATGAATTTCACCATGTAAGTAAAAGACACTGTCTGCCATATAAGATATACAGGGTGTTAATGAACTACACCAAAACATTTTCAGTGCAAGTGGAGATATCATAAACAAGTAATCTGAGACAGGAGACTTATGGCCTGTTGGTTCAAATGTGGAAGTTAGGGCTATAAGTTTCTAAAGTGCCAGTATGCCACTGCTAATGATGATACCACACAAGACTTGAAAATGAAGAGGTGTGTCGGAGTGCTCTGTCTAGCATAGTGGTTATGACATTAGCTTTCAAGTGAAAGGTAAACGAGTTCAAGTCTCCTTCACTTCTTTTTGTTTATTTTTGTTTTGTTGGTTTGTTTGTTCTTTTGGTTGCATTTTTAATATTTAGTCTAAGTTTTTAATTCTTGTATAAATGTATGCATTTTACATTTTAATTTCACCTTCTAATGCAATTAATTATGATTTTTTCTAACAAAGGTTGAATCCTGAGTAATACCTTCCATGCTGTATGTCTAAATAGGAGGTGGTATAAAGGGTGAACAAATTCATATAAAGTAAAAAGGCAATGCAACTTTTTACATCATCTTTATAGGAACTGTTCAAAATGGAGACCTGCATTTTCAATGTAAAGTTGACAGCGGCGATGGAACGACTGTTGTACTCTGTCCAAAATTCCTTGTGCGTGTTGAATAATTTCGCATGCTGCTATTATTCAGGTAGTTAATTACGAATCATGCCATTTCTTCCTATTAGAATTTACATATTAAAAGCAAGAAGAAAAAAAATAACTACAAGACTGGAAACGAACCTATGACCTTTGGAACAACGGTTTTCAGTACTATGAACTGGGACACCACAGCAGCTGCAGAAGCACCACTAGAGTAGGCTCCATAATGCAAGTAGGCAGTTATATGTGTTTGGAGGAATTTAGTAACAGTGACGTCAAAATTAGTAACAGTGACGTCAAAATTAATCTCAAAAACTATTTGTAGTTTCCACCACCAGAGAGAGATAGAGAGAGCAGACAACAACAGATGCCAGTTGGAAAGAGATTGAAAATGGAGGCGATTGCCTTTGAAACTAGTCTCTCATTAATATGAAAAAGTAAGTGACGAGTATCAATAAACCAACTACAAATAGTTTTTGAGGCACTTAGTGTCTGGCGACACTTGAGAGATTTGAGAGATCTTTGGGGCACTAAATATTGAGAATGCCAATAACAAGCTACTAAAAATCGATATTTATGTACTTGGGAAACAGGTTTCAGAACATTCTAATCCAATAATTTCACTTACCTTGTTTAAAAACCAACTTATCAGCATCTGATGTCAATTAGGTTTAACACAATTAACTGTATATCGAGATTTAACTGTATTGGAACACCACAGTGAAGCGAAAAATTATTAATTTTTAGATGAGTCGTATTTATTACACATCTTCTTCACTTTCGTACCTATTTTGAGGACATGTTTCGCAAATCATCGTTTGCATCTTCGGCTCTTATGCGACTCTTAAAATTTATTAACCTTCTTTTTGTCTTTAGTTTCAAATATTGTTTTATTTCTTTCTTGTTGCCGAAATGTTCGTTGAAATTTTCAAATGTGAACGTTCATACCTCCATGTTGTCCGGTTTTTAAAATTGGCTGGATCTAACTTTCGCGTGTTCCTCTTCACTTGACGTCACTTCAATATATCGAGATTTAAACAATAACAATTAACTGTGTTATGTTTAGCTGCAGACCATGCATTGCCTATCAAAACTTGCTTATATTAGTGATGTCTACAAGTGCTGAAATTATTTTGGTGTAGTTCACTAACATCCTATACACACACACACGCACACACACGCACAGAGAGAGAGAGAGAGAGAGAGAGAGAGAGAGAGAGACTAATTAATATAAAAATTGCTAAAGCATACCGTACAGTTTCATATGGGGCTTCATGTGTAACAGCTGGTACACAACCTCTACAAGTAATCATAGAGGGAAAGGTAAGGACTTATCTGGCAACAAGAGCTCACAATGAGGAATATGACACACCAGTAGAAATGTGACACTGGAGACACCCGGCACAAAATCCTTCAATATATGAGACAGACAATAACAGTACATACACATTTGAAATATACACAGACGGCAGCAAAATGGGAGACAAAGTTGGCGCAGTGGCAGTAATATTTATAAACGGCTTGTTGACCCATAAGTTAAAGTTCAAGCTGCATGCTCAATGCTCAAATAACCAGGCAGAGCAACTTGCAATTCTTGAGGCGCTGAAGAAACTAAAGGAACTAGAAAATGAACAGTATGCTGATAAATGAGTTGCATTGTTCACTGATAGCAGGATAACACTGGATCTCCTTAAAAACAACTCAAAACACAATTACCTGACTGAGGCAATCAAAGCTAAAATCGTCGACCTGAGAACATCAGACTGGATGCTGCATTTTGGACGGGTGAAAGCACAGTCGGGCATATATGGCAATGAAATAGTAGACAGACTAGCAAAAGAGGCTGCTGGGGAAGATTGTGAAATACAATATAATAAAACAACTAAAGAAGTCCTGATAAGCATGGAGAGAGACATTGGACTGAGCGCATGGCAACTACAATGGACAGCATCAAGGAAAGGAGCCATCACCAAAGAATTCTTCCCATCCGTGAGAAATAGACTAAAACAAGAATTGCCCATTTGCCAAGAGTTTACAGCAATTGTCACAGGACATGGAAAGCTCCGTTCATACCGCCATCGATTTGCTTTACTGGATAGCCCAGTATGCAAATGTCAAGAAGAGGACCAAACAGTAGACCACATAATATTCCGATGTCCAATCATAAACAAACAAAGAACCGAAATGATCAGGAAAATAAAAAGCAGACAATGCGCGTGGCCCATTACCAAAGAGGAACTTACTAAGACACATCTAAAATGTTTCATCAAATTTGTTAAATCAATAAACTTCACAGATATAGAGTAGTCAAATGAAGCATAAAAATTCAATAAAACTGATAATTAATTGCAACTATTTTAATAAGAATATTGTAAAATATTTTAGGAAACATTTCAATACAAATACAAGATATGTAAAGTCATTGTAATTATTGTAAAAGTTGTATATAATGCGAATAAAATAAGGCATGTAGTATTCCTAAGGAATGCGACATTGCAGGTAAAAAAAAAAGACACACACACACGCGCGCGCGCACACACACACACACACACACACACACACACACACACACACACACACACACACACACACACACACACACACACACAGAGGAGACGAAACTACAGATCACATCCTGTATGACTACATCAAATGGAAGGACCACAGGGAAAAACTAAGGATGCAAATAAACAAGAAAGGAGGGAAGTGGCCAGAACATAAACCAGCACTTGTGGGACAATATCTAAGGGACTTTAGTGAATATGTCAACACAATCAATCTAGAAAGTGCTGAATAACTAAATAAGTAAATTAATTCTTAGTGACTGTGTGAATACAATCTAAAAAACACAATAATCTCAATACCTCAGATAATATGAACAATTAATCTGAAAGCAAAGCAAACCAGAACATGTAATATTACAAATGTAATGGAACATGTGGATGAAATAAGAGGGGGGAAAAAAGACACACACACACACACACGCACGCACGCACGCACGCACGCACGCACGCACGCACGCACGCACGCACGCACGCACACACACACACACTAGCACACACTAGCACACGCACATGCGCGCTCGCTCACTCACTCATTCACACACTCACTCACTCACTCACACACTCACTCACACACTCACTCACACACACTCACACACTCACTCACACACTCACACACTCACTCACACACTCACACACTCACTCACACACTCACACACTCACTCACTCACACACTCACTCACACACTCACTCACTCACACACTCACTCACTCACACACTCACTCACTTACACCACACTCACTCACACACTCACTCACTCACACACTCACTCACACACTCACTCACACACTCACTCACTCTCACACACACACACTCTCACTCTCTCTCACACACACACTCTTACACTCACACACACGCACTCACACACACACGCTCACTTACACACGCACGCTCACACACACTCACGCTCACTCACACATGCACGCTCACACACACTCACGCTCACTCACACACACACTCACAACTTTTTCCAGGACTTTATTTCTCTTCCCAAGTGGTCCCAAGCAGGTGGGGTGAGTGCAATGAATTGGCCCGCTGGCAAGAGAATTCGAATAATGTTCTACTGAGAATAGCAGTTTCTTGTCTGCATTTACTATGCTAAACAACATAATTTTTTTTTCAAAACTACTTATCTGGACAATGAGGTTTTATTGCTTATATATTATGTAAAGATGTAAAGTAATTTGAAGACTCCCTTTTGAATTTTCGAAATCCAAGTAAATGGTCCTTTCTGCCACAGTACCAGGGATAAGATGTATATAAAGTAATTTGAAGACACTTATGAATTTCAACATCCAAGTATATAATGCCATCTGTCATGTACCTGGGAAAAGATTTACCAGGTGAGTCATCGCCCGCCTTGGTAGCGTTGTGGTAGCATGTCTGCCTCACGTTCAAGAGGTCCCGAGTTCTAATCTCGGTCAGGGTGAGTTACCTGGATAAGGTTTTTCCGGGGTTTTCCCTTATTCTGAAAGACGAATGTTGGGTAACTCTAAGCTCTATGGACCCTGGGCTCATTTGAGCATCATTTCACCCATTCCATTCATCGTCCGATATGACTTAACGTTGGAGGACGTAAATTACAAAAAAAAAAAGTTGAGTCATCTGCCCCTATTTATTCTTATCTATGCAACCCCCAGTTTACAGTCTTATGTGAAAACATTGACCCTTTTAGCACAAAAGCTGTTACTGCAGCTCTGACCTTCTAATCAGTATTATCACAACCAGCATTAATACTTACGGCCCTGAATGAGGATCAAGAAGTTGTGAAAAGCTTAAATAAACGATTTTTGATACATATAATGCTAGCAAGGTGATAAATTGTGCTTGCCCAAAGAGCAATATAGAATACGTGACAGCTGGCCAAGTGCATTAGTTACCTCCAGTGTGTTAGTTACCTGCTGGAATACGTATGGTGATACAAGGCATAGGTTCGAAACGACATCACATTGTTTTGGTTTTTTTTCTTTCTCCTAGTCTTTATTGTTTGCATTTTAGTTACTAATTTATTTATTGTTGCTACTGGTTCTCTTGTAAGCCAAAGACACAAGAATGGCAATCCGATAATTAGGGATCTACAGGGATTAGTTCACCATATAAGTTGTGCTGAGCTTACTCTACCGTCAGGCAGGAGAGGCCCTTGCCCTTCAAAGGGAAACCACGGGCTATCTTTATCTTCAATTAAGGATCATGTTTAACTTTGTGAACCGTTATTATTTTTACTGTACCTAGTGTTGTAAACCATGTTACGCAGTTGGCTTTCACTTTTTAGGAGTATGTCTTACACATTAAATCTAATAGTTTTTGTTTCATGCTTAAACCTTGTTTTTCACTTTGCATTTTTTAAAGTTTTGAAACTTGGTTGAATGGGTTAAGCACAATACTGACCATAATAAAATATCTAGTACGGACTATACATTTATAACTATGTGCCAGTAGAAAACATGGCTATTATTGTATTTTGTAAATGTCTATAATGTTATAAAAATGTTATTTGTATTATAATATCAAGTTATAGGCCCCAAGAGGGGCCTAGGGTATTATTACAAAGGGTAATAAAAATTTTGAACTAACCATGAAGGATTTGAACCCAATTGAAGTGGCAGAGTAATGAAGTAAGCTGTATAATACAATTTAGCCAACGCCATATTGTGAGGGAAGGTTCCTACACGAATAAATAACCGCAGACCTAAGGCCCAACTCGAATCTTTACATGCTTTTTACAGCTTCATACAGTGTTTTGAGCTTATTTTGATAGTTCTAACACAAATAGAAAACTGCATCCACCATTACAATTACTGTATGAGCTTAAAAGTACCGTAATTTGTGACAGAAGCAAAAATAATCTATCTAATTCTTAGTAATTTTGACATGAGAAAACAGGTATTGGCTGAAGATTTAAATCCAGTTGGTCCGGCTGTGTAGATCTGCCATTTTAAGTTCCAATGTTATTGTCAACTGATGCATGTGATAGGTTGTTCCTTCATGGGCATGTTTAAAGGTGTGGCTGAATGTATGCTAATGAATAAAAGTTTGTAAACTCGTCTAAATTATTACTGCAGCTCTCTGAATCTGGGTATGATGTTTTTGGAATCAACATACACAGTGATTGATTTCTGTCCCATACAACACTTATGCACTGAGTTATCTACCCCTCCTCTATAAACTGTTGTGCAAATCATCCATTAAAATGAATTCAAAAAGGCATATATATTGCTTAGCACGTTGCATAAATTAAAAAATAAATAGGGGCAGGTGACTCACTGGGTATACTGGTGGAAAAAAATGCAACATTCATCAGGACTTGTTTATAAACATGGGCTTAGTATGTGGATAATGAGGAGTTACTGTATTTTTGAATGAAGTTATATTTGTTATCATATGATGTTATCATGTTATCTTCATTAAAGTTAAGCAATCCTTTATGGTGTTGCATTTTTTTTTTTTTTTTTTTTTTTTTTTTTTTTTTTTTTTTTTTTTTTTTTTTTTTTTTTTTTTTTGCGAGTGTATATAAAGTAGTTTGAAGATTCCCTTTTGAATTTCAACATCCAAGTAAACAATACCACCTCCCTATGTACCAGGGATAAGATATACAGAATGTTTCAGAATTTGACCGAATAACTTTAAGGAATTATAAAGAGGTGTGAGAGAACATTGGAGATAGAACACTTACAGACACAGAGCACATTATATAGAATAAAAAAAAGTATTTCAGAAAGTGGAGTGCCATTGTTACTAAAATTAGGCAAGTGAGTCAACCTTGTATATACTTTTCTCCACTTACAAGTTTTTTATGAAGACTAGTTCCCCAGAAACTAGTCTTCATAAAAAAACTTGTAAGTGGAGAAAAGTATATACAAGGTTGACTCACTTGCCTAATTTTAGTAACAGAGCGCATTATTTTGTAGAATAAGTCAAAGTAAGTTTGACACAGTACTAACTGATACTACCTTAATGTAATATGCACACATTGGTTACACTGCCAAGAAATGTACTCATACATGTGTCTCAGTAGGGAAGTTTACAGTTTTCAAATCGACAACACCAGATTCCGAGTTCAAGACATACATTTTTTGACTCTGATGTTCTTTTCTTTGTGAAAGGTATAATATATGTTACCATTATATGTTATCATTACTGTTAAATGTAATCAAGAATGTCAAATGATCTAAATTAAGATCCTATGATCTAAACATACACATAATATGTAATCAGAATACTTCATGGAGATTGTTTTAATAATTGCATTACTGTGAGTTGGGACTAATTATTCACTATAGGACTTGTGAATTGAAAAGGTGCGTTGTTAACTCTGGAAAAGAAAAAAAATATAGTTTCCGTGCAATATAGTCCTCTCTACATATGGTTTTGTCATAGAGTGTTTATTGGTAGCAACATGTACCTTCATAGATACATTTGACTTTCTGCAAATGTATAGGACTGCTATCTTATGATACACTGGTTCTTCCCTAAAGGAAAATATTTCAGATTAGAGCTCATAGATGGAAATACTCAGCTATTTTGTATATCTGAAGAAAAAATACACTTCTGTATGGTTTCTGGAAGTGAGTAAATAAAGCTTAAGCAGAAATGTGACTGTGATTTGCCTTGCACACTAGTTGTTTCTTTTCCAGAGCTAACCATGCATTCTTTCAATTTGTAAGGACAATAGCGAATAATTAGTCCCAGGCCATGTTATTGCCATTTCTAAAGTCAACTCCATGTAGGATTCTGATTACTTATGTGTAAAAGGGATTACATATAATAATAAGATTGTATATATATATATAATTCATAAGATTGCCTTATGAATTTCTGTATCAGTTATTTTCCATCTGCCAAGCTGTATCCCTAATTTGTCTCGGAAGATCTCAGTTTTTTCCCAAACTCTATTTTCCTTGATTCTTCTATTCCAGATCGTGTTTATTTTTCTTCAGCTTTCTGCATATACTCTCTTATACTCTCTTCTTGCACTCTATTAACTCTTAGTTCAGTTCACTTTCAAATTTTCCCCATAAAAAGTTTACTTCCTCAAATTTATCTGTTGTTTTCTCATTGATTTTTTTTTATTCCCTATAAATATGTCATGACCTCTGATATGCTTCAACATTCCCATAATTTGGTTTGATTGCAGGCCTGTGTTAAGTTCTACTCTCCAATTACTAAAAGCACCATTAGCACCAGCAGATACCATGACATACTGGTTAATAGCCCTATTTGGTCTATACTCACTTCAAGCTAGATTTCCAGATTTTGACTCTGTACGAGCACATGGATAAAACATGTTTATTTCTAACTGCCTACCATCAGCATCTGTAAAGGCTTTGTAAAACCAGGCATATTTTTAAAAAAAATTAATAACTAGGACATCTTCTAATTTTGTATTGTGTGTATAAGAATTGCTTTCTAGGAGGAAATTATATTATCTTAAGTGTAAGATAGTTTACTAGATATTTAATCTAGGTAGAGTTAAGGAAATTTAACTGTGTAAATGTTCTTTGACATAATTCGAAGTGTTTGAGATTACTGAAGTATCTGATAGCTTTCTTCTGTAATACAAAATATTATTAAAGTTGGCTACTGTTGTATTTCTCCATACTTCAATTGTATACGAAAGGTGTGAATGGATTAAGAAGTAATAAATAATTTTTGCTGTAGTCTTAGTTGCATATTTCATTAAATATTTCAGAGCAACTGGATGTTTACTAATACAATTTCCTAAATTATTAGTGTGTTTTGTGAATGAGAGTGTTTTGTACAAAGTAACTCCTAATAATTAATTTTACATTATTTGTTATTTTAACTGAATTATTTCCATTAGGCAACTTAATCTGGAAGTTAGTGTGTTTAGTTTGAAACATCATTAATTCACTTTTTCTAGTGTTTAAAAACATATTCGAGTCTTGCTATAATTTAAATTAACATGTACATGAACCATCTAACTCAGTGTGTCACTAATGCCTTTTTTTAGAAACATCTGCAAAAACCTTGCTAAGGTTCTTGTATTAGGTAGAAACAAGCATTTAAAGAAGTCTTCCAAGCCAAAACTAACGTCTTCCACTTAAAAGAGCTGACTTTGAGTACACATAATAGCTACCAAGAAATCTTGGACTGTCAAAACTAGCCTGCTTAGACTAGAGAGGCACCCTGAACTGTTTATTTGTGACTGCATGACAGAATTATAATGTATATGATCTCAGTGCATTTTATATATGCAATTATATATATATATATATATATATATATATATATATATATATATATATATATATATACAGTGTTCATTTTTATTCATTATTTCCCACCCTCCGATTGAGCAAGAATGACATCATAGTTGACTGGTGAGTCTTATCTCATATCATAGTGCCCTCTACGGTGGAGAAGAAGCAGTAATGTTTGTGGAACAGTAAGCAAATTACAGCGCCCTTATTGTGGTTGCACTCAGAACTAATTACAATCAGCCACCCCTCTTACGGTAATCATGATTAACATTCTAGTACATACATATATAAGTTAAGTAGCACGTTTCTACTCTTAAGTTTACCATCATGAATATGAACAGAGAGCACCGTGTCTTCATGGTTGAATGCTACTTTTGAATCTGCATTTGGTGCGACATATAAATTAGTGCAGCATATAAATTGGTGTGACATATAAATATAATTTAAACCCCTGCATAGAGGAGTTTATGCAATGCTATCCAGCATTCAGACAAGTCCCTCAGAGCGTAATGTTGTCAAAAGTGTCCAGGTACCGTCAAATTGACATACTTTTGTTTGCAACATAAACATCTTACGTTTTATCAGTATATGATATAATTTTTTTTTGTCATTCTCATACTTAATTAAAATGTCTATTAATGCTGGTATCCTTATGTCTTCAAAACCAATAGGTGCATCAAACATTTCCAAGATACAGGATCAGTTACTCACAAAAAGAGAGACACTAGATGCTATAAAGTGACTGGTCTCAATCTAGAAGCAATAAATAATGTTATGACAGAAAGGCCTCTGACATCTTTGCAGCAGCTAGTTAGGAAGATGGGACTTTCCATTGGTTCTTGCCATATGGCTGTCAGAAAGGTGCTGCAGCTCTACCCGTATAAAATCACATGGTTGCATAAGTTGCAAAAGCAAGACCATGTGAATTTTTGCAACTACTTCCTGGAGTATTTTGAGGATGATGAGCAAGTCAGTATATTCATCACCTCAGACAAATGCTGGTTCGAGTTGACAGGCTGTGCCAACACACAAAATGCTTGCATATGGGGTTCTGAGCCTCCAAAACAGTTTGTGGAAGTCCCATAGTACTCAAAAAAGATTGACGTGTGGTCAGCCATGTCACAATAGTGAATAATAATCGGCCCAATTTTCTTTGAAGGAAGACTAAACGCTCAGCAATATAGGGAGGAAATTTTAACTGAGTTTACTGACCAACTGGATGAACATGAAAAATCCGATGGCTGGTTCCAGCAGGATGGTGCTCCTGCACATACCGCCAGTGGTACAATTTCTTTCCTTGAAAGACATTTTCCTGGGAGATAAGACAGAAAATTTCCAGATAATATTTTCCAAAATGTGCTCAGCATGAATAACCTGAATGATTGTTTTTTCTCCTCAACAGATTCATTAGCAATCCTGTGTGGCCACAAATATCTCCAGATCTTACCCCGTTGGACTTTTTCCTCTGAGGTTACCTCAAAGATCGGGTTTATTCAAGGCAACCCAAGATTTTAGAGCAACTGAAGCAGCTAATTATGTATGAGATGACCACAGTTACACCTGCGATGCTGCAAGCTGCATATGAACATATGGTGAAAAGAGTAAGGAAGTGTCTTGCTCTCAATGGAGGTCATGTGGAACCATTCGTTTGAAGAAGCGCTGATATTTAATTTGCCACATTGGCTCAGCTTTACTTATTTGTGTTTAGCTATTTCTTGCTATTTAGCTTCCGTAAAGCTGTTCACAGAAGTTAATGTTTAACAATTATTGGTTTCATTGTTTTGATAAACGTATGAAAGCAGCTCATATTCGGTTGATTTACATTTGTTTCTTGCCCACCTCCATGATGTGGGTAGCATGTGTGCCTCACACTCATGAGGTTGCAAGTTTGAATCTTGCTAAAGATGAGTTACCTGGATAAGGTTTTTTCCAGGGTTTTCTCTTATCCTATGAAGACGAATGTCGGGTAGCTTTGAGCTTAGGGACCCTGGACTCATTTGAGCATCTTATCACCCATTTCCTTAATTAATTTACTCATTCATTTATTCATTGATTTATTCATTCATCGTTCGATATGACGTGTACTGTTGAAAGGACAAAAGAATCTGTTTCTTTACTAAAATATTTTGAAACTAATACTGTTATTAATTTGGCATTCCTTCATTAAATTATATTAAGTTATATATCTTCACAGTGAAACACCAAATTGCAAGATATTGTTTGTATTTATCCGTCATTTATAGTGTTCACGTTCATTAAAACAAACTGTAACAGTTATCGTATCTATGCACCAGGCAGAATTAGGCACTGTAATATTACGTGGGCAGGAACCACCTCTCAAATAGTATATTTACCTGCCAGTAGAGGGAGGCCTCAAAGCTGCTGTCAGCACATCAAGTACAATCGCAAGCCGCTAGGAGAATCATATATAATCTTGCTCCATCAGCAATGTTATTGATGATGTCAAATTTTGCGCGGTAAAATGACAAATAAAAATGAACACTGTGTGTATATATATATGTATAATTCTTGCACAATTTTTTTAGATCTACTTTTTTTTAATTTTTATTGTATTTTCAGACCAGAAGAGAAAATTAAGAAATTAGAAAGGCGAATCACAGAATTGATAGAGGAATCCTGTATTGCTAGCAGTCAAGGAGAACTTAGACAAGCATTAGAAAAGGCAAAGGATGCTTCAGGCAAGGAAAGAAGCCTTATACGTATGCAGGAACAGGCAGGACTCAGTGAAACACATAATCTAGACCTAACATTTTCTGTAAGTAGCATCACTTTGTCACTTCCATTTTAATATTATTGAGGGAGTAGTTTTGAAAGCTGTTGCATCCATTTTTAACCCCGAAGGTCCAACAAAGTGTTAAAAACCGACTACCAATAGTTTTTTCAATTAATTTTGACTTAATTGTTACTTCCTCCAACCAGGAATACATGAAGCTAAATATTGTGTTTTACACAGCAGAATGATAACTAGCCAAAAACAGAATAAGCAGCACTTTACAGGTTGTTTGAAGTCATTAAAATAGATAAAATATAGATTAAACATGTCATATTTTTATCCTGGCTTAGTTTTATAAGCCTGTATTAATTTAAACAGATTTCCAATATTTGTAAACATGACAAATCAGTTTTTATTGGTCATATAAATGCATATTTGATCATTTTTAGCACTAGTTCATGTTTTGGCCAAATAAACAATTAACACATAACAAATATTTATGCAGTATTTAACATTTTACCAGATATTTTTATAAACATTGTTTTCATAATGTTTGCACCACTGACCCTAAGGAATTTCGTTCAGCAACCTTCACTTGATGGTAGTGGGAATTTGCAGGAATGTGCTGTTACAGCCTTCAAAACAAAGGTTCTAATACCTGGAACTGCATGAGTGCATTTATGTCATTGGAAATATGATTCATTGTGCATGAAGAAGAAACAACTGATTTTCTTTCTGTTTTCTCTCTCTCCAGCTATGTAAGGGTCCAAGCTCTATGTAGCTGAAGGGAATCCGACTAAGTTTACATTAAGTAAGATTGATGTATTAGAGTGCATGGAGGTGTAATTGGTCAGATAACTAGTGGCACTAGCATTGTAAAACTCACAAAAAATGTCAAAAGCAACAGCACAACCACTGGAGTAATGTGCCGGGGACAATAATAGTGCAAAGTGATTATGGTAATATCTGTTACTTAAGAACTACAACATAGCATAGTTCTGCCCCTTATCTGCTTTCCTTGCAGCCCGCAACTTCACAGAGCTTGGACTCAGTAGATGTTCAATTTCTTCATTCTGAGGAGTAAGAGAGGGGAATTTCAACCACATACACTCTGTGCTCCTTTACAGTATCCTTTTGTGTTTGTTAATGGATGAGTAGTTCAGTGTAGTTAAGGATGTCTAAAGTGCTATTATAGTGCAAGGTTGCAAAGTTTTGGTAAAGATTTTGGTGAAAGGTATTTTAGTACTGATGGATGTATTGTATTTTGTAAAGTGTGAAGTGAAAATCATGACTGAGAAATGTGTTACAGTAAAACAACATTGCAGTAATGCTAAAAACAAAAGTTGTGTAAACCAAGTATTAGCCGTGGAAAGCAGACAGCGATTGCTGTTGGAGAAACCACACAGCAGTTCTTCAGACAATGCATGTTTCCAGTTTTCCAAGTATCTTTGTGTGAGAGTTGGCTGATAAGTCCTGGCCCTCACATAGAGATGGCCCACTGGGCCAGTTTGATGAATAGCATCATACAGTTTAACTCTAGACTAGCTTGTGTCCATAGTTACAGGTCAAAAGCTTGTTTAGTTTTTGAACGACAGTATTTTAAACAATACAAGTGTAGAGGTTTCACAAAAATGGAGGATTTGGAAAAATGAGCAGTGATTAAATACTTAAAGATCTGCTACAGCCGATTTATCAGTTTAACTGATACATAAACTGATAAATCGGCCGTAGCAGATCATTTTTGGTCATTTAACCATGAAATAAATCCTGAAGTTAAATTATTAAAACAATTAAATGGTCCGATATATTTAATAGTTTGGTAAAAGATATTTATTTTAAAAAATAAACATCGCGTAATGAATTTTGAAATACCAGCAGTTGATTCTGTTTTTAGGTTTGTTTCGTTTTCAGATTTTGGTAAACTGAAAAAGAAAAAGAAAAACATGGTAACCGGAATCCTTGACAACAGAGTTTGTTTGTGGACTGAAGATACAAACAATCTGTTTGTGAAATCGATCTCCATTAGAAAGAAGTATTAACACCAATTTCTTAAGATAAGTGAAGCCTTTGTAACAAATATTTATACTTGTGTAATATTTATTGCTTCACTGAGCTAGCTTCATTTTCTATGTAATCAGTGTACAATTGTTTTCATCCATTATGTCAAGAAACTTAGCCTACATAAAATCAAATTTTTCAACTATCAGAATCCATCACATGCCTTGAAACTGTGGCATACAATTGTGTGATGCATTAAGTATTGTGATGGAAAGTGAAAGTGAGTTATTGAGTGCACAGGTCGAAGTAGCTGACAAGGCTAAGGAAATGTTATGATGTGTGCTTGAAAGATGTAGTGGATATACAACATTGTGTAAAATTGAAGACATTCTTTGTGGCAAAGAAACAGAATTGAATGAAACTGAACCAGAACTGTCCGCTAATGATTTCCTATATTTCTAGTATGTTCCCATTATTTCATGTGATGCAGAAAGAAATTTCTCCTTGTACAAGGTTGCTTTCTGGCAACTGAAAATCATTAAGGTTTGATCATCTAATTCTCAGCTTTCTGGTTGATTTTTGTATAACTGGTAAACCATTAGAAATAGACCAAATTTTAGTACATAAAAATCTAGATCTCTCTCTCTCTCTCTCTCTCTCTCTCTCTCTCTCTCTCTCTCTCTCTCTCTCTCTCTCTCTCTCTCTCTCTCTCTCTCTCTCTCTCTCTCCCCTCATCTTTTTCTATAATAATCCTGTTACCCCTTACTTAGGGTATTGTCTAAAAATTTTCCATATCGTTTTAGTTTAATTGATTCTACCTTAGGCTTTCCAGATTTTTAATTTTCTTGTATTTCCTTGTTTTAATTAACCTTTTTTTCTTCCATATATTATTCTCCATCTTCTAAACTCCATCATTTTAAACATAATACTTGTACTACTGTACACATCCAAACAGGATCCACTCTTTCAGATTCATCTATGTACTTCTCCCTTCCCCAATTTCTTTTAACTGTTTTATGAAAAGTTAAAAACTTTCATCCTTAAAATTAACCCATATCTCTCATTTTGCAGTCTTCCATTACCAGTCTCACTTATTTTCAAAATCCACTCATGTTTTTATTTAATAGTCAAATATTTCTAATGCCAGTTTCATCAAATACATTTCCCATCTTCTCAAACCAACTCTTTCTCCCTATTATATCTTTTTGGAACTTTATGCATTCTGTTATCATGTTGAATGAGGCCCTGTATTTCCTTAAATGGAACATAGAGCCTTCTGAAATGTGCAACCTCGAGGCCCATAGTCAATGATTTGGGGATCAGAGGTTTACTGATCAGAGAGATTCTAGGGTGAGTGATCGGCCCAATGCCAGAAGTGAAAATATGAGAGAGATGAGGTGATCTGAAAGATGATATGATGAAGCAATCGGTTGAATGTTGGTGGGGGAAACCGGAGGACCTGGAGAAAACCTGTTCCGGCACCATGCTGTCCACCACAAATCTCACTTTGTGGTCATCTGGGTTTGAAGTCAGGCCACCTTGGTGATCGCCAAGAGGTCTAACCACTCAGTCATGGCATGGCCCTTTTATTAAGTTACTGTCGTCTAAGTTTATTCATTTGTGCCAATACTTAAATATTGTCTCTATTATTATGCCTTTTATCTACCCTTTCTGTCTCTTCCAGGGCTACACCCCTATAGTAAACCCATAACTTCCCTAAAAAATATTCTATGGATCACATCAATCTGTAGCAACCCTTTTGTTCACTCTCCAGGTTTCTATACCATATCTTAAGACTCAACTACTACTATATGGTGTCTTTCCAGCCAGTTTATTTTGTTTATTTCATTTATTTGTACTTAGCTTCTTACAGATAAATAATACAAAGAATATGGTTAAGTGTTAAGCCCAGGTTAACTTACTATATTCATTATACAACTTCTACTAGCTACACATTAATTTCCCTTAAAATTATACTTTGTTTACTTATCTTTTTAATGATCTATTCCATTTATTTTTAAATTCACTTAAAAAGTCTCCAGTTTTCATATAGTCTTTACTAAGAATTTTAATTAATGCAATCTTTCTATCCATTTTAAGCCATTTCTCATTGATACATTCTTTTCTCCATACCGCTTACCCTTTACACTGAAATATTATGTGCTCTATTTCTTCTTTTCTCCCACATATTGGGCACTGTTTTTGTGGAAAACTTTTTCTCATTCCTTTCAGTCTCCATACATCCACTCTCACCCATGCCTATCCTCTCATTGTTCTCTATTTAGTTTATATATTCTTCTCTTTCCCATGTACTTTTAATTGTAATGTACAATTTCATCTTTTTTCAACTATATAGCAAACAGATTTGTTTTTCCATGTCTTCTAATCTTTTCCTAACTGCTTTCCAAAACCCTTTACATTGTTTTGTCTCATTCTGCAAATTTCTCCCAGACTATTGCCTTCCAGTTACACTTTTATATTATAGTTCCATCTACTACCTTTTAAACTCTTATCTTGATATTCTAAGCACTGTCTTAGCAGATTCTTTTCATCTACATTTAAAATTCTAAACCAAAACTGAAGTTCTCTCACCATGATCATGTATCCTCTTTTTTTTTTTTTTTTTTTTTTTTTTTTTTTTTTTTTTTTTTTTTTTTTTTTTTTTCCCAAAACTCAAAGCCAGTTTAATGTCAATGTGGGTGTTATTTCAAGTTAGTTTTCCTTTCTAATTCTTTATATATAGATAAATGTATTTCTGCAACACTACATGTATGCAAGCAAGCACACTTATTCGCTCATAACAGTCTTGGTGGCTCTGTTGGTTAGTCACTGGCCTACTGATTCCAAGGTTGCTGGTTCAAACCTGGCCAGACTAAGGGTATTTAAGTGTGCTTAAAAGTGATGGCCTTATGTCATATTTACTGCAGAATGAAATTCTGACACATCAGCAGAGCTGATAAGATCCTGGCAATCTATAGCATCATCAAGAAACAAAATATTTATTCATTTGTTTGTTTTATTTATTAACACTCACCCAAATACATGTATAAGACGCAAGTATGCATGTACACATTGTGTTTTTCAACTGTTACTTTACTCACAAGGGAACTATCACTATGCTCACACCTGAGTGTGCTTGAGTGTTTGATGTCATCATCTCTGCTCTATGTGGGTCCTATGTGCCAGAAATCGGGTGCAGAGTATAGCTGGAACTACCCGAAAATGAATCCAGAATACATAGGAACATATAGGCATAATAACACAGCATTGTATGGGAAGGATTGTGTACCTCAGATGGGCAGCAGTCAACACATGGCATACATAAGAAGTGCTGTCCCCCACACCTGGAACAGCGCTGATGAGGGATGACCAGCAGCTACTTGCAAGTGGTCACAAGCAGGACTTTTCAGGCTTCGGTTTTGGGCATTGCGTTTATACTCCACAGCAGATATTTGGTGCACATGGTGTATATGCAACAGGCATTATACCATCAAATTTTCAGGTGTATAATGGTATGAGTGCAGTGATCGTTCCCTTGTGAGTTTTCACATCACTTAATGGTCTAGTTCAGTTTCCAGTGAGACTTTACTAGTTCACATTATCACTTCTCTAATTTGAACTAGTTCCACTGCTCATTACCACTACATTATCCTTGGGCCCAAATGACCTAGCTGTCAACAGCCCTTCAAATCCTACATGCTTAGTAACTCCCTTCACTATCCTTGCAGCATAATAAAATACATGGCATGACATAACCTTTTCTTTACACTGGTATACTCACTGTGAACACAGATATCTTTAATCCCTTGCAGTAGCAGCACTTACTGTAAGTTGCAACAGTTGTCACATACTTGTTCGGAGAATGGGGCTTTCTGTCGCAACAGAAATGCACTCATTGACTTGCTCACTCACATACTCACTGATTTTGTGGCATCACTTGCTTATATAGCCATAGAAATTTCTAAAGATCTCCAGAACATTCCAGATGGAGAAACATCCAGAAGATTTTGGCTATCTAGTGTGTTTAGCAGGTGAAAATCTGGCTTATCTGTTAACCGTTGCAACTGCCTAATATCAAACTCTTAATACTTGCTTGATAGCCACTGCATCACATTAATATTTAACTGGAGAATCTTATTACATCTAAAGTCTAATTTATCATTATATAAGACAACTCTCTTTAAGTAAATATATTATATTCCACACTTGCAATCTGCTGATTATTCACTTGGTTCTGGTGAGCTTTAACATTTTCATTATCTTGCTACCTAGGCCACTCTGTACAAAATATTTACCCATTATCTATTTCTAGAATCTACTTCATCTTCTTTGACTACTTTTTTCATCCACATATATATATATTTTACCTTCCTTAACCAAACTGCCAATCTCTCCAGTATCTTTATTTAATTTTAACAATTTTTCCTCCTTAAATATATTGTTGAGGTGACCTGCTTCTCCAACCTTAATATTTCTCTCATTTAGTTTGTTCACACTGAAGTATCGGATGCCAATAATTATTTTAATTTACACATTGGACTTTCATCAAAATCTCTTCTCGCTTTCAAACCTTACAATTTTACTAACCCTTTTCTAGTCCATGTAGCTCTTTCTCCAGCCCCTATATTTCCCTTTTCAGCATAATTGTCTCGTCAGGGTGAGTTATCTGAATAAGGTTTTTTCCAGGGTTTTCCCGTATCCTTCAAGGCGAATGTCGGCTAGCTCTAAGTTCCATGGACTCCGGACGCATTTGAAGATCATTTCACCAATTTCATTCATTGTCCGATATGACTTAACATTGGAGGGCGTAAATTAAATAATAATGATGATGATGATGATGATGATGATGATGATGATGATGATAATAATAATAATAATGATAATGATGATAATAATAAAAAAATTGTCTCTTTCCCATTTATATTTTAACTGCCTGTAAATGTTCAGTGACTTTTTCTGTTTAAAACTACATAGTTTTTCCTAAATTTCAGTATCATCAATTCTTAATAAATAATTATTTTATTTCAAAAAGCAGGATTTTATTTCTGTTTATCTCTTTTAAGTCATCCCATCACAAACCAAGTGGGATGGCTCAGGCAGTTTCGTCTGTGACTTGCATTTCGGAGGTCCAGGTTCGATTCCCTTGACCAACCTACCTGACCCATGGGTTTGGTTTTCCTGGGTCGCCAGGCAAATGCTGGGTAGAATAATAAGAAGAAGACGGAGACCACAGCTCCACCGATCGTCACCCTGATACGACACCATGCTATGATCAAGGAAGCCGAGGACGAGATTCAAGAACATCTCCGAATACTTTTAGCCTAACAACTGACCATTGTGATTCAACACATACCAAAATAATTGTACATATACCATATGTATTGTATGAAAAAAACTACTACAAAAAATAATATTTAAACATAAAGAAAATAATAAAAATGAATAAATACAAATAAAAATGCACAAAAAACAACTACAAAAATATATATAAAAATATATATATATATATATATATATAATAAAAAGAATATATATATGAAAAAAATACATGACAAATTATTAACATAGGCAAATGTAAATAAATAAAGAAAAAAAGAAAAAAAAAGCCGGCCTCCCTCAACCCCAAAATAAAATCAAGGCTGAATATACAGGCATAGGGCAAAATAAGCCAGGGTGAAATAAACCCATGGGCGAAATAAACCCTTAAACCCCAGTAGTGGTGGCAGCGGCGGCGGCGGCGGTGGTGCTGGTGGTGGTGGTGGTGGTGGTGGTGGGTTAATTACATCCCCCAAATTTCCTGTCCCTCCAATTCATCTCCATTGTCATTTCACATCTCTCATCTGGTGGTCTCGTTTAGAGTAGAAGTGTTGGTAGATGTCTCGACGTTGCATGGTACGATGATATGCTCTTGGTAAAACTTCCTCCTCCAGTAGGACGGTCTCTGGTCTCGAACCCAGTCTGGTGGGGCCATTTCTTGACCTCAGTAGGGTTCGATGCCGGTTGTACTGGTCTGCTGGAGAGTTTCCAACTGGTAAAGTGTAGGGACCCTGCCCTCTGCACTGTCGTGGCTACTTGGGACAGCCGCCCTCTGTCTCCTCTCATCTCAAACATCTTCCCAGACTGCCCCACTTGGGGGCATAGGTACAATAGACCAAGTTTAGACATCCGTGCCAAATCCCCTCTATAGCACAACAATTACAAAGGGAAACAGAATATTGGGAAAAGACTGGTTAGTCAACCAGCAGCCAAAAATGAGAGCAATAGGTCCTGGAAATATCTCTTGTAATAATTTGATAAGTAGAGCAATATAGGTGCTTAATACAGATTCATTATCCGTTAAAATTACACAATGATTTGACTGAGGCTCTCTGTACTTCAATTTTCTTTCATCGCATTTCATCTCCACTTGAAGGCATTATCAAGTAATTGTCAACTGGCTAGAACCTTGGTGTTCCAGCTGATCATGGTTGTTCAGAGACAAGACTTCTGGCAATGATCCAATGAGGTTAAGTAAAATAATTATGTTCATCGCTTTCTGTTACTCTGCTCATACGTCTCGAAGATGGCAAGTTATCCCAATCATCCTTGTTTTAAACCAGTTCTCTGTCCAGATTTAGTCCACCGTTATATGCACCCTGGTTCTCGGACACGCCCCATGGGAATAAGATTTCGGGATCTCCTACATTCGCATGGCCTCCGAATGCCTCGTGTGGAGAGGTCGTCCATCTGCCCTTATCCTGCATGGCAGCTCAATCGTGCGCGGTTCGATCTCGCTCTTTCAAGCAACTCTAGACTCGTTACTCCACATTCGGTGTTCCAACAACTTTTTGCCGAACTACTGAGCCATTACCCTAATAATGTTCCGGTCTTAACAGAGGGTTCTCAGTTGGGTAGCACTACGGTTTGCGCGTTCTTCATTAACGGTGAGGCTCATAAATTTCGCCTTCTGGACTCCACTTGTTTTCTCCGCAGAGCTGTATGCCATCTTCTATTTGCTCCTTTTTATTTGCAAGTTAGCTCCTGGCTCTTTTATTGTCTGCACTGACTCTCTAAGTGCTCTTCAGGCCTTGCAACAGCACACTGCCGCTCACACCCTTGTTTTAAAAATACAGGCCCAGATCTCGCAAATGCTCAGTCGCGGATACAATTTTGTTTTTACTTGGACCCCAGGCCATGTTGGGATTTCTGGGAACGAGGAGCGGACGCGGCGGCTAAGTCCGCTTGCTGTTTGCCCCGGAGTTTAACAACCACGGTGCCATACCAGGATGTGCAACGTTTTTTCCGTCGCCAACTCCTATCTGCTTGGCAGCAATCCTGGACAGCTTTGGAAGGCACACAACTCCGGGCGATAAAGGAGAGCGTACAACCCTGGCCAACTTCCTGCAGGGATAACCGGCGGGCCGAGGTGATACTCACCCGGCTGAGAATTGGGCACACACGTGCGACTCATGGCCATCTGTTAAGAGGGGAACCGGCCCCTGTGTGTGCTCCGTGTGCAGTACGCCTCACTGTGCGGCATGTATTGCTGGATTGCCAGCAGTACACCTGCGTTCGCCAGTCTTTGGGCCTAAGGACTAACTTGCACGGTATTTTAGGGGACGACCCAGTGGCCGTGGATAAGGCTCTGCGGTTTGTTTTTAAAATCGGTTTTAATAAACAAGTCTGACTTGTATTTTATATTTATTACTTTCAGAGATTTTAAATTATTAGTCTTTAGATCGTTTTTTATGTCCTTTTAACAGTTGAGTGTTTTTATTATATTTTACCTTTTTAGCTAAATTTTTGTAGCTTTTAGGTTTTAGTGTTGACTTCGGGCCCAAATGACCTTGTTGTCGACGGGCCCTAAAACACCACACACTCACTCACACTCTTCCAACAAAATGTCAAAGTTCATGAAGTGTGTTTTGAAATTCTTAATACAACTGTTTTCCCTTAATTCTTGATTCAAGTGAACTGATTTTAGTTGTTGGCTTTTTTTTCTTCCCTATGTTGTGGTTATGATCCCAGAAATGTGCCTCTAGTGTGGATTTAACTATTTCTTTTTGCTTGATGTTCCTAAAGTGTTCTTTTAATCTGGTTTCACTGTTTCATCTTTCCAATATATATATCTTGTTGCAGTCTGAGCAATTAATTTTATAAATGCCAGATTTTTTTACCAGAGGAATTTTGTCTAGTTTTTGTTTTTTGGATGAGGTTTCTGATATTGAATTTCTTAACTGGTGCCAGGGTGATGTTAAATTCACTGAAAATCTTTTGACATTTTTTGGTTGTCCATAGATGATATGTGAATTTCTTTTATATTTTTTTGTCCTTAAAAAATGTTAAGGTGGTGATCTCATTCAACTGTTTTTGTCTACTGAATTTTTTTATTTTCTTGTCTGCCAGTTTTTTACTGAAGCCATTTGTTATTGCTGTTTCTATTATTTTGATTTATTCGGTCACATATTCCTGCAGTTCATGTAACATGCAGTTATCATTAACTTAACACATAGACTGATTAACGTACCAATGGATGAAAAGGAATAAAGAAAATAAAAAGAAAAGACAAAGATTCAGTAGACAAAAACAGTTGAATGAGATCACCACCTTAACAGCTTTTAAGGACAAACATACAAGAAGTTCTCATATCACCCATGGGCAACCAGAAAATTTCAAAAGATTTTCAATGAATCACCCTGTCACCAGTTAAGAATTTCAATATCAGAAGATTGATACAAAGAAAAATAAGATGTACATTGGAAAGACGAAACGTAACATTGAAACCAGATTAAAAGAACACTTTAGGAACATCAAGCAAAAAGAAATAGATAAATCTGCAGTAGCAGCACATTTCCAGGATCATAACCACAACATGGAACAAAAATCCCAACTACTAAAATCAATTCACTTGAATCAAGAATTAAACACCTGGGATAATTTAAATTTAAAGGGAGTCGATTAATGACACTAAACAACACTTACTTTTAAAGTATTCAATTTCGACATCCCTCAGAAAGATCTGTTCAGCAAGTTGCTTGAACCGCCACCAGAGGAGACCTATGACAAAATATTGTCAACTACACCAATGAGAACCAGTCGATGGCCGGCTGAAAATAGAGGCAAAGTCTCTGAAACATGTTCCGGAAAAATTTAAAAGTAAGTGTTGTTTAGTGTCATTAATCGACTCCCTTTAAATTTAATTTATCATAACAACACTGTTTTCAACACTTCCAAGAAAGGAATCTGGGATAATATTATATTAAGAAATTCAAAAAACACTTAATGAATTCAGTGAATGAATATTGTCGCGAGCATTGTTGGGGCCAGGTGCACAAGGGTTCAGCGCAGAGAGATAAGGGACAGATAGTGCAGCGGGAGATAAAGAGCTTGCCAAAACAGATAAAGATAGATAACTAGAAAGTTCTAGTGACATTTTGATTGATAGAGAAGATTCCACAACCGTCTGGAATCATGAATGGTCGTATAAAAGGAATCTGCGGTTAGTTGGAGGACAGTCATAAATGTAGTCATAATGAGAGTTGTAAACAGAGACGAGATGGAAATTGATAATAGAACGCATGCAGCTTTGTTGTGAAAGTGAACTCTTTGTAGTCAACGACCTTGGAAGATTGTATTTGTGAATGTTACCTAATTCTGCTACTGTAAGGGTTGATCAAAGTGTATTTCTATGGAAATAAAGAGCATTTTGAATTTCTGCAAATTGGACTTTTAATTCTACCAACCCACAAAGTCACAATACTTAGAATCCAGTTCAGGTAAAGTATAAATTAATCATAAATAGAGTCAACATGAAAAATTCAATGCCATGGCCAGGATTTGAACCATGGATCTCCTGGTTTCCGTCCATTCGCTCTAACCCATTGAGCTACCATGACCAACGTGCCTTCCTGACATTAAATTCTCCATTTGACTCGTATATTTCCGCGGTAAACCACTAGGGGCTCTCGCATTCGAGATACACCGTTTGTGGCGACTTACTATTGTAAGTACTTGAGTCCCAGGCTTCATCATTTAACTCTTATTATATTAGTTAATTTATGGAAATTAATCATTTCTTCACACTAGCCGTATATAGGCTAAGGTTTTTGATAGAGTCAACATGAAAAATCCCGGCCATGGCATTGAATTTTTCATGTTAACTCTATCTATCAAAAACCTTAGCCTTTATATGGCTAGTGTGAAGAAATGATTAATATCCATCAATTAACTAATAAATTAATCAGTTTGTTTGTACCTAATTATACTAATGTAGTTTCTATTTCTATTCTTGTTTCGTGTATCCGAGATTAAAGAATCATCAGTTAAGGACTTTACCTGGCCAAAGCGTTAAAATTAAGTGTAATACTAGTGGCAGTGTCTGCATTAATATTCATAACTGAGTTGATCTGTTATTGTACTCAAGTGTCTAAATGCTTCCAAGTGTGAATAGTAATTTGCGTAAATTATCTGTAAACTTTAGATTCTAAATACCTCATAGATGAATTTTAAATATTGTAAAATACTCTGTATTAACAATGCCTATAATTCTGTATGAATTCCTGTAGTTAATAAACCAAACACTAAACCATGATCAGCTGGAACACCAAGTTTCTAGATAGTTGACGATTTCTTGAAAGTGCCTTCAAGTGGAGGCAAAATGCATTGAAAGAAAATTTGTGGTATGTGAAGTACAGAGTGTTTCAGTCAACTCATTGTATAATTTTAACTATTGCAATACTTCACAGTGTTAATTTCAATTTAAAAGTTTTCAAATTATCATTATCCATTATTTAATTATTTACTTCACTGTGTTAAACTTCCTGATTTTAAATTACAATTTTAATTCTGTTAATTCAAATAATGTTTACAAGTATTGGTAATGTGGATTTCCAAACAGCACTGATCACAAACAGTTTTATCTTCCAGGTATTATTTAATTTGGCAAATCAGTATGCCAACAATGAGATGTATTCAGAAGCACTGAACACATATCATGTTATTACCAAGAACAGGATGTTTAACAATGCTAATCGTCTCAAAGTTAACATGGGTAACATATACATGAAGCAAGGACAATTTACAAGGGCTGTAAAAATGTATCGCATGGCCCTTGATCAAGTACCAAACACACACAAAGAATTAAGGTAGGAGGAAATAATCTCAATACTGTGGTTATTTTGGTAATTTCTTTCTTACCAATATTTTTTTCTATGAAATACAACTGTAAATGTATGTGCAGTTCTTGTGAGTACTTTACTTTCAAAGGAATGATTTGTTTTCAGTTTTATGAGTTGTAAAACAATGCCTGTCATATATGAGCAATCACCTGTTGTAACACAACAATAATTGACTTTCATGAGCTTGATGTTCCAGTATGTAAGGATGTCATTTTAAACTTTTCTTCACAGAAACTTCATTATGAACTATGTGCATCATCCTTATTAATGTTGCAGAACTCTTCAAAGTTCTCTTCCATTGAATTGTAGAGCCTTTGATAATGAAAATTAAGCATTAAAATAACAATGTAAAACTTAAACACAAACTTAACGTAGTACTTATCATTCACAATAACAAACTGAGACAAACTGGATAAATAACTATTGTATTAAAAGCAATGGTGAAAATATATGCAACCCTAAAGATATTTCCAAATTATTCAACAGTTTCTGTACAAGTGTTGCTGAAAAGGTGCTAAAAGAAAAATTGCAGTTGAAAGCAGATAACTTAAACCTAAAACATAATGAAAATACTCTTTTTTTAATACCAGTAACAATGCAAGAAATCAAAACGGTAATTAAAAACTTAAAATACAAAAAATCTGCAGGAATTGATGGATATTCAAATTATGTTATTAAAAAATGTGCCCCATTTCTAGTAGAACCACTGTGCTACTTAACAAACCTTTCACTAACAAGTGGACTATTCCCAGAGAGGCTAAAAGAAGCAAAGGTGAAACCTATATACAAGAAAGGTAGCAAGGACGAGGTTGGGAATTTTAGACCAATATCAGTAATATCTAGTTTTGCAAAAATTTTTGAACAAATAATGTATAGTAGGTTAATAAATTTCTTGGATAAATTTAGAATAATAAATGATAATCAAAACGGTTTTAGGAAAAATAAGTCAACTAACTCTGCAGTAATACATTTTATTGAACAAGATTATGATGCATTAGATAGCAAAAAATTAGGGTTAGGTGTGTTCTTAGATTTAACAAAAGCATTCGACATAATAGATCATACATTGCTACTTGAAAAGTTATCTGTATATGGTGTGAGAGGCCTAGCATTAAGTTGGTTTAAGTCATATCTTCGACATAATAGATCATACATTGCTACTTGAAAAGTTATCTGTATATGGTGTGAGAGGCCTAGCATTAAGTTGGTTTAAGTCATATCTTGAAAATAGGAGACAGTGTGTAGAAATTGAATATTTTGATGCTAAAACCAATGAAATTATAAAAGAACTGTCGGGTTTCAAAAATATAAAATATGGTGCACCCCGGGGATCTATTCTCGGGCTTCTGTTATTTATACTGTACATAAACGACTTAGCTGACAATGTAAATAGTATGCCGAATGTGAGCATAACACTTTTTGCAGATGATACAAGTATTTTTTTTAACAGGGGCAAATGAAAATAATGTGAATTTACATATAGACAGCACATTGAAATATATTCAGGAATGGTTCAATAAAAAACTTGTTACTGTTAAGCAAAGAGAAAACAGCAGCAATAAGTTTCCATAGTAAACTTAATAGGAACGTTACACATCCAAAAATTAAGCTGGGGCAAGATGAGATAAAATATGTTAAAATAAACACATTTCTGGGTTTGTTACTAGATGAGAACTTAATTGGGAAATGCATATTGATAGCCTCACTAACAGACATAGTAAAATGTGCTTCTTAGTAGGGTCAATAAAATTTATGTCAAGTGAACATATTCTTAGAGTGGTATATTTTGCATACATTCATGGTCTATCAACATATGGGATAATCACAAAAGTGAATCAAGAAGATATTGACACATTGCTTCACCCACACTGTTTATTCACAGGACATGTTTCAAGAGCTTTTGCTCTTGTCATCAGCTGTTACTCGACTAATGCAAATTGTAGAGGCTTCCTCTTTCTCCGTATTGTCAATAGAAGGCGTGATGTACTTGTCAAAGATGTCCGGTGGTGGAGTTTCAAAATTCATGACTCTATGACGATTTTTGTTAATGAAGATTTTTTTCCATATGGAAAGGTCTATGGGATGATTAACGTATTTTATTAGAGATATTTCTAAGTTGATGTCATGTCTGTTATTCAAAAAATGAAAAGCCACTGCTGATTTTCTGTTTCACCATTTTCAATATTTCTTTTTGTTTTTTTCCTATATAAATTTTAGGGCAAGTTTCACATTTGATCTCATAGATTCCTGGTGGTTTTTCTTTGGTAGTGATTGAATTTTTGGGAGGGCTTTTTAACAAGTTTCTGATATTAAACCTATTTTGAGGTGCAAGAACTATGTTGTGTTTTGAGAAGATTTTTTGGAATTTATTATAGGCTGATGGATGGAAGGTGAATTTCTTAAAAAAAAAAATTTCTCTTTTTCTCTTGTAGGTTCTAGGGTGGTGGTTTCTTTTATTTTTTTAGCTTTGTTGAGTCTGTTAACTGTTTTGTCTACTAAATTTGGGTTGAAACCGTTGGATATAGCTACTTTTTTACATGCAGGTATTCTTGATAATCTTCTCTGTTTAGTGGAAAGTTGATCATCCGAAATATTAAACTGTTGAAAATGGCATGTTGGTGTTGTTTTGGGTTGAAACTGTCGTTCTTAATATAATTATCTGTGTGTGTCGGTTTCCTGTAAATACCAAAAGTGCGTATGTTGTTCATTTTTTTGATCTTGATGTCCAAAAAGGGAAGCACACCATCCTCTTCTGTTTCCAATGTAAATTTTATAGCTGGATTTTGTATATTCAAAAGTCTAAGACCATCTTGTATGAGTTTTTTAGGTACTATTGCAAAAATGTTGTCAACATAGCGATACCAAACTTTGAAATAATTTGGAAAAGTTTTTGTGATATGTGTTTCAAAAGCACTCATGAATAAATCTGCCAAGAAGGGAGATAATGGGTTGCGCATAGCTAGGCCTGTATTTTGTTTATAGATCTGTCCATTAAAGCTAAAAAAAAATGTTGATTGATACAAATTTCTGTAAGTTGTGAAAGTTCTTCTCCTTCTTCCGATGTTACTTATATTGATTCCAGCCATTTTTTGAGAAGTGGAATGAGCTCATTGGTAAGTATACTTGGATATAAAGAAATGACGTTGAAATTTGTGCTTTGTGTGTGTGTGTGTGTGTGTGTGTGTGTGTGTGTGTGTGTGTGTGTGTGTGTGTGTGTGTGTGTGTGTGTGTGTGTGTGTGTGTGTGTGTGTGTGTGTGTGTGTGTGTGTGTGTGTGTGTGTGTGTGTGTGTGTGTGTGTGTGTGTGTGTGTGTGTGTGTGTGTGTGTGTGTGTGTGTGTGTGTGTGTGTGTGTGTGTGTGTGTGTGTGTGTGTGTGTGTGTGTGTGTGTGTGTGTGTGTGTGTGTGTGTGTGTGTGTGTGTGTGTGTGTGTGTGTGTGTGTGTGTGTGTGTGTGTGTGTGTGTGTGTGTGTGTGTGTGTGTGTGTGTGTGTGTGTGTGTGTGTGTGTGTGTGTGTGTGTGTGTGTGTGTGTGTGTGTGTGTGTGTGTGTGTGTGTGTGTGTGTGTGTGTGTGTGTGTGTGTGTGTGTGTGTGTGTGTGTGTGTGTGTGTGTGTGTGTGTGTGTGTGTGTGTGTGTGTGTGTGTGTGTGTGTGTGTGTGTGTGTGTGTGTGTGTGTGTGTGTGTGTGTGTGTGTGTGTGTGTGTGTGTGTGTGTGTGTGTGTGTGTGTGTGTGTGTGTGTGTGTGTGTGTGTGTGTGTGTGTGTGTGTGTGTGTGTGTGTGTGTGTGTGTGTGTGTGTGTGTGTGTGTGTGTGTGTGTGTGTGTGTGTGTGTGTGTGTGTGTGTGTGTGTGTGTGTGTGTGTGTGTGTGTGTGTGTGTGTGTGTGTGTGTGTGTGTGTGTGTGTGTGTGTGTGTGTGTGTGTGTGTGTGTGTGTGTGTGTGTGTGTGTGTGTGTGTGTGTGTGTGTGTGTGTGTGTGTGTGTGTGTGTGTGTGTGTGTGTGTGTGTGTGTGTGTGTGTGTGTGTGTGTGTGTGTGTGTGTGTGTGTGTGTGTGTGTGTGTGTGTGTGTGTGTGTGTGTGTGTGTGTGTGTGTGTGTGTGTGTGTGTGTGTGTGTGTGTGTGTGTGTGTGTGTGTGTGTGTGTGTGTGTGTGTGTGTGTGTGTGTGTGTGTGTGTGTGTGTGTGTGTGTGTGTGTGTGTGTGTGTGTGTGTGTGTGTGTGTGTGTGTGTGTGTGTGTGTGTGTGTGTGTGTGTGTGTGTGTGTGTGTGTGTGTGTGTGTGTGTGTGTGTGTGTGTGTGTGTGTGTGTGTGTGTGTGTGTGTGTGTGTGTGTGTGTGTGTGTGTGTGTGTGTGTGTGTGTGTGTGTGTGTGTGTGTGTGTGTGTGTGTGTGTGTGTGTGTGTGTGTGTGTGTGTGTGTGTGTGTGTGTGTGTGTGTGTGTGTGTGTGTGTGTGTGTGTGTGTGTGTGTGTGTGTGTGTGTGTGTGTGTGTGTGTGTGTGTGTGTGTGTGTGTGTGTGTGTGTGTGTGTGTGTGTGTGTGTGTGTGTGTGTGTGTGTGTGTGTGTGTGTGTGTGTGTGTGTGTGTGTGTGTGTGTGTGTGTGTGTGTGTGTGTGTGTGTGTGTGTGTGTGTGTGTGTGTGTGTGTGTGTGTGTGTGTGTGTGTGTGTGTGTGTGTGTGTGTGTGTGTGTGTGTGTGTGTGTGTGTGTGTGTGTGTGTGTGTGTGTGTGTGTGTGTGTGTGTGTGTGTGTGTGTGTGTGTGTGTGTGTGTGTGTGTGTGTGTGTGTGTGTGTGTGTGTGTGTGTGTGTGTGTGTGTGTGTGTGTGTGTGTGTGTGTGTGTGTGTGTGTGTGTGTGTGTGTGTGTGTGTGTGTGTGTGTGTGTGTGTGTGTGTGTGTGTGTGTGTGTGTGTGTGTGTGTGTGTGTGTGTGTGTGTGTGTGTGTGTGTGTGTGTGTGTGTGTGTGTGTGTGTGTGTGTGTGTGTGTGTGTGTGTGTGTGTGTGTGTGTGTGTGTGTGTGTGTGTGTGTGTGTGTGTGTGTGTGTGTGTGTGTGTGTGTGTGTGTGTGTGTGTGTGTGTGTGTGTGTGTGTGTGTGTGTGTGTGTGTGTGTGTGTGTGTGTGTGTGTGTGTGTGTGTGTGTGTGTGTGTGTGTGTGTGTGTGTGTGTGTGTGTGTGTGTGTGTGTGTGTGTGTGTGTGTGTGTGTGTGTGTGTGTGTGTGTGTGTGTGTGTGTGTGTGTGTGTGTGTGTGTGTGTGTGTGTGTGTGTGTGTGTGTGTGTGTGTGTGTGTGTGTGTGTGTGTGTGTGTGTGTGTGTGTGTGTGTGTGTGTGTGTGTGTGTGTGTGTGTGTGTGTGTGTGTGTGTGTGTGTGTGTGTGTGTGTGTGTGTGTGTGTGTGTGTGTGTGTGTGTGTGTGTGTGTGTGTGTGTGTGTGTGTGTGTGTGTGTGTGTGTGTGTGTGTGTGTGTGTGTGTGTGTGTGTGTGTGTGTGTGTGTGTGTGTGTGTGTGTGTGTGTGTGTGTGTGTGTGTGTGTGTGTGTGTGTGTGTGTGTGTGTGTGTGTGTGTGTGTGTGTGTGTGTGTGTGTGTGTGTGTGTGTGTGTGTGTGTGTGTGTGTGTGTGTGTGTGTGTGTGTGTGTGTGTGTGTGTGTGTGTGTGTGTGTGTGTGTGTGTGTGTGTGTGTGTGTGTGTGTGTGTGTGTGTGTGTGTGTGTGTGTGTGTGTGTGTGTGT
The DNA here is from genome assembly GCA_030765055.1 of Mantis religiosa. Taxonomy (NCBI): domain Eukaryota; kingdom Metazoa; phylum Arthropoda; class Insecta; order Mantodea; family Mantidae; genus Mantis; species Mantis religiosa. The sequence goes on from CM060948.1 coordinate 174,672,409, forward strand.
GTGTGTGTGTGTGTGTGTGTGTGTGTGTGTGTGTGTGTGTGTGTGTGTGTGTGTGTGTGTGTGTGTGTGTGTGTGTGTGTGTGTGTGTGTGTGTGTGTGTGTGTGTGTGTGTGTGTGTGTGTGTGTGTGTGTGTGTGTGTGTGTGTGTGTGTGTGTGTGTGTGTGTGTGTGTGTGTGTGTGTGTGTGTGTGTGTGTGTGTGTGTGTGTGTGTGTGTGTGTGTGTGTGTGTGTGTGTGTGTGTGTGTGTGTGTGTGTGTGTGTGTGTGTGTGTGTGTGTGTGTGTGTGTGTGTGTGTGTGTGTGTGTGTGTGTGTGTGTGTGTGTGTGTGTGTGTGTGTGTGTGTGTGTGTGTGTGTGTGTGTGTGTGTGTGTGTGTGTGTGTGTGTGTGTGTGTGTGTGTGTGTGTGTGTGTGTGTGTGTGTGTGTGTGTGTGTGTGTGTGTGTGTGTGTGTGTGTGTGTGTGTGTGTGTGTGTGTGTGTGTGTGTGTGTGTGTGTGTGTGTGTGTGTGTGTGTGTGTGTGTGTGTGTGTGTGTGTGTGTGTGTGTGTGTGTGTGTGTGTGTGTGTGTGTGTGTGTGTGTGTGTGTGTGTGTGTGTGTGTGTGTGTGTGTGTGTGTGTGTGTGTGTGTGTGTGTGTGTGTGTGTGTGTGTGTGTGTGTGTGTGTGTGTGTGTGTGTGTGTGTGTGTGTGTGTGTGTGTGTGTGTGTGTGTGTGTGTGTGTGTGTGTGTGTGTGTGTGTGTGTGTGTGTGTGTGTGTGTGTGTGTGTGTGTGTGTGTGTGTGTGTGTGTGTGTGTGTGTGTGTGTGTGTGTGTGTGTGTGTGTGTGTGTGTGTGTGTGTGTGTGTGTGTGTGTGTGTGTGTGTGTGTGTGTGTGTGTGTGTGTGTGTGTGTGTGTGTGTGTGTGTGTGTGTGTGTGTGTGTGTGTGTGTGTGTGTGTGTGTGTGTGTGTGTGTGTGTGTGTGTGTGTGTGTGTGTGTGTGTGTGTGTGTGTGTGTGTGTGTGTGTGTGTGTGTGTGTGTGTGTGTGTGTGTGTGTGTGTGTGTGTGTGTGTGTGTGTGTGTGTGTGTGTGTGTGTGTGTGTGTGTGTGTGTGTGTGTGTGTGTGTGTGTGTGTGTGTGTGTGTGTGTGTGTGTGTGTGTGTGTGTGTGTGTGTGTGTGTGTGTGTGTGTGTGTGTGTGTGTGTGTGTGTGTGTGTGTGTGTGTGTGTGTGTGTGTGTGTGTGTGTGTGTGTGTGTGTGTGTGTGTGTGTGTGTGTGTGTGTGTGTGTGTGTGTGTGTGTGTGTGTGTGTGTGTGTGTGTGTGTGTGTGTGTGTGTGTGTGTGTGTGTGTGTGTGTGTGTGTGTGTGTGTGTGTGTGTGTGTGTGTGTGTGTGTGTGTGTGTGTGTGTGTGTGTGTGTGTGTGTGTGTGTGTGTGTGTGTGTGTGTGTGTGTGTGTGTGTGTGTGTGTGTGTGTGTGTGTGTGTGTGTGTGTGTGTGTGTGTGTGTGTGTGTGTGTGTGTGTGTGTGTGTGTGTGTGTGTGTGTGTGTGTGTGTGTGTGTGTGTGTGTGTGTGTGTGTGTGTGTGTGTGTGTGTGTGTGTGTGTGTGTGTGTGTGTGTGTGTGTGTGTGTGTGTGTGTGTGTGTGTGTGTGTGTGTGTGTGTGTGTGTGTGTGTGTGTGTGTGTGTGTGTGTGTGTGTGTGTGTGTGTGTGTGTGTGTGTGTGTGTGTGTGTGTGTGTGTGTGTGTGTGTGTGTGTGTGTGTGTGTGTGTGTGTGTGTGTGTGTGTGTGTGTGTGTGTGTGTGTGTGTGTGTGTGTGTGTGTGTGTGTGTGTGTGTGTGTGTGTGTGTGTGTGTGTGTGTGTGTCACTTAACTACATGAAAGAAACCCTAAATTCAATCAAAACAGATGCAGAAGTTCATACACATGATACTAGAGCACAGAACACTCTATTTATCAATTCGCATAAAACCAAATTGTATGAAAGTAGCTTCACATATGCTGGTCTACATTTATTCAATAAACTACCACAGAGTATAAGGAATATTGAGTCCAAACCAAAATTCAAAAAGACTCTATTTAATTCCTTAATGGAGAGAAACTTTATAGTGTAGAGGATTTTCTAAATCATGAAATAGAGTAAACTCCACATTTGTGAACAATTACTTTTATATAGCATTTCTCTATGGCCTTTATATATTTTGTTTTTATCTCCTTTTCTACTTTAGACTTTTGTTGGATCCTGTATCTGTTACAGTTTTTTAGTCTGATGTAACTTTTTATATTTATCTTTGTATCTTGAACTGATGTGTCCTATAACATATGTATTATGTTCCAAAGGATGAAATAAATACAATACAAAACAGTAGCCAATTACAAGAGAGCATGAACGACCTACAAGAAGCCACCAAGAGCATACATGACAAAAGAGGTTATGCATTATCTTTCATAAAAGTAAATAGGCAACTTTGGTGAGACCTGCACTGAGTGTTAACATAACTCTCAGGCGCTCTTATATTGATAGTATAAGAATGAAATTTGTCATATGCCTGGACAATACTGTTATTTAATATTTTCTGGTATATGAGGGTCCTGTCAGCTGAAAATTGCTTTCAGTTTCTGAGTCATCTACTGCGGATTGTTCTGAATCAGTTATATGATCACTATGTTCAGAAGACACAGCAGATTCACATTCATCTAATTTTTCTTCCTGGTTCAAATTACCACTGTCTAGGCCAACAGAAGTATTAGTTTTAATCAACCATGCAAGGACAACTGCTTCAGAAATGTTTAAAAGTTAGCTAGATTGAGTGAAAAGATTTTTATCAGCATTTGTTACCATAAAAAAATTCAAAAGCTTGTACAAAATGCTCATTATGGTGACAAATGATGGGTTAACCCAGCCACCAGATAGGTTAAAAATGGCTTTAACAACTTCAATCAAAATACAATATATTTAAGTATTTGCATAAAAATAAAATGTTTTACCTTGAACTTTCTGCAAATGGTCCTCTTCGTGATTAATGCATTTTTCATGATTTTGTATAATTGGTAAACAATAAGAGATAGTTATATAAAAATGAAACTAGTTACAGTGAAGCAACAAATGCTACACATTTATAACTATTTGTAACAGTAACTCCACTTATTTTAAAAGAAAATGATTAAATTTTTCTTATTAATTGCTGAGATCAATTTCATAAACTCTTGTTTACATTTTTGAGTATGATTTATGAGTCACTTGTTTACACTCAAACTTCACTTACTTGTTGTTGTATAATTGAAACGTTTTCAAGATCATTTGATCTCATCCTCAGCTGTTTGGTGACTAAATGAACATTCTTCTTCCTCCACTACTACGGTGCCCCGATCCCTCTGCCATCTGGTGTTAGGGGCACTAAGTTTTAATACTTCATTTAATGCTGGGATTTCAAAATTTATAACTTTATCACGGTTTTTGGTTATGCATATTTTTTCCCAAATATCCAATTCTATAGGTGTACTTAAAGATTTTAACAGTTTTATGTTATGGCCAATGTTGTGGTTTTCTGTTCAAAAATGGTGTGACTGCAGATTTTTCTGTTTGTTTCAACTTTATGTTCCTCTGGTGTTCTTTTTGCCTAGTTAACAAGTTTCTCTTAGTTTTTCCTATGTAGCTTTTATCACAGGTTTCACAGTTTATCTGATAAATTCCAGAGTTCAAAGTGTTGTTGTTGATTAATGGCACTGGGGATTAGTTGATTTGCATCATTTTCCCCCTAGCTTCCCAATATAAAGCCTGTAGGTTCCCACTTTTGAGACCATTACATTCGTCCAAATGACCATTACATTCCATTGATCACTACCTTCAGTAGTAGAAGATCTATCGTGAATAAACTGTGTTATTATTTTAGCAATTCAAAAAATTGCCCTTCATGATGATATCCTCTTTACAAATGGTACATTTGAGTGTAGGTATGCAGTGTGTTTTATAAAGGTGTTCTGCAAGACAATCATGGGCAATTTCCATTCTAAATAGGGCCACTGCAGTTTTTCTTGGTAGTTTTTGTATGTCAGTTTTGTCTCCAATGTTCTTATAATCCTTGTCTTTTAGTTTATCTTCTCCATCAAGTCTCTGCTGTCTTTTAAAATGTAGCTTAATGTTGTTTAATTGTTTATTAATTTCAGTTTGTCTTATAGGTTTTATATTTTGAATTGTGCCTTTTTTTGCTAGTTGGTCAGCATGTTCATTACCTAAAAGTCCAACATGGGCTGGAATCCATTGCAGGGTGACATGATTTCTTGATTCGACAGCTTTAATTAAACTTCTTATTTCTTTGATGTTTCTTGTTGTTTTGTTTCTTTAATTTACAATCCCATCTATGGCTGATTTTGAATCTGTTAAGATAACTATGTTTTGCTTTATGTACGTTCTGTACAGGACATTCTGCAGTGCTGCTTTTATGGCTGTTAGTTCTCCATCATAATGGTTTGAAGTTTCGTCTTGTGTTAGATACTGCGCAAAATGTTTGCAGTATACTCCTGCACCAGCATCTTGTTTGTCAATAAAGGATCCATCTGTATATATTCGGAGCCATTCTTTTTCTGGATATCATTCATTTTCTGTGGCTATTGCTATTGATCTCATTTCATCTGGTAAATTGTTTTGCTTAGGTGTATTGTATATAACATGTTAATATGTTATTTAGTTCATGTTCCAGTTCTATGGCCATATTTTTTGATTGCAAAGTGTTGGGGATTGAATTTTTTTAGTGGTTTATTTAGCAGGTTATTCAGACTGAATTTGTTTTGGGGTGCTAGTTTTAAGTTTAGTCTTTTGAAGATTCATTCAAATTTTCTAAAAGCCCATGGATCTTGTTTACATCTTCAGTCACAAACAACTACATAAAAATGAAGCTAGCTACAGTGAAGTAACAAATACTACACAAATATAACTACTTGTAACAGTAACTTCACTTATCTTAAAAGAAAATGTGTAAATTTTTCTTATTAATTGAGCTGTTTGTGACTGAAGATGTAAACAAGAGTTTACGAAATTGATCTCGGCAATTAATAAGAAAAAGTTCCATAATTTTCTTTTAAGATAAGTGAAGTTACTGTTACTAACAATTACATTTGTGCAATAAGTGATAGATTAAAAAAACTACACAGAGATATAGATTTTAAAAACTGCAGCTTATGTCACATAAATGTGTTGTGGGCTTCACCATTTCTGAGATATTCCTTATTATTGTTGCTTTTTTCTCATGGTTCTGCAAAGAACATAGAATTTCAAAGCTGTCTCATTGAAAACTGCTTTGACTATTGCTTCAGCCTATTATCCGCTCGTGTATCTACAAAAAATATATAAAGACTAAAATTGAGTCATACCTTTTAAAACTTGTAACTTCACTATGTCCTTTTAAAAAATCAGGAACGTTTTTGAGACTGTTGCAAGTTACAAGTTTTAAAAGGTATGACTCAATTTTAGTATTTATACATGAGATTCGCTTCACTGTTAACAATGCTTTTATTTATAACAATTCAATATTTTTGTAACTCAATTAACAAGAAATAGAAGAATAAGAGTTGCAAGAATAATTTTTAGAAACGTAGTAGTTTGTAGAGAAATTCATTTAAATGTAGAAAATCAGATATTTCTGTTAATTTTTTGTCCTGGTTAATAAAATCGGTATGTATTTTGTTTTTATAGGCTGAAAATTATGCACAACATTGGTATTCTCTTTGTAAAAATGGGCCAGTTCACAGATGCAGTTTCAAGTTTTGAATACATCATGCAGGAGAAACCTGAGTTCACCACAGGTAAGGAAACAAATGAGTTAAATTATTGTTATCAGTACATGTTTCTGTTATACTGATCGCCAATCTAGAAAGTGATTGACATTTATGAACCATGCTGAGGAGCTTTTTAAATAAATGGGAGGGCATAGGTACATTATAATGGTTGTCATAACAATGATTAGAAGGACCATTTAGAGTCGAAACATTTCCATGACAACATTAGATGTTAAACCCTTGTTTCCGAACGTGTTTATAGTATGATGTGGTGCGAGCAAGTTGTTTATGCAGATCTTATCGTCTGCTAATGCTACAGTAAACACAATACCTTGCTGCTTCTTGCTGTTTTGCTAACACTGCAATAAAGAAAATGCCTTCATGTCTTTTGCTGCTTTTGTTGGAATGGTTAGAGATTGTGTATTGGCAGGGTACTTTGCATCCTGTTTGTGGCAATTTGCCTTGGTTTATGTGTGTTTGAGTCTGCGTATCTGTGTGTGTGTGTTGTGAGCATTTGCAATTGTGTCTTAATAAATGTTTAATCATGTCTAAAAATAGTGACATAGATAGCACAGACAAATGAAGACCTGAACATGCTCAGGAACCAAATAAAATTATATTTGGACTTAATAGTTAAATCTTTGCATATAGTATTATAAATAATAATGATGATGATGATGATGATGATGATGATGATGATGATGATGATGATGATGATGATGATGATGATGATGATGATGATGATGATGATGATGATGATGATGATGATACCCACTGCAGTCGCAACTGAATCACCTTCGTACACATAATCCTAACACTCTCTCTACATGGCAGCAATAAGTGGCAATGTTGCATCTCTCTCCATACAAAACATCAATCACTTTCTAGATTGGCAATCAGTGTAATTGAAAGATTTTGCCTTTTAAAAATTTTAATGAAATGCAAGTGTAAAACTTCTAATTACTTGAAAGGACATATTTGGTAGCATTCAGAGATGTTCTTTGTATGGTCTACAAATGAGACTCCACAGTGTACTCGGATCATATGGGTGTGTTTAAGTTGGTAGCGAAAATACGGAGAAGGAGCATTGATCTTTGAGCAGATATGTGTTGTGCATGTGAAATGAAGTCAATATGTTGACCATTGCAAACATAACTGACATGCTCGAGTTTGTTAGCACATTCCCCTCAATGTGGAGAATCATTTGAGATATCTGATATATCGGCAACAAGTAAGACATTTTATATTCACAAACTGCATCTTTTGATAGCTCTTATATGCTAAAGTGGAAATAAAAATTCACTCCCAACAGACAGGATACTTTAAGCCTGCATTTGCTAAGTTTATGTGTTGCATGCATGAAATAAAACAATTGAGAAAAATATGTACTTAAATTCGATATAGTGTATGAAAGCATATTTTATTTACTAATTGGTAGCCAACTACTTCGTTTATTAGTGCAAAGTTATTACAGTTAAATTCATAACTAGGCATTGAGCCCAGTCATGTTCAGTTACATGTAGTTTAACAAATTCTTAAAAAAAGCCAAGAGAATTTTGAATTTGCTGCATTCTATTCCCTTATATAAATGAACAATAATGCCAGTTTTAGAGATGTGTCCTAGCATCACTTGGTTATAGTGCTATGTAATCCTACTGACTAGGTTTTAGGCCAGTAAACAATGACATTTGTATCCTTTTCTCTTTGCTTTTCTTCATGCTTTAGGCATACGTGCCCATTGTTGTTCATGCCATCTTTTAATAGGTCTACTTATACTTTTCTTTCCTGTTGGTTTGTAATTCACAGAGTAATGATATCTTTCAGACGTCATTCTCACTAGTGACTGAATCATGAATGCAATAGTAGTGCCAGCAGTCCTTCTCCAAAATGGTTTTATAATACACCACCACTGCCACTGCCACCGGAGAGGACAACCTCATCGCCGAATATAGGGAAAACTATGCGGGTACTAGTGGACACAATTGTAACCATAATCGTAATCAAACCCGACGTGGCAGAGGGTATGTTATCAGGGAAACCGGATCACCCCTACCAAATAGTGACAGCATCTGGCGACACATTGCCTGTGGAAATGAAGGCCTGACTGGAGTCAACCTTAGGGCAGAGTGTTATAAGTCTGTGGGCTTGGGTTGCAAGGATGGCTGAGAAAGTGTCACTGGGACTGTATGCCCTCACGAACCTCAAGGCGATGGTCAACGTTGGCAAGAGGGTCCTGTGAATCAGACAAAAGGTAATGTTCTGAAGCCACAGCAAAGTTCTTGGAGTCCACAGGATAACCCTGGCAGAATTTGTGGCTGGGCCCAGCAGAAGAAAGACGATTGTGTAGGTGCACCAGGAGGGCCATCCTAATGAGCATCTGAGTTTAAATTGAGGGTTTATTTATGGAGGCTCTTTATCTGCTGTCATTCTCAGCATACAATTTTATATTGAGCATGAAAGACCACTTAATTTTACTCCGAGCTCTCTTTATCATACGTTACTTTTACATGCCATATATCTACGATGGGACCACCAACTTTACTTTCTTTTGGAAGAAAGCCATGTTAAGGATTTTTAGGCCCAAAAAAATCCATTGCCCTCTACTGGGTTTGAACCCGCTACCTCAGAAATCAGAGGCTAGCATATTACCCCTAGAACATGGAAGATCTGCATCCAGGGTTCTGCACTGTGACTCTGATGGAGGATGTGGTATTTCCTGCAAGAAGTGAGGTGGTCCATAAGGCATGCCTCCAATGATTGGTCTTCTTCTACTTTGTCTTCCTACTCTGTATGCTTCCACAATTTCCTAACCTTTCAGATCCTTTTCCACCTTATCTGTTAGAATTTTTCTGGGACCTGAGGGTCAGCAATTTCATGTATTTGTACAGGTATGCATGTACAATATTACAGTCATCCTTGTGAAACTGTAATGGAAACTACAACTAAATATATCAAATACCAAATACTTCTTCTGGCCAGATACCCTTTCTCTTTTCTGCTCTAATGAACACCAAATTGAATCTCCTCCTCTTTTCATCCATTCTTTCCATTCTGTCCTTGATTCTATCCACTTCTTTCCTAATTCCTTGCACATCTTTTCTTATATCTTCTTTTATTTCTTTAGCTACTATCTTCAAATTGTCTTTTGTGCACTATTCCATTCCATCCATGTTGTTCATTTTATCTACAAGGACCTCCATCATTTCTTGTACACCTTTTGAACCTGGATTTAGTTCAATTTCTCCAATCACTATTAATGTGAAGATCACACTTGCTATTTTTTAGCCAATTCATCTCAGTATTTTAATCAGTATTGCATTTATTAAATTTTTTGTCATAAATAATCCAATTCTCATTCTATATATTACAAGTTCAGCTCCCATTGTCCGTTATTTTACTTTTGATTTCCAGCAACAGAGCTCCTCATGGACACAACCTTCCTTCTCCACTGCTCATTTAGTACATGCCTTATTGGTCTTTCTAAACCTTTTATCTCTCAACTACTCTTTGTAAACACATTATGATTAGGGGTAGTGATATTTAGCATTTTGAAATCAGATGTTTAGTATTTTGATTTTTACATTTAGCATTTTATAGCATTTATACATTTGCAATTTAGCATTTTATAGCATTTTGAAAAGTAAAGTTTAATTTGAGTTATTTTTTTAAATAATGAATATTAATATTATTTGTGAGATTTAAAACACATTTATGGAGCATTATTAATGACAGTGAGTTAAAAATGCATAAAGTATCAATTTATTTTACATTAATATAAGTTAAAGCAATACACAGAAATATAGAACAAGTTGATACAGATTAAAGCATACCATATAACACACACAAAAAAAAGGATAAATGCATACTGATGTAAAACTAGCCCAATAAAAAGAAAGTGTACAAAATTAGCCTTGCCCTTACTGATGTGACCTACGCATAGAATGAATGAAAGTTGCACGTAAAACCAAACAGAACAATTAAAATCACAACTTTGGCAACTGAGAACTCCAACTGGAATTAACATGTGTTTATCACTTCCTTAAAATTAGGATTGCTATTGGTTTTCAGAGACAAGGATTGACATTTTCTGTTAAGTGGGTTGTGAAGATAGATTTATTACAATCTTTCATAAAACAACTGAACTCGCTTCACTACCAAACACACCTCATATGGGCAATGGTGGAACAATAGGCTAACTTAGCGGGAAGGGTTGCTTTCCACATTCCAGAAGAGTGGTCACTTACTTTATAGCTTTCTAAACATCCAAAGGTTCTACAGACTCTTCATTTAAAGTTTCTAGAAGAAAAAGCATTGGGAAAAAGTAATTACTTGGTAAAATCTTCGATTATGCATTTACATAGCATTTTTAATCAATTTTGCATTTTATCGCACTATATCACATTTGCGAAAAAATCACCACCGCTAATTACATCTTTCTCTCGAGTCTAATACCTGTATCTTTTTTGTAGGTGCCGTCATTTTAAACTTTGAAATTATTGTTTCTGTGTAAACTTCGTATCTCTACAAAGCTATTATGATACCAATTCACTGTTTACAGACACATGTGGTTCACAAGCATGTACATTTATGTTTTTGTCGAGCTCACTGTGTATACTTCTTTTCTTTTCTCTTCCATTCATGTCTTGTAAGGGATCTGGATTTCTCAAAAGAAGCAGCATAACTTTTGGCATCTTGCTTACCTGGGGCACAACATTCTATTGGTTTCAATCAAGAGAATCCGAATTTTATGAATACTTCATTACAGGAGGCTCTCTTGTTTATTGTAAGAACATTGAAGGTATGTTATCAAGATAAAGTGTTATATACAACATAAATGAATGGATGCTATTTGTATATCTTAAAAAAATAATTTTGAGGCCTACACATTAGAAATAAATATGTCTCAGTATCAATAGCACATTTTGTGCACTTAAAAGAAAGTTATGAAAGTATGGAGATACTATGAAGGCATTAAACTATTTGAAACACCAGTGTAGTGTATGTGGAGACCTAAAAGTAACAGGAATGTTTCTAGGAGAACGGTCAGGTTTTATGAACTTTCCTTGTTTCCTCTGTCTCTGGGATTGTCTTGCCCATGAATCAGATTGGATTAGAAGAGAATGGCCTACCAGAATAACAATGTAGCCTGGGGAGAAAAATGTAATAAGAGAATCTCTGGTGAAACGAGAGAAAATCATCCTGTTGCCTCTTTATATTAAACTGAGAATCATGAAATGGTTTGTAAAGTATTGCCTAAAGATGGTGATTGTTTTAATGTACAAGTTCCAAATTTTCCATCCTGTCAGACGCTAAACTTAAAGAAGGAATATCTGTGGGACCAAACATTAGAAATTTTATGAAAGATGAAGTATTTGAAAATGTACTAACACAAGAAGAACAACTGGCTTGGACAAGATTTAAAAAGTGTTTGAGAAGCTTTTAGGAGATATGAAACACCCAGATATCAAAGCCATGGTGAAAAATATGTTGATAGCTCTGAAAAATTTAGGATGCAATATGAGAAATTCATTTTCTTCATAGCCATCTTGACTTCTTCAGTGAAAATCTTTGAGATTTTAAAGAAGAGCATGGAAAAAGGGCTCATCAAGACATGAAAGAAATAGAATCACCTTATATCAAGGCAGGGGATGAAAGGATGGTGGCTGATCTCTAAAAAAAGATAATATGGAGGTAAACACAGAAGAAAATCTTCAAAACAAAATTTCAATATTAAGAGGAAGCAGAACTGAAATAGTGCAATGTATTAGTAAGACTTAGAATATGTTGAACTTAAATTGTGATTAGATGTGTGAACAAATGAGTGCTGTTTAATTTTGTTTTTTGCCTACATTTGTAAATCGTTTCCAGGTTACAAATATTTCTGCAAGTCTCTTGATTAATATATTAAAAGGTCTTAATATTTTATAAATATGACAATTCTTTATGGCATTATTACAGTTTTCTCAAATATATCTGACTTCATATTCTTCAACACAGGCCAGCAATTAATAAAAAACACCCTTTATGATTAAAAGGCTTGAACAAAACTTTAATTTCGCAGACATGTGTAATACTTTACAGTTGCCTGCTTCTGACATTTGCATGTCATCCTTTGGTTCTACAGCCTTTATATACACAGTGTTCATTTTCATCTGTGATTTTACCGCGCAAAATTTGATGTCATCAATTGCATTGCTGATGGAGCGAGTTTATATACGATTCCCCTAGCGGTTTGCGATCGTATTAGATGTGCTGATAGCAGCTTTGAGGCCTCCCTCTACCTGCAGGTAAATATACTATTTGAGAGGTGGTTCCTGCCCACGTAATATAATGGTGCATAATTTCGCCTGGTGCATGGATACGATAACTGTTGTAGTTTGTTTTAATGAATATGAACACTATAAATTATGGATAAATACAAACAATATCTTGCAAATTGGTGTTTCTTGTGAAGATATATAAATTAATATAATTTAATAAAGAAATGCCAAATTAATAACAGTATTAGTTTCAAAACATTTTAATAAAGAAACAGATTTTTTTTTTGTCCTTGCAAAGTGCACATCATATCGAATGATGAATGAATAAATGAATGAGTAAATTAATTAATGAAAAGTGGGATATGATGATCAAATGAGTCCAGAGTTACCTGACATTTGTCTTCGTAGGATAAGAGAAAACCCTGGAAAAAAGGTTATCCAGGTAACTCATCTTAAGCGAGATTCAAACTCGCGACTTCTTGAGTGTGAGGCACACACGCTACCTCACATCATGGAGGTGAGCAAGGAACAAATTTAAATCAACCAAATATGAACTGCTTCTCTACATTTATCAAAACAATGAAACCATTAGTTGTTAAACATTAACATCTGTGAACAGCTTTCTGGAAACTAAATAACAAGAAATAGCTGAACACAAGTAAATAAACAAATAAGTAAAGCTGAGCCAATGTGGCAAATTAAATATCAGCACTTCTTTAAATAAATGTTCAATGTGACCGCCTTTGAGAGCAAGACACTTTCTTAATCTTTTCACCATATGTTCATATGCAGCTTGTAGCATCACAGGTGTAACTCTGGTCATCTCATATAAGATTAGCTGCTGCAGTTGCTGTAAAGTCTCGGGTCGCTCGAGTAAACCCGATCTTTGAGAAAACCCCAGAGGAAAAAATCCAACAGGGTAAGATCTGGAGATCTTGGTGGCCACATAGGACTGCAAATGAATCTTGGGGAGAAAACACAATCCTTCAGATTATTCATGCTGAGCATATTCCGGAAAATATGATCTGGAAATTTGCCGCCTTACCTTCCAGGAAAATGTCTTTCAAGAAAAGCAGTTGTACCGGCATTAAAATTGGTGCGACATATAAATATGATTTAAACAGCTGCATAGAGGAGGTTATGCAATGCTATTTGGCATTCACACAAGTCCCTCGTAGCGTAATGTCAAAAGTGTCCAGGTACTGTCACAATTACCATAAGAGGGGTTAAAGGAGAGGCTAGTTGTATTAGTTACCAGTGCAGCCACACTTAAAGTGCTGTAATTCGCTTACTGTTCCACAAAAATTACCTCTTCTTCTCTGTAGAGGGCACTATGATTTCGAGATAGACTCACTAGTCAACTATGTCATTCTTGCGCTATAGGAGGGCGGGAAATAATGAATAAAAATGAACACCGTGTATTAGGAAATGCACACTTAAAACAGCTTTAGCCAATCAGAGTAAAGCAATGCAGAGTAACACATTTAGAAGAAATAAGGTTTAGTTTATAAAGTTGCCTTGATTTACAATATCTAGAGTATTTGACACTGCCTATAAGGTTTACTGGAATATTTAAATCAGATTTGAGAAGTTTAATCTGGATATGTACTTCTTGTCATGATATGTCAGTAGTACGAGCAATGGAGAGCTAATATTTTTGGTTGAAATCCAGTCATGCGATTTGGATTTTTTCAAGTCTAATCAACTTTACAGCTATTACTTTATTTGTTAAAATGTTTGCAACTAGTATTGTGTAGTATTTCGCTGATTATAAGTATAGGAATAGATTCATTGAGTTGGATTTTCTTATTTATAGGTCTTCATATGATACTGTGCTACTATGCTCTTGGAGATAAGGAGAAAATGAAAAGAGGATTCCAGATACTACTTGAAACTCCTCTGAATGTTGATGATGAGGAGAAATACAACATATTAACTGTAAGTTTATTTAAAAAAAAAAAAATTGCTTCTTGGCTAACAGCAATTTTAATTAAAACCAGGTTGTACTTAATGCATGAAGAGGTGATAGAAAATTACCAAAAAATCTGAAAATTTATATATGCGTGATTGAAGGAACTTAGTAACAGTGACGTCCAAATTAATTGAAAAAACTATTTGTAGTCAGTTTTTAACACTCCATCACTTACATTTTTATATTATCGAGGGACTAGTTTTGGAAGCTGTTGCTCCCATTTTCAACCTGAAATGTCCAACGATCATCCGTTGTTGCTTTCATCAGCTGTCTTCTCTCATAGTTCCACCACCAGAGAGAAGACAGCAGACAACAAGAGACGATAGTTGGACCTTCAAGGTTGAAAATGTAAGCAACAGCTTCCAAAACTAGTCTCTCAATAACATAAAGATGTAAGTGACAACCACAAATCGTTTTTTTCACTTAAAACTTGTTTGAATGAATTAAAAACTTTAAACACATTTTCTCTTCAGTTATGTCTATTTATTAAAACTAGTTTTTGGGAACATCTTTTCCATTATCAGTTTTTCATCTTTTGATTTCCTTTGAGGAATTGTGTCTGTGTGATAGTAGGATAGAATAGGATAGAATAGAATTCTATGGAGGTGATTTGACACTTCGACCAGAGTGATCTTTTGTACCTATGCCCCAAGTGGAGCATCCCTTGGAGGAAAGTTGAGGTGAGAGGAGGCAGGAGGAGGCCTACCTCAAGGAGTCACTATTGTGCAGAGGACAGGGTCCATAACATTTACCAGCTTGAAACTGCCCAGCCATCCAGTACAACTGGCATTCCTCCTACCATGGCCCTGAAACAGTCCACTAGTCCGGTTTGGAGACCAGAGGCCGCCATGCCAGAGCTTGGAAAATACCTGGCACCCCACTCACCACGTTCCTGAAATGGCAAACTATTATGTGTTTCAAATGGGAAGAGTTCTTGCCTGCAGCCAATCAGATGCATTAGAGCCTTCACTGTTGCCACCTTGTTATCCATGCTCTTTTTATATTTGCCTCTCTCGCACACTTGCGAGTGTTCGTGCCGCTAGACGTAAGAGAATGCAAACTGAATTTTCCAAAGTTTTGTAATAATGCAGTTGTTGTAATCACAATTGCAACATGAATATTTGTATATTACACAATTGTTTTAAATATATAAAGTTAATTATAGTTTATGAATTACTTATTTTTCTAATCCAACGAGAATACCATTGGTGCATCCGTATAGCTGTGAATGTTACTTATGTTAAGAGATAATTCATTATTGTCATTGTTTTCAACATCTGAGTACTGCAAATTTATGATCATAGGTTCCAAAATCTTGTTGCGTGCTATTTCTTTCCAAAAGTTGTCTTCTTCTAGTTTATCTTATGTCTCATGCAGTTTTCCCAGTCTTGTTGTGTTCCTTGTCAATTTCTTCGCGAATAAGTCGTTCAACATCAGTCAGTTTAAAAATATTATTTCTATTTGCAGCATAATTTGAGCCCACATTATTTCTATTGGATTGTTGTAGCAGTAGTAAGGGGGGAAGGTGGATCACATCTCATTGATCTAGCTAATACACTTTTTCATGGAAGAATAACTGAATAATGCTGCTTTGAACTATAGAGTAATTAGAGATTACGAACCATTCATAAACAAAGATACAATTTGACCAGTCACGTTCTGCCAGACTAGCAGGAAGTGTATCATTTCCTCTCGTTGAATTTATCAAACACCTTGGCTTATTCGAAGTACATATTTCTTTTACCACGTCATGTCAAATGTTTACATTTCAGTTCTGAGTAATTTCAAATATACATTCATGCATACATGCCAACCAATAATGATACTCATTACAGTGCTTACGTTGCAATGCATTGTTATAATATAATGGTATCTACTTTATTTATTTGTATTAGAAAAACTATTTGAGCTAAAAGTAATGAATTTTTACAGTTATGTTAAATACATTACTCTCTCCTTCCTCATGGACCAGTTTTTGCAAAATCTGAATTTCTGTCTTAGTGCGAATAGTATCTATTAGAGATTAATTAATTTGCTGCTCAGCACACACCACTTAGGGGGAATGCAATACGACAACACTGCACAACACCGCAGGACTCTGATTGGATGCTTCCCTAGTAGCGCTCAAGGACAAACACCTTCCCATTTGAAACACATAATAGGCCGGCTCATAGACCAGACTGTCCCACAGAGGACGAAGGTGTTTACCAGGAGCATATCATCCTGCCATGCAGTGCCAACACACCCACCAACACTTTTACCGTGAAAGAGACCACCAGATGTGAGATGATATGAAATGATAATGGAGGTGAAAGGGAGGGACAGTAAATTCAGGTGATGTAATTTACTTCCCCAGCATTTTCCTGATGACCTGGGGAAAACCCTGAAAATTCCCATAGGTCAGATAGGCCGGCCATGGAAATCAGACCTGCACTTCCCAAATGTGGGCCACAGACAAAAACGCCTGAGCCATCCTGCTTGGTTATGTGATAGTAAGTTCAGTCAATAGTGATATGCATTATACAGGAAAAAGACACTGAAATGTTAGTTAATGGCAGTGGTATAGAATGTGTTTAAAATATGTACCATTAGATGTTTGGCACATTGATCATAATGTTTCTGAAGATTATTGAATGTGTTAATGAATAAAAGTTGCTATAAAGATATAACAAATTGTATTATCTTCTCAGATAGCTCATGAATTTTTCCATGGGCTTTTGATACCCTAAATCTATCAATGTTTCCATCAGGGTGAATATGGCTTTCATCTGAAAATCTTAAGCTGCAGAAGAAATCATACTTCACTGATAATCCTATTACATGCTGAGCAACCTGACTCCAGTGTGCAAATACTGGATATTGTTAAAACATCCGCCATACAGACCTATTGCTCATAGTTTCAATGATATCATTGTAGAATATACTTTAATGATTTTAATGCCTTTTGAAGAAGTAGTCACTCATTGTTGTTTGTGATGATGAAACTTGTCAATGACAACTTATACTGTTCATTTGTTCTTTCTTATTAAATCTTTCCTCACACTCTTCTTAAATGTGAAGCAAAAATCCATTCTAATGTCCTACTCTACAACTATAAATAATGTTCCATGTTAAATACCTTCTCTTCCATTGTGAAAACCATAATTGCAAAACTCAGCACAAAACTGAATTCATAATGTGTCACTCTGTTATATGCAATAAATAAATACTTCATTGCTATAGGAACTTGGACAGGAAATAATCAATGTTTTATTAAATTTTAGATGAGTCGCGTTTTTTACACATCTGCTTCACTTTCGTACCTATTTTGAGGACATGTTTCGCAAATCTTCGCTTGCATCTACGGCTCTTGTGCGACTGACGCTAGATCCAGCGGTGTGGGTAATTCTGGGGTTGTTGCTGCCATCTGTTGATTTAGTGATGAACTGAAATGTGGGATTCTCTTCTAGCGGGATTTCAAAGTTCATTAGTTGGTTTTTATGTTTTTCTATGTATATCCTCTCCCATATGACGAGTTCACTATGTTTTTGTACGTATTTTAGTAATTTTGTGCTATCTTCAATTTAGATGCAAGCGAAGATTTGCGAAACATGTCCTCAAAATAGGTACGAAAGTGAAGCAGATGTGTAAAAAACGCGACTCATCTAAAATTTAATAATTTTTCGCTTCACTGTGGTGTTCCAATACAGTTGAATCTCGATAAATCAATGTTTTGTTGCTACTGTGTTACTGTTGATATCACTTTAATAATTTCTTTATATACTTTTGTACCTAACAGGGGACACCTTTAACCTCGAACACTCAGAACCGCACAAAAACATTTTAGAATGTCAAACGATCATTAAAACAACATTAACCTATGTCATTTCCATGCAAAACTCTGCACTTGTCTACTGACACCATTATATGCTCAATATCAGAAGGATTAAATATTAGAAACAGAAGCATTATTAACAGTGAAGTATTCTTCATTTTTGAGTTTGATTAATGAGTCACTATATTTACACTCAAACTTCACTTACTTGTTGTTGTATAATTGAAACGTTTTCAAGATCATTCGATCTCATCCTCAGCTGTTTGGTGACTAAATGAACATTCCTCTTCTTCCACTACTACGGAGCTCCGATCACTTTGCCATCTGGTGTTAGGGGCACTAAGTTTTAATACTTCATTTAATGCCGGGATTTCAAAATTTATAACTTTATCACGGTTTTTAGTTATGAATATTTTTTCCCAAATATCCAATTCTATGGGTGTACTTAAAGATTTTAACAGTTTAATGTTGTGGCCAATGTTGTGGTTTTCTGTCCAAAAATGGTGTGAAACTGCAGATTTTTCTGTTTGTTTCAACTTAATGTTCCTCTGGCCTGGTTAACAAGTTTCTCTTATTAAATTTTAGATGAGTCGTATTTCTTACACATCTGCTTCACTTTCGTACCTATTTTGAGGACATGTTTCGCAAATCTTCGTTTGCATCTACGGCTCTTGTGGTGTTCCAATACAGTTAAATCTCGATAAGTTTCTCTTAGTTTTTCCTATGTAGCTTTTTTCACAGGTTTCACAATTTATCTGATATATTCCTGATTTCAAGTTGTTGGGGATTGAATTTTTTAGTGGTTTATTTAGCAGGTTCCTCAAACTGAATTTGTTTTGGGGTGCTAGTTTTAAGTTTAGTCTTTTGAAGATTCGTTCAAATTTTCTGAAAGCCCATGGATGGTAGGTGAATTTTCTATATTGCCACTTTGTGTTTTTAAGTGATGTGAGAGTGGTATTTTTTGATATTATCTTCAGTTTTTCCTTTCTATTCATCACGTTCGTTATGATGGCTGGGTTGAATCCATTTAATACCGCTATGTCTTTTATGTGTTGTTCTTTCAAAAATTCCACCTTACTCAGTGGGATGTTGTATAGCTGGTGAATTAGACTTCTAAAGGCAGCTGGTTGGTGTGAAACTGGGTTGTATTCATTTTTCTTTATGTAATTATCTATGTGTGTGGGCTTCCTGTATATTCCAAAATCTACACCATGACGATTTCTAGTTATCTTGAGGTCCAAAAAGGGTAGGGTGTTGTCTCTTTCTACTTCCATTGTAAACTGGATGTGATTATCTTGCAGGTATGGTAATTTTGGAGAATCTTCTCTAAGTTTTTCCGGAATAATAGCAAAAACATAAACAACATATCTCCGCCAAAATTTGTAACTCTGTGGGAAGGCCTTTACTATGTGTGTTTCAAAAAAGCTCATGTATAGGTCTGCTAAAATAGGCGAAAGTGGGCTCCCCATAGCTAATCCTTTTGATTGTCTGTAGAATTTTTGGTTAAACATGAAATAATTATTCCTTATGCATAAATCTGTAAGATTGATAATGTCATCTATTTCTGTGGGGTCCATTGTAGTCTGGGTTAGCCATTTTTTGAGGAGTGTAGGTATTTTTTCTACTGGAATGCTTGTAAAAAGTGCCTTAACATCAAAAGAAACTAGTATGTGATTTTCCGGGATGTTGTACTTCTGTAGGTGATTTATCAATTCTATGGAGTTCTTTATTCCCAAACTTTGAAATTTGTATATGATTTTAATTTTCTTACTAACCACTTTGCAATCTGGTATGTAGGTGAATTGATGCCATTGATGATGGGTCTCATGCCATTTATTGTCTTGTTTGTGGATTTTTGGCAGACAGTACAACCTTGGTAGTGTGGGGTTGGAATATTTTAAGTTGTATTTTTCAGATGTACTTAATGTTTTTGTAACTGATAAAGCTTTATTGACAGAAGTGATACTTGGGGTTAATGGATTTTTTGGAATTATTTCATATTCTGGACTGTCTAACATAAGGTTTATTCTCTGAATATAGTCTTCTGTCTCCATAATTACTAGAGAATTACCTTTGTCGGCTTTTAGGTATACCACTGGCTTCCTATTTAAATTTCTTGTTGTCTTGTAAGTTTTATTGTATATTGGGGTTAACTGCTTTATTATATCCAGTCATTCCATTTTGGCTTTGGTTAAGTTTTCATTTTTTAGGTTATGTGTGGCTATTTCTATGTCGGCGATAAAATCGTCTTTATTATTTGAGACGTTAACACACGTATTGAAATCCTTCTGGAGTAATCTAATTTCTTCGGTTGTAAACTTTTGTTGCGATAGGTTTATTACGTTGACTTGTTCTTTAAAATCCCGGTGTGTTGGTTGATGAGGATGCTCCAGTTGCCATTCTTTTAACAGTTTGAATTTCTTCTTAGGTCTTTCGTTTTTCTTAATCATTAAAATGTTTAATTAAAAAAAAAAAAAACAAAAAAAAAAGCAGTGTCTTTCTACGGAAATAAAGAGCATTTTGAATTTCTGCAAACTTGACTTTTAATTTTACAAACCCACAAAGTCACAATATATATGTTTAGTGCTGTGTAAGTACTGTAAGCAGAGGCTTTTGGCACTGTTGATTGAAACTGTAATTACACATTGACATTGAATTATGTATAATTTCCCTCCTATGGTATTAGTATGGTATTGATATCTTGTCACTTTGTTTCTCTCTGTTGAAACGTCACTGGAGGTAGAATGCAACGTTTTGCATAGGAATCACACAGACCACTGTTTTGTTTATGATCAATTGTTATTCTAAGCATGTTGTCATGCGATTTCGAGTGTTCGAGGTCAAAGGTGTCTCTTGTAAGTAGATCTTGCTGAACAGCAGGACCACTCAAATGGGGATGGGCAAGAAAGCCGTGCAATAAATGATCAATTCAGTGGATGTCACTTTACATGCTATTATCACTTTATCATTCTTTGTTTTCTATTTTCTATTTAAAAATTGTGTGGGATTATGCAACAAACTTCACTAGCGTGAAACTTTGTAATATATTAGGGGACCCAGAATTTATGTACGAGGCCCTGTTGAGCAAAATCAAAATTCCACACCAGCTCTTTAGCTTGGAGACCAATTGAGGAGCTACATGATAACTCCAATTTGTCCTAGCAGCCGGAGGATTCTGCTCAGATGTCTACTGAGGCAGAGGATATAATCTGCTTGAGCTGCTTGCCAGAGTATTAGTATTTTTCTCTCTCTTTCAAAAGGTTTACAGTAGTTTATTTTTGTATGTAACTTTTAATTCACTTCTTACAGGATGATCCATTGTCAGATCTCATTCTGGAAGTGATAAAAAGCGACTCATTGCACAAACTGGAGTGGGCAATACGCCAGGAAGCAGAGCGCAGTATACTGACAGCAGCAAAGTTAATTTCACCTATTATAGAAGATACATTTAGTGCAGGCAAGATTTACTTTTCTCAATAAGTATTTGATTTCTTCTTTGTCTACTATTTACATATAGTAATTAAAGGGAGTACTGCATTTCACCCAGAAACTTGATATTGTGATTTTACTGAAAGTACACGTTTTAGATTTCCTGAATTGGAAAATGGTAAGGTTTGTCCATGCAAATTTGGTGTTTAACTTATGCAGTATCTTCCAAAGATTAGACACAAACATTTTTGAAAAAATCAACCCATCCTAAACTATCCTTTACATAGATAATTTTTTGAGCATTTTTGAAATTCTTAAAAGTGGCTCTAAAGATTTTAATTAAAATACTACATGTTTAAGGTATTTTCATGAAAAATGTAATGCATATCTTAAATTTTATGAGAGTAGTCTGTGAAATCCTTTTCATTCTGAAAACTTCTCTATAACTTGTAAGCCATTTAAGACAGGCAAAGTCTTGTTTAAAAATACAAGTTTATTTCGAATATATTTTCTTATGACAACCACTTTAGATATATTCTTTATTATTGGTCAACTACCTCATACTTTTTTAAATTGCCAAGTTTTTACATATGATTAGAAATATTATAAATATTATAAAAAGTAATGTATTGATAATGTATAAAGATGAGTTGGAGTTTTTGTTTCTTTTGTGAATTGAACAACTATGACACAAATTTCATCAAAAATTGATATACAGACACAAAAGAAACAAAAACTTAAAGGACATTACTACGTTAAAAAAACTAGAAAACCCAAACACCAGATATGACAAATTTACATTTCATCCAAAATACTTCAAAAAATTTGAAAAGATATTTAAGAGCTTCAACATAAAATTAGCCCCTCAGAACAAACACAACATCCGCAACTTACTAAACCACCCTCTAAAAAATAGCACACCGAAAACTCAATTATCAGACATTTACCAAATGAGCTGTCAGGATTGTGACAAGATATACATTGATAAGACCAAAAGGAATCTAGGAACAAGAATGAAAGAACACTTCAGAAATATTAAATTCAAACACATGGACAAGTCGGCCGTAGCACATCACTTTTGGTCTGAGAATCACAACATAAAACAAGAAATAGAACTGATCAAACAGGCAAAGAAACCTCTGGAACTACAGATTTGGGAAAACATATTTATTACAAAGAAACAGGACCTCTTGATGAATTTTGAAATTCCTGCGGTAGATGACGTCATCAAACTTACCAGAACATTAGATGGCAGCACGACACCAAGCCAGATGCAGACACCGGATGCATCATCAGTCAACCATAAAACTGACAATAGGGAAGAGGTTCCCAGAAACTAGTCTTCATCAAAAAACTTGTAAGTGGAGAAAAGTATATACAAGGTTGACTCATTTGCCTAATTTTACTAATAAACAGTTTAGTTAGTGATGCTAAGTGCTTCTAATCCAACTGATCTTGTTAAGTTCGTTTTTCATCATGGTCATGCAAAGAGGAATTTCAAAGCTGTCATATATCAATGGGTTTGACAATCATTTAAAGGACTAAACCAAAAATACAATGTCTTATGCAGGATTAGAGGAATTTAGGAGCAGTGGTGTCAAAGTTAATTTGAAAAACTATTTATTGTCGGTTTTGAACACTTTGTCACTTACATTTTTAAATTATTGAGGGACTAGTTTCAGAAGCCATTGTGTCCATTTTCATCCTCAAAGGTCTGACTATCATCTGTTGTCATCTGCTCTCTTCTCTCTGATAGGGGAAATGTGAATTCCTTTATCAAATTATCGACTGGTGGAATTTCAAAGTTCATTACTCAGTTCTTATTTTTCCATATTAATATGTTCTTCCATGTTGTCAGTTTGTTTTGGTTTATAACCACTTTTAGTAATTTTGGATTTGGGTCAATATCATGGTTTTCGTTCTAGAAATGAAATACTACTGCAGACTTTTCTTCTTGTTTCAATATAATGTTTCTAAAATGCTCTTTGACTCTGGTTTTTAGGTTTCTTTAGTTTGACCTATGTAGCATTTTTCACAATTCTTACAACTTATTTGATATATTTCGGATCTGTTAACTGGTGGGATTTTATCTTTAGTTTTTGAATTTAGCAATTTTAAAACTGAATATCTATTAGTAGGTGCCAAGATGATATTTTGTTCCTTAAAGATCTTTTTGAATTTTACCAAAGGTTGCTCAGAAGCAGCAAATCAAGATCCATGAAGTAATCTTTGTGCTTTAGTATATGTATGATTTCTGGTGCATTTAGTTCTGATTTTCTTAAAAATGCCTCTAACAATTTTGATGAAAATACCATATGTTTAAAATATTTTCGTGGCAAAGAAAATGTACATATTGAATTTTCTAGGAAAATCCTCTAAAGTCTTCTTCATTCTAGATGATTTTTACATAATTGTTAAGCTTAAAAGATGGACAACATATGTGAATCTTAATTAATAGATGGGCAAAATTTGTAAATCGTAATTAACACACAAAAAACAGAAGCTAATTCAAAATCATTATAGCAATCAGCTCTTAAAAGATCTATCACTTAAGCCTCTTGTATTCTCTTATTCGCATTGTACCTACAAAGAAATATGTAATAAAAGCAGTTGTATGAATTTTTTTCTTGATTAACATGAAGAAGATGGCGAAAAAAAGATGTTTAAAAGTAGTTGGTTGAAGGAAGGGAGGAGAAAGTTATATAAGATTAACACCAGATTTTTAGTACTAAACACGCTTGTATTCCTCCAAATTCATACTTCCAGACTCTGCTTGGGATAGTGAATGTTTCTGGCTAAAGAAAAATTCACCATCTGGAATTCAAACCTGAAACCTCTGGGGCGAGAAACTAGAACCAATCCTGACTTCTTTGTCTCAGAGATAATCTTCTCAGTGTATTGCAAACCAAATTCTGTTGCATCCTTTTTTTTCTGGCCTCATTCCAATTTATTCCTGTTCCCAGTTTATTATGGATCAGCTTTAACCATTAAAAATACCAAAGGTTGTAAAATGGCTACATACTTGCTCTTAATTTGAATTGAGTCAAATTAAAAAAAACAATTGTTAATGATGCTGTCAATTACTAGGATCATATCCATGTCACTGGTGTGCTGGAATTTTATCCAGCAGGAGTTCTTTTATATGTCAGTAAATCTACTGATATGGGGCTGTAGCTTTTAAGCTCACTTAAAAACCTTTAGTCTGGGTCAGATCTGAACCTGCAAGTAGGCTTAACTAACTGAGCCACTCAGACTAACATGTGACTCACATGTATTAATTTATGCATTTTATGCAGGATATAACTGGTGTGTAGATGCGATCAAATCCTCCAATTATGCAGCATTAGCAAGTGACCTGGAAATCAACAAAGCAGTAATGTATCTAAAGCAGAAAGATTTACCACATGCTATAGAGACATTAAGAGGTTTCGAAAAAAAAGAAACCAAAGTCACCAGTGCTGCTGCTACTAACTTGGCATTCATACATATTCTGGTAAGTGTATTATGTTTTTACTCACATTAAAATATTATACAATCATCATAACTGTGTTCAAATCAATGTATGTGTAAAAGTTATTGTATTTCTTTTTATAAGAATAGTCATACTAATGCTGCTGTTATTGCTATAGCAAGGTGATGTAGCTCAAGCGGAGAAATATGGCGAGATGGCTTGTGAGGCTGACAGTTATAATGCTGCAGCATTTGTAAACCTTGGAAACTGTAGCCTGGCAAGGACAGATGTGGAGAAGGCTAAGGAACTCTATATGTGTGCCTTGGAGAGTGATGCATCATGTGTTGAAGCTCTCTATAACTTAGGTAAGTACATAGCATTAGAAGAGACTAAAACTCAAGATTTGGTTTTTTATGTTGCACTTGTTTTTTAACAACGGTTTACTTGCTCCACGTACCTAACTTAAATTAGAACATGTTTTATCCTAACGAGGGACACGTTTGACCTCGAACGCTCGAAATAACACAAAAACATGCTTAGAATGACAAACAACCATTAAAATAACAGTGGTGTGTGTCATTTCCATGCAAAATTCTGCTCTTATCTACTTGTGTCACTATAAGCTCTATAAGCAGTATAAGCTCTATATCAGAATGGTTGCTGATTTTGTAAGACTGCGATGTCCCAAACCACATGCAAAGATATATGATCAATATTCAATTGTCAAACTTCACTCTGTAATTTATGATCATTTGCTGTACCAAAGTATAAGCCTCTGTTGCAATATGCTTGACGAAATTCAGGTTATGACATTGACATACCCGTATCATCATTTGCAAATGTAATTAGTGTGTCTGATTCAAAAGTGATTTGGAATGCAATAATGTGGCTTTAGTGAGGTGGGAACATTGCTCTTCCACTTTGTTTTAACCATTTGATCAAAATCCTGCATCTGCACTTTCAAAACTAATAAACACTATCAGGTATGTAGTATATGTATGTTTAGCGCTGTTATAAGTACTTAAAGCAGAAGTTTATAACACTATTTATAGAAACTGATGTCATTGAATTACATATAATTTCCTTCCTATAGTATTCTTATCTTGTCAGTTTTTCTCTTTTAAAAGTCACTGGAGGTAGAATGCAATGTTTTGCATAGAAATCATACAGACCAGTGTTTTGTTTATGATCAATTGTTACTCTTAAGCATGTTTTTGTGCTGTTCCAAGCATTTGAGGTAAAAGGTGTTTGTTGTAAGTTCGGAGTAGAAGTAAAGAAACCTTAAAGTATCTCTCTCCTGAGCATATGTCAGCACTATGTAGAGGGATGAGGACCCAGAGAGGAAATTGCTCAATACATGCAAGTATAGTACAGAAGCGAGCATATGTTTTCCGATGCGGGCAAGACTGGCCTACGTGAGTGAGGCGGGTTGCTTATCAGTTAGTTGCGCCAGGTGATTCACTTTCCTTATACCTGACCAGCGATTTTGGCGCACAGGTATTTAAGCCTCAATGGAAAATAAAAACAACTTTGCCACATGAATCGTAGGTGGTTTTATATAACTCTCTATTATCAACCTTGTATCTATCGATCATTATTAATAACGTTATTTCCTCTCTCTCGCACACCACACCTCAACCTTTTAATCTCCCTTTCTTCCTTTTAAATACATTTCCTATACTCAAAGTTTTAGCTTTATCTGTAATGAAATACTTCTACCTTTCATAGGTTAGCGATACTATAATGTTAAACTGCGTGGTATTTAAAATTAATATCTAAAATTATTTTATCAATAATAACTGAACACTAGTAACACAGTACAAAAGTGAATCGAGAAGATATTGACACATTGCTTCACTCACACTGTTTATTCACAGGACATGTTTCAAGAGCTCTTGCTCCTATCATCAGCTGATACTCGACTAGTGCAAGTTGTAGTGGTTTCCTCTTTCTCTGTTTTGTCAATAGATGGCATGATGTACTTGTCAAAGATGTCCGGTGGTGGAGTTTCAAAATTCATGACTCTATGACGATTTTTGTTGATGAAGATTTTTTCCCATACGGAAAGGTCTATGGGGTGATTAACATATTTTATTAGAGATGTTTCCAAGTTGATGTCAGTATCAGCTGATGATAGGAGCAAGAGCTCTTGAAACATGTCCTGTGAATAAACAGTGTGAATGAAGCAATGTGTCAATATCTTCTCGATTCACTTTTGTACTAATTTGTGCTTCACTGTCCCTACGCTTCTTCCAAGTTTATACTTTGACTAGTAACACAACTTCACTTATCTTATTTAAATCCTGGGACCGGTTTCAAAGCAAACATCTGCTTCATCCTCAGTCACTCAGCTTGACACTCACCCACTAACTGACTGACTGACTGACTTACCTTGACCACTACCAGAGTTTGAAGAATAGCTCCTATCTAACTGCCATCTACTGGGGACAACACAAACTTATTGATGGCGTCTATTGGAGGGATATCAAAATTCATTACGCGATCCTTATTTTTCAAAATAAATATCTTCTCCCAAAGCATTAAATCCATCGGTTCTTTCAATTGTTTCAATAATTTAACTTCTGGATTTACTTCATGATTATATGACCAAAAATGATCAGCCACTGCCGATTTCGCGTAATGAATTTTGATATCCCTCCAATAGACGCCATCAATAAGTTTGTGTTGTTCCCGGTAGATGGCAGTTAGATAGGAGCTATTCTTCAAACTCCGGTAGTGGTCAAGGTCGGTCAGTCAGTCAGTCAGTCAGTTAGTGGGTGAGTGTCAGCTGAGTGGCTGAGGATGAAGCAGATGTTTGCTTTGAAACCGGTCCCAGGATTTAAATAAGATAAGTGAAGTTGTGTTACTAGTGTTTAGTTATTATTGATAACCTAGTTTACTTCACTGTCAGCAGCTTCAGTTTTTTACATAATCTAAAATTATTGTTTAAAATTTATATCTTGTTCTGAAAATAAATATATTACTTTTGTCACAGTTCTAAAGAACAGCTTATATGAATATACTACGACAATTAATATAGCCACCAAATTGAAAGCTTTTTATATATATATATATATATATATATTAGACTTTTCACGACCAACGAAATAAATAAAATAACTTTTTGTTTGATAATGATCACGATAGCGTCAACTGCATGTCAGAGGTTTCACGGAGTTCTTTAAATGTCAGTAAAACTGATATGATGCATTTCAGTTTTAGCTATACGTAGAAACCATCGAACTAGACCGGGCTTGAACTCGCAACCTTTGGATCATAATGCCAGCATATAAGTCAATCTGATCAGGTTTTATAATGATGATGGTGATGGTGGTGTTTTTTCTTTTCTTTTTTTTAATTTACGTTCTCCAACGTTAAGTCTTACCGGACGATGAATGGAATGGGTGAAATGATGCCCAAATAGTTACCCGACATTCGTCTTTTAGGATAAGGGAAAACCCCGGAAAAACCTTATCCAAGTAACTCACCCTGATCGACATTCAAACTCGGGACCTCTTGAACGTGAGGCAGACACGTTACCACTACGCTACCGAGGCGGGCGATGATGGTAATGATGATGATGATGATGATGATTATGATGACAAAGAAAACCTGAAAGGTTAAATAAGAGTGTAACGCTAATCTAATATGCAGCTATAACAGAATTAAACATTTAAACAAGAAATAGTTTATGTATTTGAAGCATATATAGTTCGAAGCAGTGTGCAGCAATTATCTGCTCTAGAGGCTGTGAACATTACATTTCAGGTAACAAATTAACACAAAGATCATGAAAAATCAACTGTCATGTAGATGCCGTTGCCGAAACTGGTCAATTTAATATGTTAGTGTTAGCACTTTCTTCGTTCAAGTATTTTAGGGAAATAATGTAGATTTACTTCAAGAATATTTTAAAAGTTTCATCTTCCAGTGAACTTGTCTACATAGGCAATAGGACTGTCACTGTGGTTAAATAGACATGTGGTCGGTGCACTCTGCAATTGGTAATTACCTCCTCGGGGTCAAAGGTCACATTTGCATTTTATTTATATATATAAAAGAGCGGATGGTTTGCATTTGATTTAAAAACAACAAAGAGTATCATTGTATCGTGCATTAGAGTGAATAAGATAACCTCGGAAGTCACTCGGGGTCGTATTGTTGGCATGTGGGAAGCATTTCTTGCTACCACACAAATAGCTAATTCTGTTGGAAGAGGACTTGACTGCGTTCTTTACTAGATCTGGCAGTTCCAGGAAGAGGGAGAAGAAGGATTAAAAACCCAACCTAAATCCGGAAGACCCAGGGTTACCTCTCCGGATATGGATGCTGACATAGTACAGAATTCCAGAGAGAATCCGTTCCGCCCTTTTACGTCAATTGTAAGGCATATGGGACTTCAGATAACGCCTTCGACTGTTAGATGGCGTCTTCATGCTGCCAGGATCCACACTAGGAAGCCAGCTCAAGAAGAGATCCTCACAGAAGCACATCAAGCTGCTCATGTGGGATTTGCTCTCAATTTCCTTCCAATGCCTCAGACATTCCGAGACACTGTAGTATGGACGGACGAGAACGTGATCTCATCCGACGAAGAGGGAAGGATGATACTTTGGTGTCCAGACAAGACACGCTCCAATCCAGAGCACGTAGTGACCACAGTAAGAAGCGGCAGGATTAGCATCGCTTTCTGGGGCTGGATGTCGGCTGCCGGTGTGGGTCAACTGGTCCGTGTATCCCCGAGAATGAATTCTGAGGAGTATGTGGAGGTGTTGGAGGGCTGCATGTTATCAAGTGTTCGTTCCGTATATCCTGAGGAAGATATGCCCATTATTAACATGATAACAGCAGCATTCACACTTCAGCATTTACGCGAGATTGAATAGAGCAACATCCTGAAGTTTCTCCTCTCCCTTGGCAAGCCATATCACCAGATCTGAATCCCATTGAACACATTTGGGCTATTATAGTTAACGAATGGGATTGCAGGGCAGAAAGAACTCCTGAAAACCTCGAGGATCACGTTCAGGAAGCATGGGAAAGCGTGTGCAGACGACCTCATATTTGTGAATCTGTCGTTGTTTCTCTTCCTAGGAGGCTCAATACTCTTTTAGATGTAAATGGTTGGTGGACAGGGTATTAAGCCATTAATCGTTTGTTCCCTATCCCGTATTATGCCATACATGTTCAAGCTAATATTTCCATCCTTTCCTTTCTTCATATGCACATAGGCATCGATTTAGATATTGGCTTCAGTTTTACCTATATATTAATTATTTTAAATGAAAATTATCCTTTATTTTCTGTCTCAATAATTATTATCAAGCATAAAATAAATTCAATTCTACAGTAAAATTAAGATTTAAACCATTGCACTTATCAGACAAAGAATTTGACATTCAGTTGGAACCTCATATAATATGTATAATTTAATACAGAGTGTTGTGCTTAAACCACCACCACCTCCTCCTCCTCCTCCTCCTCCTCCTCCTCCTCCTCCTCCTCCTCCTCCTCCTCCTCCTCCTCCTCCTCCTCCTCCTCCTCCTCCTCCTCCTCCTCCTCCTCCTCCTCCTCCTCCTCCTCCTCCTCCTCCTCCTCCTCCTCCTCCTCCTCCTCCTCCTCCTCCTCCTCCTCCTCCTCCTCCTCCTCCTCCTCCTCCTCCTCCTCCTCCTCCTCCTCCTCCTCCTCCTCCTCCTCCTCCTCCTCCTCCTCCTCCTCCTCCTCCTCCTCCTCCTCCTCCTCCTCCTCCTCCTCCTCCTCCTCCTCCTCCTCCTCCTCCTCCTCCTCCTCCTCCTCCTCCTCCTCCTCCTCCTCCTCCTCCTCCTCCTCCTCCTCCTCCTCCTCCTCCTCCTCCTCGTCGTCGTCGTCGTCGTCATTCATTATTATTCATTATTATTAATTATTATTTATTATTATTAATTATTATTATTAATTATTATTATTATTATTATTAATTATTACCCTTATCATTATTATTACTACCATTACCATTATCATCATTATCGTTATCATCATTACCATCATTGTTACCATCATTATTGTTATTATTAATAGTATTACTATTACTATTATTATTATTATTATTATTATTATTATTATTATTATTATTATTATTATTATTATTATTATTATTATTATTATTATTATTATTATTATCATTATTATTATTATCATTATCATTATCATCAGGGCCGCGCTGTGGCTCAGTGGTTAGACCGCTTGGCTTTCACCAAGGCGGCCCGGGTTCGGTCCCAGGCGACCGCAAAGTGAGATTTGTGGTGGACAACACGGAACTGGGGCGGGTTTTCTCCGGGACCTCCGGTTTCCCCCGCCAACTCATTCCACCGGTGCTCCATCTTCATCTCATGCATCATCAGTGTCACCGCCTGCGGTGTGGTATGTAGTAAAACGGGCGTTAAACACTACACATTTCACACATCATTATCATCGTCGTCGTTATCGTCATCATCATTATTATTATCATTATTGTTATCAGTATCATTACCATTATCGTTGTAACTATCGTTATTGTTATGGCTGGGTAGAGTGCTCAAATGTAGCATTAATCGTTATTACGTTCATCTTCCCCTACCTGCAGTGGGAAGTCGGAGGAGGGGAATGTCTTGCTGATAGCAGGTAAACCTGACCTTTCCTCTCACCAGACTCAACTAAACGATAATCGGATTTTGTTCCCCTTGCCTCTCCAACCCCCTTGTCCATCAGAAAATTTCTGCATCGTTCTGTACATTGTGCAGCTTGGGATATTAGCTAACATTTTCCATGTTTCATTTCTATATTTTTCCTTATATGCTAAAACTTCTAACACATAATAGTAGACAAATGAAAGTGGCACCTGAATGGTTTGGCAGCTCTACCTATCTACTATTCCATCTATGTAATTAAGTATTGTGACTTTGTGGGTTCATGAAATTAAAAGTCCAATTGCACAAACTCAAAATGTTCTTTATTTCCACCGAATTACAGTTGAAACACTTGCCGATTACATAGAATTACTTAGCACAACAATTACAATCCACCAGTTCAACTGTCACATTCCATTGCACGGTCACAGTTACATACAACTCCTCTGATACACGTACACCGTCTTCCAGTCCGTCCACTCACTCGGCGCTCCTCACAGCTGCTCGCCCAGAACTGAACTCTCCTCCAGCCCGACGCATCACTTATATAGGACCAACTGGCCAATCTAGAAGGTTCCGGGTTAGATGAAATATCCTGGATGTTCCAGAACTCAGGGGGAGGGGAAAGAGACGGCACAGTGGCCTGCGATCCCTTCAGTTGGCGCTACAAGATAAATGGGTAGGTGTGGCCGAATGCTTCCCGGTCCTCACTTAGCCATCAGTTGGTCGTGCCTGGGTGACAGTATGTAAATACTACTAAATTTCTTGGTCTTTGGATACAGAGTAACCTAAAATGGGAGACACATGTTGATAATCTAATTAAAAAAATGAGTACAATTTGTTATAATTTCAGACAACTGGTACACATAGTTAACATAAAAACTCTCAGAAGCGTGTATTTTGTGTGTGCTCACTCCATTTTAAAATATGGCATAACATTATGGGGTAACTCACCACATTGTAAATCATTATTAATAATGCAAAAACGGATTCTAAGAGAGTTAAATCAACACTACGTGCAGACCATTATTTTAAAAATTTAAAATCTTACCTCTTCCATGTATTTTTATTTTTGAAATTTTAAAATTTACAAAGACAAATTTAATGACAGGAAACAGTCACTGTACCTTTAATGACACAGTTCATAACCATAATACTAGACAGAGAATGGATATTCATGTGAATAGAAGTAATACAAGAGCTCATCAAAATAGTGTAATAAACCTAGGAATCACTTTTTTTAATAAACTGCCTATAGCCAATGAAACCACTTGCAATTTTTCAGCATTTAAAAAGTCAGTTTTGGCATACTTGCTAGACCACTGTTTTTATTCTGTTAGTGAATTTATGGAAAGTATATAATATTGTTACATTTCTGAATTAATTGTGTATATTTTAAAATTCTTGGGATATCTTTATAACTCATTATTTTGTGCAAACACTGACTTGTCCTTATTGGATGTGACTTGTTAATTTACAAGTATAGTTAATTGCACTGTAAATTCACAATTTGACGTGTCCTATATACTCATATACAGTGTATGATTTACAAGATTAATAAATTATCTATCTATCTGTCTGTCTGTCTGTCTGTCTGTCTGTCTGTCTGTCTGTCTGTCTGTCTGTCTGTCCGCCCGTCCGCCCGCCCGCCCGTCTGCCCGTCTGCCCGTCTGCCCGTCTGCCTATGAAGAAACTTGTCCTAACCTTAGATTTAAGAAATAATCATTTAATGACTAACATCAGTATACCATTTTTGCAACTGTATTTAAAGGGAGTTAGGAAAATGATAAGCACTATGGGTTAGAAAATACAACAGAAAACAAACACGGTAAACTATTAAATCCAAGTAACAATTTTGGATCACTAACAGAAGAGTTCACTTATTGTTAAGGAACAGCTAACCACATTCATTGCCAATTAAAGGTGGTGCACATTTTACAAAATTTGTTAATAACATTTAGCTCCTGCTTTCCTCACTTATCTTTCTCCTCGGAGATAGAGGATTGTCAGCCGTGACGTGCTCATGCATCACATAGTAAGGAGAACATTAACAATTTATTTGGGAATGAACTACAGTGAGGCTGCGCTGTGGCTGAGTGGTTGGACTGCTTGACTCTCACCAAGGCAATCTGGAATCGATCCCAGGCGAGCACATGTGAGATTTGTGGTGGACAACACAGCGCAGGGGTGGGTTTTCCCCCACCATCTTTCTACCAGTTGCTCCATTATCATCTTTCCTTTCATTCATTTTGCCTTCATTTGGTCATCTACTTCTCTCACTCTCATAAAGGGCATCCTGGATTCTCTATCAGATCCAGAGTTTCTGTTCTTCAACCCAACGCCTTGAGGCATAAATGATAAGAGGAACAAGAATTCCCTAACACCATGACAGTGCTAAAACTAGGGAAGTTAAAGAAGAAGAAGACGAAGAAGAAGAAGAAGAAGAAGAAGAAGAAGAAGAAGAAGAAGAAGAAGGAGGAGGAGGAGGAGGAGGAGGAGGAGGAGGAGGAGGAGGAGGAGGAGGAGGAGGAGGAGGAGGAGGAGGAGGAGGAGGAGGAGGAGGAGGAGGAGGAGGAGGAGGAGGAGGAGGAGGAGGAGGAGGAGGAGGAGGAGGAGGAGGAGGAGGAGGAGGAGGAGGAGGAGGAGGAGGAGGAGGAGGAGGAGGAGGAGGAGGAGGAGGAGGAGGAGGAGGAGGAGGAGGAGGAGGAGGAGGAGGAGGAGGAGGAGGAGGAGGAGGAGGAGGAGGAGGAGGAGGAGGAGGAGGAGGAGGAGGAGGAGGAGGAGGAGGAGGAGGAGGAGGAGGAGGAGGAGGAGGAGGAGGAGGAGGAGGAGGAGGAGGAGGAGGAGGAGGAGGAGAAGGAGAAGGAGAAGGAGGTTATGTAAAACCTACTAAATGCTCTACTATAATGGTTTACTTAAGTATAGGTGAATGGAACAAACACTTTTCATTTCATAAATTGAACTGCTACAATAATGGACCTTTTAAATTTCTCTGTGCAAGAATAACCATGAAATGTTACAATCTGAACCAAGCTGTATTACATAAAGGAAGAGACAGCATGCTAAGCAGAAATAGTTTAGTTCATCCACCAGCCAATGAAGTACTCTCTTGTCATGTGCTTTTGTTTACAGCTCCCTTGAACTTAAATTGAAACCACTGTATGAAAGCAGACCAAGTTAAGTATTGTTAAAACTCACTTATTGCATCAAGAATCTTAATAGCTTCACTGTAAGTTCCCATGTAAAATAGATTTGATAATTCTTTAAATTTCCAGAGAAACTATAGAATTGAATGCTCGCTCGCTCGCTCACTCACTCACTCACTCACTCACTCACTCACTCACTCACTCACTCTTTCATTGATCATAACGGTAAAAATAACTATAGCGCATCTCACACTTAGAAGACAGTAGTACAGGTCTTATGGGGCGCTCTGGTGTCACATGTACTATATGTACAATGGCGACTTTGGCCACGGCAGCGACCGGTCTGCCGGTTTGATATTGTATTGTAAATGATACATCATTAATACGGAACTATCTACACTGCTATTAAATTCTATTTTAAGAGATTCAATTTCTGAGTGCATGCATTTTATTTTTTACTCTTCCTTTTACTTGTTGCTTTAGTAGTTCAAAACACGATTTTGCAGACAAAAATATATATTACAATAAACCAAATGGAGGCATGCAATGATAAAAGCTTTAAATATGCTTTAAATATGTTTATTATGTCTATGCTTCATCACTGTTATCTGATAAGGGTGTAATTCCTTCTATTTTGTTGTCCATTAGCCTCAACGACAAATCTGATATCTTCTCTTTCTATTAGTATACACTTGATACCCCTTCTTTCATATTCGAACCCCAAATTGTGTAGGAACCGATTCAAATTGGCCCTTGAGAAATTAGGTAGGGTGTCGTCAAAACTGTTTACCTTTGCCAAAGCTAGATTCAGCATGGTTGGAATGTTTTCAAGCAGCAAAGAATGAACAATATGCCGCATTCCACTTTGCACTATTCCATCATATTGTGTTAACCTAGCATTCTTTTGTGTCCCCACCCTTTTTTTATGAAGTTCATAGGGGACCTTTCATTCGTTCCTTTTTTATTCTATATACTAATGTTTCTGAACACCCGGTAGCCTTAGCTGTTTCGTTCATTGCCTTTACTTGAAAAATAACATAAGACATTTAATATTAATGTGCAGTCCTTACTTCTTAGCTTACCAATATTTTTTTTCTTCTTAGCTTCTCCTTCCATAACTAAGTATTTACAAAACTTAAATAGCTTCATGGAACACTTCACAATCTTTCACACACTATAAACATAGTCATAGGAGCCCTTCTTGCAGTCATGTTCACTTTTACTACACCACATTGCCTGCTCATTGTAAGGATGGTGCCTGCATTGCATGTCGCCATTTCTTTGAATAGGTGAATGCCTTTTTTTATTTGACACATACAACGAATGCAAGAAGTTAGAGGATTGTGGTTTCTTTTCAAAATTGCCTTCAACCCTCCTTTATATTTCTCTCGCATTGTCCCTTGATGTAAACCCCATAACCAAAAAGTTTCTTGCTGCCTACATTTTCTAGTTTATATATATTTAAAATTTTCCAAAATTACTTACTGTAAAAAATCATAACACTCGTCTGATTTAAGATGGAGAATTCAAACTTGCCGGGTAGGAACACAGTAGTCTTCTCTACCTAAGAAAAAAATTGTTGTAGCATTATAGCAGTAAGCTTTATAGTTACCGCATGATGAACATACAAATAGCAAATATTGGATTTTGCCAAAAAACAAGCATTTTCAAAAAAATTGGGCCCATAGAAACACAAAATGATGGTAATAATAACAATCTGTCAGAGAAAGTGTTCTGCTTAAGACAGTGTGTTCAAAGCTGAAAATTATTACAATTAATTATACGAGGGCTATCCAGAAAGTAGATTACGTTTTGGAATAAAAAGTAAACAAAGTATAGGAAACAAATTTTATTATATACAGAAGAAAGCCACACTCAAATACTACTTTTCGACATAGTCACCATTCAAATTAAGGCATTTATCGTAGCGATGTACGAGCTTGGAAATTCCTTCGTCGAAAAATTCGGCCGCCTGCACCTTCAAACACTTCGTTACCTCTTCTTGCAGCTGTGCGTCGTCATCAAAACGCTGCATAGCCAGCCACTTCTTCATTGCTGGGAATAGGTGGAAGTCGCTCGGTGCCAGGTCGGGACTGTACGGCGGATGAGGAAACAACTCCCACTTAAAAGATTCAAGAACTTCACGAGTGACATTTGCCGTGTGGGGCCGGGCGTTGTCGTGAATCAACAAGATCTTAGAGCTCAACATTCCTCTGCGCTTGTTATGAATGGCTCTTCTGAGGTTTTGGAGAGTTTGGCAATACCTTTGAGAGTTTATTGTAGTGCCTCTTTCCAGGAAGTCCACCAAAATCACACCTTTTCTGTCCCAAAAAACAGTCGCCATCATCTTCCTTGCCGACATTGTTTGCATGCATTTCTTGGGTTTTTGGGGAGAACTTGTGTGCCCCCACTGCATTGATTGCAATTTCGTTTCACAGTTCACGTGTTTCACCCATGTTTCGTCACCAGTAACGATGCGATCGAGTAAAGAGTCACCATCCTTATGGTAAACGTCCAAAAAGTTCAACGCTGCAGCCATTCGCTGCTTTTGTGGTCCTCTGTCAAGATTTTTGGAATCCATCTTGCACCAAACTTGTGGTAACCAAGCTTTTCGCTGATGATTTCGTGCAACAAACTTTGCGAAATTTGTGGAAAACTCAAAGAAAGTTCCGTTATTGTGAACCTTCGATTTTCACGGACTTTAGCATCGACTTTTTCGACAAGTTCGGCAGTCACTATGCTGGGTCTCCCACTTCGATCTTCGTCGTGAACATTAATTCGGCCATTTTTAAATCTGATGACCCACTGACGCACTCCACCTTCAGTGATAATGTTGTCCCCATACACTTCACAAAGCTGCCGATAGATTTCTATCGGTTTACAGTTTTTTGCAGTCAGAAACCTTATTACTGCACGCACCTCGCAGCTCGCGGGATTTTCAATTAACGCAGACATTTCAAACCGTCACAGTATCTGAACGGAGCACAGCACGAACCTCTCACTAGCACGGCTAGATGCCGACTGAGCTGCGCAACGCTCTGATCCCAAGATGGCCGCGCTAGCCCCACCCTAGTGGAAACAGACGAAAACGTAATCTACTTTCTGGATAGCCCTCGTACCATGTTATTAGCAAGTGGCAACAACGCGAGGGTAAAACAGGACGAAGCTATTGAGAATTCTCATGTGCTAGATAGAGATATATCCCATTTACTTCCATACTGTCTTTTAAGGTTGAGACAAGCTTTAACAAATTTTAAATT
>CM060948.1:174715132-174785132 GCA_030765055.1 Mantis religiosa
AACCAAAGTATAAACTTGAAAGAAGCGTAGGGACAGTGAAGCACAAACTAGTACAAAATGGAATCGAGAATATATTGACACATTGCTTCACTCACACTGTTTATTCACAGGAAATTTCACCTGAAATTACCCTCAGACCAATAATTAATAACATTGATGCACCCACTTACCAACTATCAAAATGGCTGGTTCAAATCTTCAGATCCTTCACAAAATTTGAAAATTTAAGTATCAAAAACTCGTTTGAATTGTTAAATCTCCTGAAAGACACAAAGATCAACTCTACAGATGCTTTAGTTTCCTTTGACGTCGTTTCTTTATATCCAAGTATACCGACCAATGAGCTTATTCCACTTCTCAAAAAATGGCTGGAATCAATACAAATAACACCTGAAGAAATAGAAGAACTTTCACAACTTACAGAAATTTGTATCAATCAAAATTTTTTCAGCTTTAATGGACAGATCTATAAACAAAAAACAGGCCTAGCTATGGGCAACCCATTGTCTCCCTTCTTGGCAGATTTATTCATGAGTGCTTTTGAAACACATATCACAAAAGCTTTTCCAAATTATTTCAAAGTGTGGTATCGTTATGTTGACAACATTTTTGCAATAGTACCTAAAAAACTCATACAAGATGGTCTTAAACTTTTGAATATACAAAATCCAGCTATAAAATTTACATTGGAAACAGAAGAGGATGGTGTGCTCCCCTTTTTGGACCTCAAGATCAAAAAAATGAACAACAAACTCACTTTTGGTATCTACAGGAAACCGACACACACAGATAATTACATTAAGAACAACAGTTTCAACCCAAAACAACACCAACATGCCATTTTCAACAGTTTAATCTTTCGGATGATCAACTTTCCACTAAACAGAGAAGATTATCAAGAAGAATACCTACACATAAAAAAAGTAGCTATATCCAACGGTTTCAACCCAAATTTAATAGACAAAACTGTTAACAGACTCAACAAAGCTAAGAAAATAAAAGAAACCACCACCCTAGAACCTACAGGAGAAAAAGAGAAAAAACTTTCTAAAAAAAAAAAAAATCACCTTCCACCCATCAGCCTATAACAAATTCCAAAAAATCTTCTCAAAACACAACATAACTCTTGCACCTCAAAACAGGTTTAATATCAGAAATTTGTTAAAAGGCCCTCCCAAAAATTCAATCACTACCAAAGAAAAACCAGGAATCTATGAGATCAAATGTGAAACTTGCCCTAAAATTTATATAGGAAAAACAAAAAGAAATATTAACATCAGAACTAAAGAACATATGAGAAACATTAAAAATGGTGAAACAGAAAAATCAGCAGTGGCTTTTCATTTTTTGAATACTATACATGACATCAATTTGGAAACATCTCTAATAAAATACGTTAATCACCCCATAGACCTTTCCGTATGGGAAAAAATCTTCATTAACAAAAATCGTCATAGAGTCATGAATTTTGAAACTCCACCACCGGACATCTTTGACAAGTACATCACGCCATCTATTGACAATACGGAGAAAGAAGAAACCACTACAACTTGCACTAGTCGAGTATCAGCTGAGGATAGGAGCAAGAGCTCTTGAAACATGTCCTGTGAATAAACAGTGTGAGTGAAGCAATGTGTCAATATATTCTCGATTCAATTTTGTACTTGGTAACCAACTTCACTTATCTGTTTCTAAAATAGTCAAACACTCTGGGACTAGTTTCGTGCTGTTTTTCATTACAGCCTTGGAAGTTAAACTGGCTAAAATAAAAATTGTGTGATAAAATTTGAAATACCACCAATAGATTCAGTCAATAAGTTTGTTTTGCCCCAGTAGATAGCAGCACAGTAGCAAACTATCTGTCACCTAGTGGATGTTATCAAAAAGTTTGTCAGTATACTGGCTGAGGTTATGATGGAAACATCACAAAACTGGTCCCAGAGAATTCGACAATTCTAAAAACAGGTAAGTGACATTGGTTACTGAGTGTTGTAGTTTATTTATAATATCAGTTCATTTCTGTAATTTAATTATTTGCTCCACTGTGGGTAAGCTTCAGCAATTTTAAATGTAAAAATAATTTGACACTGGCTATCTACAACTGCAGAAAGTCTGTATATGATCCTTGCATTAAGATGGATCTTTTTTCTTTTTACTGTCAGGAATAAACTGATAGCTTATAATCACATTTAATATCAATTCTGTGCACTTTTTTTTTAAAAGCTTCCTTGTAATTCATATTAAACTTCAGCAATGTCAAAAAATGAAAAAAAAAAAAATGATTATAGTATAATTTTGTTTCAGTCATTTCGGTATTACCCTTCCAATCTAAAAGTGATAGATTGGTTGGGTTCCTACTTTATTGAGATGCAAGTGGCAGAGAAAGCTCTGATATACTTTGAGAGAGCTGCACTCATTCAACCAAATGAAGTCAAATGGCAGTTAATGGCAGCCTCTTGCCATCGGCGAAGTGGAAACTACCATCAGGCTTTGCAAACTTACAAGGATATTCATAAACATTTCCCAGAAAATATTGAATGTGAGTACTTATAATTGCAGCAGAAAAAAATTTCAAGAGTTATTTCAAAGTGGCATTCATGCTCTAGAAATGTCATTATTTGGGAGTTACCTCAAGTTCATTTTAAAAGACACCTTGTCTTCATTTTTAGCTAAGAGCCACTGATGACTCTCTGGTTTCTTTGTAGTTGATTGTGACTATGTATTTGGTGATGAGATCGTTTGTTGCGAGACTAAAATTTACAACAGAATTCTTGCTCTTCTGTATCAAGAGCTTTTTCCATATAGATAAACCAATGAGCTTTTGAACTGCCTTTATTAATTTTACTTCATTTTCAATGTTCTGATTTTTTGTTAAAAAATGAATTGCAATTCTAAGTTCTTCATTTAAAACTTAATGGAGCGTACAGCATTTTGCCTCTCCCATGTTCTTGCTGGATTCCCTGACTCCCAGCTACCACTGTACATGGGGCCGAGTGGTGTTCATCAACCTGAACGGGCATTTGACTCTAGAGCAACATTGTCATGTGTAAAAGTTATTATAAATGGAAATCACCAAGCCTTGTTCGCACAAAGTATTGTGACTTTGTGGGTTCGTGAAATGAAAAGTCCAATTTCACCAGTCAAAAATGTTCTTTATTTCCACCGACTTACAGTTCAACACTTGCCAATTACGCAGA
Organism: Mantis religiosa; assembly: GCA_030765055.1. Taxonomy (NCBI): domain Eukaryota; kingdom Metazoa; phylum Arthropoda; class Insecta; order Mantodea; family Mantidae; genus Mantis; species Mantis religiosa. The sequence continues at coordinate 174,718,330 of CM060948.1, forward strand.
ATTGCGTACTGCACACAATTACAATTCACCAGTTCGTCCGTTACAATTTCACTTGTACTCGCGATTACATAAACTCCGATGCACATACCAGTTACGTACAGTCTTCCGTTGCACAACCCTTTCGTTCATTAACACGTCACTGACTAACTCTTACACCAAGAACTGCGACTGTCTCCTCGCTCACACTCACTAACCAACTGACTGACTAACTCCGTCTGTCTGTAACCCTCTTTATATCGGAATATCCCGCCTTCTGGTGTTTACAGGATTGTTCTAGTAACAGAAAGATCGAGAACCAGGTGTAAGGAAACATACGGCACAGTCATGTTTTTCCTCCCAACCGCCGCCTTGTCACCACTATAAGACAAACGAGGGGAAGGTGTGGCTAACCGAACCTCCCCTGCCTTCCGCTCCCAGCTGCTTCACAGGGTGTTCTAGCGCTCGCGTTACAGTATATTCAAACGTTTCCTAGTGAAGTGCCTCCTTCCAGATTTACAGTTCGCAAGATTGTTAAGAAATTTGAAACCTTTGGTTCTGTGGCAAATGAAAACCAAAAGCATAAATACACAGCGTTAACAGAGGAAAAGTTAGACGACATAGGTGCATGTTTTGAATGTTCATCAAACAAATACATCCCAAAATTAGTACAACAGGTGGGAATTTCAGTTTTCTGCACATAGAGCAACTAAATTATTGTCGCGAACCTGTATGTATAATCATGTAGCTTGTTTACACAAAAGAAACTGATAGGAGGGCAGTGTGAAAACCAAGAGCCTGCGGACAAAGATAACAGGCAGATAAGGGTCTGCCGAAACAAACAAACTGAGATAAATTGAAATTTCTAGTTATTTCTGGACTGATAGAGATTGTTCGCGTTCTTGTTTATTTGCGAATCATCTAGAAATTATCTGTGAAGTATTTATAGAGGCGACGATTGGCCAAGAGGGAGTTCGAGTTGTAAATAGAGTAAGCAGAGTCAGCTGTGTTGGTGTTGTAATGAGAGCTGTTTGTGATTATCATTGACCTTGGTGCTGTAATGTTGTTATGTGAGAATTGAACAGTGTATTGCTACGGAAATAAAGAACATTTGGAATATCTGCAACTCGGCCTTTTAATTCTACGAACCCACAAAGTCACAATTGCTGTCAGGAAGCGGGATGACCACAACATCACCGAGAAGATGGAATCAATGAAGACCGCATTAACAACGAAGACAGAAGCTGCAAATAGCAACTTGGGCGCAAAGATGACCGACACCAGGAAGAGCAACTGGAGGAACCAGTAAGGACCGGCATGGCGAGGAGCATGTTGGAGTCATCACCACCATCCTCCTACTTCGGTAGGTACGGGTTTGGCGAACCCGGGGTCCCGAGCCAACAGTCTCCCTCGTGTGGGCTCCTCTTCGTGGTTGAGGGAGACGGTCAACAGGCCCACCCACGTGTAGGCCGTGCGTGGAGACCCGTGTTGGTGGAAAGGTTTGTCCTGGTGGTTGAGGGATGCGTATCTGAGCTCGTAACAGTGTTTTTCTGAATTCGGGGAGGGTGCGCATTTCTAATACACTACTTTGGCTTCTGCTTTGCCTAAACGGGAGGTTAGGGACTAACCCACCCCTAATCAATCGGCCAGCACTAGGTATTGTACCGACCTCCAGGGTGAGTGGGACGGCGAGCTCGCTATATCCCCTGTGTAGCCCTGTCATCCCAGTGGGATGACCCCTTGTTGGGCTCCGTGGTGGGTGGGGAGCACTGGCGGATGAACTTTACACCAACACTCATGGTAAACCTTACTAAAACAATCAATTCCAAAAATTGTAGCAATGGAAAAGAAGTAGCACAGTTTTGTGGTCCTCACTACTTGGTAATCAGTCGAAATGAAGAAGGCCAGAAGTTTACGACAGTGAACCCTTTTACGATCCAGAGGGGATTAGACAAAATTGCTGGTCCTGTCAAGTCTTGCATATGATTGCGAAACGGCACGCTCCTGGTTGAGGCGCATTCTAACTCCCAGGCAGCATCATTATTGAAGGCAAGCATGCTAGGCAGTTATCCTATAGCCGTTACAATACATAAGACTCTGAACTCCTCGTGCGGGGTGGTAACCACCCGTGCGTTGGACGGTATGTCCAACAAGGAGATTCAGGAGAACCTAAAAGACCAGGGTGTTACTTTGTACTGAGTACAGCGCAGAGAATGTGGGGAATTGTTGCCTACTCATACCTCATACTCTGTTCCTTACTTTTGATAAGGTAGATCTTCCTCAAAAGATTAGGGCAGGATACGAGAGTATTGAGGTTAGGTCGTATATACCAAACCCCCTGCGGTGCTACAAGTGTCAGCGTTATGGTCACACTAGTCAACTGTGTAACTGATCTCCAGCATGCTTCAACTGTGGTTTGGCATTACACGATGGTGAGTTCTCCTCGCCCATTAAATGTATAAACTGTGCCGGGGGGCATCCATCTAGTTCCAAAAACTGCCCGCGATATGTGGAAGAAAAGGCAATACAGGAAATCCGGGTTAAGGAGAAGGTATCCTTCTCGGATGCCCGGAAACTCCTGCGTACTCGCCTGACCTCCGTCCCCAGGTCCGGTACTTATAGCTCTGTCTTAGCTAAACCTGTTCCTAGAAAAGGAATTGCAATGCAAACCTGCGCTGCAGGTGAGGCTACCATCTCAGACAAAGTTCTTGTCCCGACACAGTTACGGAAGTCTACAAAACCATCAGCAGTGTCGGCAAATACATCGCCTAAACGGACGAAGGAAAGTAAAACCTCTGCCCCATCCCCAGCCAAACTGTCGACTTCTACATCTAAGTATGACAAGCCTGTAATATACGATCCACCGCCTAAAGTATTTAAGACCAGTTACCAGAGGACTGATTTTCTTAAAGATTCGACCCGTATCCCTAGAAAGAAGGAAGCCTCCAGGAAATCCCGAAGCTCTTCCTCTGAAGAGCTTTCTGGTGATGATTCGGATCGACAACTGTCATCTTCGTTGATCTCTGTGTCCAATAAATTTGAAGCCCTCGAACCTAAGTTCTCTTTAGGGAAAGGGGCCTCCTCCGCCAAAGAGATGGACCAAGAGGATACGGACCACATTGCACGAACGGCAACAAAAAAGCGCCAGGATAAACCGGATGAAAAAGGTGTTAGCCCTACACCGAAGAAAAAGGGTAAATTGATTCGGCCACCCATGAAGTCGTCTTAATGTAGACTACCTTTACATCTTATATCCCATAGTTCCAATGGCTATCCTACAATGGAACATACAAGGCTTAAGAGCGCATCGACCAGAACTGGAACTTTTGCTCAGTAAGCATAACCCCTTGTTGGTATGCTTACAAGAGACTAAGCTACGACCACAAGACAACTTTAAAATCAGACGCTACACACCACTGAGGTGTGATGTTGAAACAGAAGAGGGCATTCCTGCTCACGGGGGTACTATGATGCTCCTCAGGGATGACATATTTGTAGATCCGTTACAGCTACAGTGTGATATACAATCTGTAGCTGTAAGGATTAAGCTGCCATCAATCGAATTTTGCATTTGCAATGTATATGTACCGCCATCAGATGACCTCTCGCTAATTGACCTTGAAGATCTGGTTTCCCAACTCTCAACACCATTTCTAATAGTGGGAGACTTTAATGCCCATCACCCACTTTGGGGCTCAAATCGGGCATGTTCGAGAGGCAACCTCATTGCAAAATTCCTGGAGAGCAATAATTTGGTTCTCCTGAACACCGGAGAGCCCACATTCCTCTCAGATGCGTTTAACACCTATTCGCACATCGATTTGGCAGTGTGTTCATTACAGTGGAATGTCATCTCTGATTTACATTCCAGCGACCACTTTCCATGTCTTCTTAGTCTCTTAGCACAAGATGTGTCTCCCTCACATATCCCTAGATGGCGCTTTGATCGTGCCAACTGGAACCTTTACACCCAGTTGGCTGTCTTTGAATACAACGAGCACGATTCTGTGAATGATTTAGTTGATCATCTCACAGAGAAAATTCTTTCCGCTGCATAACAGTCTATTCCACGTTCGGCTACCCAACCCGGTCGATTTCCTGTCCCATGGTGGACCAATGACTGCCGGAATGCTATTCGTGCTCGTAGACGTGCTCTAAGGGTATTCCAACAACACAATACCCTAAGTAATCTAATTGAGTACAAGAAAGCGCGTGCAAAGTCTAGGCAAATAATTAAGGATAGCAAAAAGACCTCATGGAACAACTTTGTATCATCTTTTAACAGATGTACACCTTCATCTGTTGTATGGGATAAATTAAGGCGCGTGGCCGGAAATTCAACCCACCTGCCAATCGCTGGTCTGTAAACAACTGCAGGAGTTGTTGATCCGTTTGTTGTGGCTAATACCTTTGGCTGTGCTTTCGCTCAGGTGTCTAGCTCAAGCAATTATGCTCCTGAGTTTATCTCAATTAAGACTCAGGTAGAATCTCAAGGTTTCGAGTTTAGTTCCAGAAACCTTGAAGACTATAACCGCCTCTTCACCTTGGCAGAGTTAGAACACGCTCTTTCGTCATCGCGACTGACAGCACCAGGACTGGACGGAATCCACGTTCAAATGTTACAACATCTCTCACCTGAAGGTAAGGCATTCCTGCTTGAGGTCTATAACCGTGTTTGGGTTGATGCCACGTTTCCTGACAAGCGGCGAGAAGCCACCATTATACCTATCTTGAAAGCTGGCAAGGACCGTCACCTCCCTTCTAGCTACCGTCGTATTTCCCTCACCAGTTGCGTATGCAAGGTGATGGAACGCATGATAAATAGGCGGTTGGTATGGTGGCTGGAAACGCACAACCTACTGAATAACATCCAGTGCGGTTTTCGACGACGCCATTCAACAGTGGATCATCTTGTGTCCATGGTGACACAGATTATGAACGGATTTCTTAAAAACTGTCAAACAGTCGGAATATTTTTTGACCTCGAAAAGGCTTATGATACATGTTGGCGGGCAGGGTTGCTATGTACTCTGCACACCTGGAATATACGTGGACGCCTACCACTCTTCCTTCAGGAATTCTTGAAAGACCGCGTATTCCGAGTAAGGGTTGGCTCGGTTCCTTCGAACCTTTTTGTTCAAGAGAATGGTGTACCACAGGGATCGGTACTAAGTGTTACGTTGTTTGCTATTGCGATTAATTCTATCTCGAAATGTGTACCTCCGGAGGTCTCGTCATGCCTATTTGTAGACGACTTTGCCATCTACTGCACATCTCAGCGCACTCCGTTTTTACAGCGCCGTCTTCAGACCACCTTGGACAACCTTAAGGGTTGGAGTTTAAAAAACGACTTCCGATTCTCCGCTGAGATAACCACTTGTGTTAACTTCTGGCGTCAGCAGAGTCGACTACCTCAAAGGCTCCGGCTAGGCGCTGATCTACTACCTTTTGCGGATGAGACGAGGTTCCTTGGATTGATATTTGATAGAAAACTTAGTTGGTCGTCGCATATAGCACAACTGAAAGCACGATGTGACCGATCTTTAAATATCTTGCGGGTACTAAGTGGAAAATCGTGGGGAGCGGATCGTACAGTGTTATTGCGACTTTATCGCACCCTCATCCGTTCCAAATTAGATTATGGTAGTATCGTTTATGGCTCAGCTTGACCATCTGTGCTGAAGAGATTAGACACAGTCCATAATTGTGGCATATGTATAGCAGTTGGGGCATTTCCAACGAGCCGAGTTATAAGCCTGTATGCTGAGTTTGCAGAACCTCCTCTGCAGTACAGGCGCAACATGTTATTAGCCAATTATGGCTGTGGACTTAATTGCATGCCCACACATCCATCGTTTACGTCGTTCTTTAATACCTTCATGGACATGCGTTATAGGAACACTTCTATTAAACCAAAGCCACCTGGTTTTCGTTTCCGGGAGCTCCTTAGACATCTTGATACTGAAATGCCCAAGATGTATCCTAGGGGGGAGAGGACATACCCTCCTTGGTTGTGCAGAGCGTCCCCGGTTGAATTGGGCATGACTAAATATGATAAATCTACCATGTCTATGTCTAGTATCCGCACATGTTTTTTTAGAATTTTTATCGCAATATGAGGACCTTTTTGTAATTTATACTGATGGCTCCAAGAACTCAAATGGTGTTGGTTGTGCTTACGTGTGTGGAACCGAACCGTATACATTCGGATTCCACACTAGCACTTCCATTTTTACTGCAGAGCTTTATGCAATATACCGGGTCATTTTACACGTACATCGACGAAAGTTGGGGAACTGCTTAATCCTGAGTGATTCCCTCAGTGCACTTCAAAGCCTACGGCAGCTGTACAACTACCACCCTATTGTGCAGCGTATACAGGGTGCCCTCCACGTTTTACACGCTTCTGGCATTAACGTGGTGTGTGCATGGATCCCTGGTCATGTAGGCTTCCGGGGGAATGAAATGGCGGATTCAGCAGCCAAGACGGCTACCATGAAGCCCAGGTTTCGAGTACCATCTGTGACATCGGAAGACTTTAGGGCCGTATTGCGGAGAGCTGTGCAAACCTGCTGGCAGGAAGAGTGGTCCGCTCTCCGCAATAATATACTTAGATGTGTCAAAGAACTTCCGATTCCCTGGGTTACCTCCTGTCGGTCATCTCGTCGCGAGGAGGTGAGTTTGGCTCGGTTACGAATTGGGCACTGCTTTTTTACTCATTGTTTTCTTTTTAAAAAGGAGCCTTCTCCACTGTGTCCGTTTTGCAAAGAAGCGTTGTCTGTACGACACGTGCTGCTAGAGTGTTTTCACCTAGCAGACCTTAGGACGTCTCTGCAGCTGCCGGTCAGCTTTGCAGAAATACTAGCGGACGATAACGCAATAGTGGAGAAGGTCTTTAGATTCTTTTCTAGATTAGATTTTAGGATTTAACGAATAGAATTTATGGCTTTTTAGATTATATTTCTATTGTTTTTGTATTATTTTAACGCGTATGTTTTTTTGTAGGTTTTTGACATATTTATAGTGTTTTAGAGGAATTTATATCTGGCTTTTGCCATGACCAGTTTGTTTTAAAAGGGCACTGATGACCTCTGCAGTTGAGCGCCCTTATACTCATCATCATCATCATCATCCTCGAGTGACACTGTGTGCCGCCAGCCAATGGATGGATGACAGCCTCCTCGCAGAGGGTTGGGTACGAGGGAAGCTGTGCTGCGTGCTCACAGACACCGGGGCAGCAATGACCGTCATCAGACCCGACGTAGCCAGGGGTTCGCCGTCGAAAAAACCGAGCCGACAATACCAGCTAGTGACGGCATCGGATGACACCTTGCCCGTGGAGAGAGAAGCCCTGCTGCAGTAGACCTTGGACGGAGCGCCATGCATCAGTGGGTGTTCATCACAGAGGTTTCTGAGGAGCTGATACTGGGATTGGATGCCCTCAGGAGCCAAGAGGCGACGGTTTACTACAGCAGGAAGGTCCTGCGGCTCAATGGAGAAGAGGTCATACTCCGGCAACCCGAAGAACGCCTTGGAATCTGCAGGGTCATCTTGAAGGAGGACGTGGGACCCCGCGAGAAAGGAAAGGAGGTGGTAATGGCGGTGCGACTGGAAGGACAGCGAATGAAGAACATTGTTGCCGTGCTGAGAGGTGCCAGTGAGGCTGCTTAACCTAGTGGACATCGATCACGACATCCATGCCGGAAAGGAGATGGGGACGTGCGAGCCCGTGGTCATTGTGACAGCAATCTACAAGACACTGGAGCCGGTGCCAACGCAACACCTGGGGCCCCGGCTGGAAGGCTTACTGGAGAGGGCGGCCGATCACCTGACCGCAGAACAGCTCAAGGAGGTTGGACAACTGCTGAGACGATACCAGTGCGTCTTCAGCCAAGGCAGAAAAGAACTACTGCGTCACCCGGCGAGAGTTACTGGCGGTAGTAATTGCCTTGGAGCACTTCCACGGTTAGACATTCCACCTGAGGACTGACCACTCCGCCCTAACCTGGCTACTGAGCTTTAGAAACCTGGAAGGCCAGACAGCACGTGGGTTCAGAGGCTGCAGGAGTACGACTTCGCCTCTGAACATCGTAGAGGGAAGAACCATGGTAATGCAGACGCCATGTCCCAAAGACCCTGCCCAGAGGAGTGCGGCCAATGCACAAGAGTGGAAGAGAAGGAGCGTGCCGCAGCAGTCCGAGTAGTCACGGCAGTGCCTGCGGATGGCTGGGATAGCGCAGGCCTGAGGAGGGAGCAGCTGGTGGATGCAGACTTGGGACCAGTTTTGAGGAAAGCGGAGGCAGGGACAAGACCAACCTGGGAGGACATCGCACCGAGGACCGCCACCTATAAGTCGTACTGGGCCCAATGGGACTCGCTGAAGATCAGAGAGGGCATGCTGTTCCGGGTATGGGAATCACCCGATGGGAAGACGCAGAGACAACAGTTGGTACTTCCCCGAAGTAAGGTCCCGGAGGTCTTGGAGGAAGTGCACGCCGGTACTTCAGGACACCTGGGAGCAAACCGAACAATCGATAAACTTCAACAGCCATGGCAAGGACCGTACCGGGTGGTGAAGAGGACTAACGACGTGGTCTGCCGCATCCAAAAGGTGCCCTGAGGTAAGATGTTGGTGGTACACCTGGATCGTCTGGCCCGCTACGATGGAGCTGTTCGGGACGACCAGCCTTGAGGAGGGAGCAGTGTCGCGAACCCGTATCTACGATCGCGTGGCTTGTTTACACAAAATAAACTGATAGGAGGGCAATGTGTAAACCAAGAGCCCGCGGACAAAGATAACAGGCAGATAAGGGTCTGCTGAAACAAACAAACTGAGATAAATGGAAATTTCTAGTTATTTCTGGACTGATAGAGATTGTTCGCGTTCTTGTTTATTTGCGAATCATCTAGAAATTATCCCTGAAGTATTTAAAGAGGCAACAATTGGCCAAGAGGGAGTTGCGAGTTGTAAACAGAGTAAGCAGAGTCAGCTGTGTTGGTGTTGTAATGAGAGCTGTTTGTGATTATCATTGACCTTGGTGCTGTAATGTTGTTATGTGAGAATTGAACAGTATATTGCTATGGAAATAAAGAACATTTGGAATATCTGCAACTCGGCTTTTAATTCTACGAACCCACAAAGTCACATTATTAATACTAAAACTGTATACGTATACAAGTGTACTATATGTGTGCGATAAGAAGAGCTATTGGGTTCCAAGTCCTCATTCGGTAAGTTTCGTTTAACTCCGTAAACATACATGACAACTTTGAAATTTGAAATGTGCTACACACTGACATCTAGTGACTAACACGCTAAGCTTTATCATGTCTGCTATATTTTGTTTTGATCAATTTCGAGGTTAATTAGCTACCAGTTTACAACAATCATATGTTAAAATTAGAATTTTAGTTCGTGCTTTGTAACATATACATGTTATGAGACACATCAAAATGTATAAATAAAGTATATACATGAAGTCAAATTGATTACATACAATATACACAGTAAGCAGCTTTTCTGTGGTGTCATATGGTATTTGCATAGACTAATTTACTACAAGAAATGTCATAATATGAATATTACAGGTTTGTGAATGTACTATGCTCCCAGTGCTCATTTACATGGTTATACTTCTAAAAATTCATTAACCGTATAAAAATTGTGTGCATGCAAAAATTTCTTAACCATATTCTTAAAGTGTTTCAATGATGCAGCTTGTTTAAATGAATTTGGAAGTTTATTATATAACATTATCCCTTTGTAGTTAAAGCTTCTTTCATAAAGGTTCGTTTGGTGCGCTCAAATTGCCAGTTTATCCTTGTTACGAGTGTGGTGGTAATGTATATCAGTATTTACTTGAAAATAATTTAAATTTGTATGAACATTTGTGGATGTTACGGCTCTCGAAAGGGGACACATTATTATTCGTCTACCTCCATATAACTGTGATCTGAGTGCAACTGAGCTGGTGTGGGCAAAACTAAGGCATTTTTTCAGAGGATGCAACATAACTTGTGATGATGATGATAGATGTATTTGAGGGCGCACAACTGCGCGGTCATAAGCGCCCATAAACATGACCAGGCTAATAAATCCTAAAAAAGATCATCCCGAATAAAAGCACTACCCGTAAAACACAGACATGTCAAGAACTAAAAATTATAAGGATTAAAAAGGGGCCATGTATAAAATCCTTGTTAGATTCTAAAATTAAGGTTTAAAAACAATTTAAAAACCTTGGCCACCTCATTAGGGTCGTCCGCCAGAACCTCTGCCAAGCTGGCCCGCAGTTGGAGAGACCGGCGGAGACGTACCAGGTGATAACAGTCTAAAATAACGTGGCGGACCGAGAGCGGACCACCACAAAGCGGGCAGACCGGAGCAGGGCGCTTATTTAAAAGATGGCTGTGGCTAAAAACGCAGTGGCCGATACGTAGTCGAGCAAGAATCACCTCCTCTCGCCGGGATGTACGAGAGCAAGTGGCCCAGGGAAGCGGAAGCTCCTTCACCTCTCTAAGCCGGTTCTGACGGAGACCAGACCACTCGTCGTGCCAGCACAAGAGTACTGCTCTCCGCAAAACCAACCTGAAGTCCTCCGCAGTCACAAACGGAACAGTAACGCTGGGTCTTTTGGTAGCTACCTTAGCTGCCGAATCTGTTAATTCATTACCAATCAGTCCCGTGTGGCCAGGAACCCATCCACATGTCACGCTAACACCAGAGTCGCGTAAAATGTGGAGGGTGTCCTGGATACGTTGTACAATTGGATGGGAGCTGTACAACTTAGTAAGGCTTTGAAGGGCACTAAGAGAATCGCTAAGAATTAGGCAGTTACCCAGGTTCCGTCGATGTACAAATAAAACTGCTCGGTAGATTGCATACAGCTCAGCTATAAAAATGGATGTACTGCTACGAAAACCGAATGTAGAGGGTTCGGTTCCGTAGACAAATGCACAGCCGACTCCATCTGAACACTTGGAGCCATCAGTAAAAATTAAAACATGGTCATTAAAACGGGATAAAAATTCTAAAAAGCACGTACGGATACTACATGGAGCCATTGTGGATTTTGTGTACTGTGTCATTCCGAGGTCTACATGGGGAGTTCCATGCAGCCAAGGAGGGTACACTCTCTCGCCCTTACGAAAGAGCTTAGGGGGTTCGATGCTAAGCCTGCCAAGAAGCTCCCGGAAGCGATAACCAGGTGGCTTGGGATCACGAAGGGTGTGCCTATAACGCGCATCCAACGACTTATCAGTAAAAGGCGAAAACATTGGATGTGTAGGCATTGAAAGAAGTCCACAGCCATAATTAGCTAACAAAACATCTCGGCGGTATCGCAAGGGAGGTTCTGCAGATTCGGCGTAGAGGCTAATAACAGGGCTGGTTGGAAAGGCTCCGATTGCAATCCGTAGTCCACTATTATGGACAGTGTCTAATTTTTGCAGCACGGATTGACGTGCTGAGGCAAATACTATACAACCATAATCTAATTTGGAGCGAATCAGTGCGCGGTAGAGTCGCAGCAACACTGTGCGATCCGCTCCCCAAGATTTGCCGCTTAGTACTCGCATAAGATTAAGAGTACGGTCACATCGTGCTTTCAGCTGTGCTATGTGCGCGGACCAGCTAAGTTTTCTGTCGAATACCAGACCAAGGAATCTCGTCTCATCTGCAAAAGGCAGTATATGTGGACCCAATCGGAGTGTAGGTGGGAAATATCTCCGACGGCGCCAGAAGTTGATGCAGACGGTTTTCTCAGCAGAGAACCGGAAGCCATTTTCTGAGCTCCAATCATAAAGATTGTCTATGCACCGCTGTAACCGGCGCTCAAGAAAGAGAGTACGCTGAGACGTGCAGTAGACGGCAAAGTCGTCTACAAATAGGCATGACGAGACCCCTGGTGGAACACATTGCGATATAGAATTAATCGCAATAGCAAACAGCATCACACTTAGTACCGATCCCTGTGGTACACCGTTCTCTTGAACAAAAAGTTTCGAAAATACCGAGCCAACCCTTACTCGGAATACGCGGTCTTTCAAGAATTCCTGAAGGAAGAGTGGTAGGCGTCCACGTATATTCCAAGTGTGCAGAGTACGTAGCAACCCTGCCCGCCAACACGTATCATAAGCCTTTTCGAGGTCAAAAAATATTCCGACTGTTTGACAGTTTTTAAGAAAGCCGTTCATAATCTGTGTCGACATGGACACAAGATGATCCACTGTTGAACGGCGTCGTCGGAAACCGCACTGGATGTTATTCAGTAGGTTGTGCGTTTCCAGCCACCATACCAACCGCCCATTTATCATGCGTTCCATCACCTTGCACACGCAACTGGTGAGGGAAATAGGACGGTAGCTAGAAGGGAGGTGACGGTCCTTGCCAGCTTTCAAGATAGGTATAATGGTGGCTTCTCGCCACTTATCCGGAAACGTGGCATCAACCCAAACACGGTTATAGACCTCGAGCAGGAATGCCTTACCTTCAGGTGAGAGATGTTGTAACATTTGAACGTGGATTCCGTCCGGTCCTGGTGCTGTCAGTCGCGATGATGAAAGAGCGTGTTCTAACTCTGCCAAGGTGAAGAGGCGGTTATAATCTTCAAGGTTTCTGGAACTAAACACGAAACCATGAGATTCTACCTGAGTCTTAATTGACATAAACTCAGGAGCATAATTACATGAGCTAGACACCTGAGCGAAGGCACAGCCGAAGGTGTTAGCCACGACAAATGGATCAACAACAACTCCTGCTGGTGTTTTCAGACCAGCGATTGGCAAGTGGGTTGATTTTCCGGCCACGAGCCTTAACCTATCCCATACAACAGATGAAGGTGTCCATCTGTTAAAAGATGAGACAAAGTTGTTCCATGAGATCTTTTTGCTATCCTTAATTATTTGCCTAGACTGTGCACGCGCTTTCTTGTACTCAGTTAGATTACTTAGGGTAGGGTGTCGTTGAAATACCCGTAGAGCACGTCTACGAGCACGAATAGCATTCCGGCAGTCGTTGTTCCACCACGGGACAGAAAATCGACCGGGTTGGGTAGCCGAACGTGGAACAGACTGTTCCGCAGCGGAGAGAATTTTCTCGGTGAGATGATCGACTAGATCATTCACAGAATCGTGCTCGTTGTAATCAAAGACAGCCAACTGGGTGTAAAGGTTCCAGTTGGCACAATCAAAGCGCCATCTAGGGATACGTGAGGGAGACACATCGTGTGCTAAGAGACTAAGAAGACATGGGAAGTGGTCGCTGGAGTATAAATCAGAGATGACATTCCACTGTAATGAAACTGCTAACTGGGATGAACATACTGCCAAATCAATGTGCGAATAGGTGTTATAGGCGTCCGAAAGGAACGTTGGCTCTCCGGAATTTAGGAGAACCAAGTTATTGCTCTCCAAGAATTTTGCAATGAGGTGGCCTCTCGCACATGCCCTAGTTGAGCCCCATAGTGGGTGATGGGCATTAAAGTCTCCAACTATTAGAAATGGTGTTGAAAGTTGGGAAACCAGAACTTCAAGGTCAATTAACGAGAGGTCATCTGATGGCGGGACATATACATTGCAAATGCAAAATTCGATTGATGGCAGCTTGATCCTTACAGCCACAGATTGTATATCAGATTGCAGCTGTACCGGATCTACAAAGATGTCGTCCCTGAGGAGCAGCATAGTGCCCCCGTGCGCAGGAATGCCCTCTTCTGTGTCAATATCACACCGTAGTGATGTGTAGCGTCGGATGTTAAACTTGTCTTGCGGTCGTAGCTTAGTCTCTTGTAAGCATACCACCAGGGGGTTATGCTTGCCGATCAAAAGTTCCAGCTCTGGTCGATGTGTTCTTAAACCCCGCATGTTCCATTGAAGGATAGCCATTGGAACTATGGAGATAGGTTGTAAAAGTTGGTCTACATCAAGACGACTTTAACGGTGGCCGAATCAACTTACCCTTTTTCTTCGGTGTAGGGCTAACACCTTTTTCGTCCTGTTTATCCTGTCGCTTTTTTGTTGCCGTTCTCTGGTCAGTATCCTCTTGGTCCATCTCTTCGGCGGAGGAAGCCCCTTTCCCTAAAGAGAACTTAGGTTCGAGGGCTTCAAATTTATTGGACACAGAGATCGACGAAGATGACAGTCGTCGATCCGATTCATCACCAGAAAGCTCTTCAGAAGAAGAGCTTCGGGATGTCCTAGAGGTTTTCTTCTTCCTGGGGATACGGGTCGAATCTTTAAGGAAATCTTCCCTCTGATAACTGGTCTTAAATACTTTAGGCGGCGGATCGTATATTACAGGCTTGTCATGTTTAGAGGTAGAAGTCGACGGTTTGGCTTCGGACGGGGCTGAGGTTTTAGATTGCTTCGTCCGTTGAGGCGATGTATTTGCCGACGCTGCTGATGAGTTTGTGGACTTCCGTACTTGTGTCGGAACAATAACTCTATCGGAGATGGTAGCCTCACCTGAACCGCAGCTTTCTAGGAACGGGTTTAGCTACCACAGAGCTATAAGTACCGGACCTAGGGATGGAGGGCAGGCGCGTACGCAGGAGCTTCCGGGCGTCCGAGAAGGATACCTTCTCCTTAACCCGGATCTCCTGTATAGCCTTTTCTTCCACAAAGCGTGGGCAGCTTTTGGAGCTAGATGGATGCTCCCCGGCGCAGTTTATACATTTAGTGGGCGAGGAGCACTCACCCTCATGTAAAGCCAAACTACAGTTAACGCATGCTGCAGCTCCGTTACACAGTTGACTAGTGTGACCATAACGCTGACACTTGTAGCACCGCAGGGGGTTTGGTATATAGGGCCTAACCTCAATACTCTCATATCCTGCCCTTATCTTTTGAGGAAGATCTACCCTATCAAAAGTAAGGAACAGGGTACGAGTAGGCAACAATTCCCCACGTTCTCTGCGCTGCACTCGGTACACACAAGTAACTCCTTGGTCTTTCAGGTTCTCCTGAATCTCCTCGTTGGACATACCGTCCAACGCACGGGTGCTTACCACCCCGCGCGAGGAGTTCAGGGTCTTATGTATAGTAACGGCTATAGGATAACTGCCTAGCATGCTCGCCTTCAGTAATGATGCTGCCTGGGAGCTAGAATGCGCCTCAACCAGGAGCGTGACGTTTCGCGATCGTGTGCATGACTTGACAGGACCAGCAATTTTGTCTAAGCCCCTTTGGATCGTAAAAGGGTTCACTGTCGTAAACTTCTGGCCTTCTTCTGTACGACTAACCACCAAGTAGCGAGGACCACAAGACTCGACTACTTCTTTTCCATTTCTACCACAATTTGGATTGGTTTTGGATTTAGGGTTTAACATGAAAGTTGGCATAAATTTCATCCCCCAGTACTCCCCACCCACCACGGAGCCCAACAAGGGGTCATCCCAGTGGGATGACAGGGCTATACAGGGGATATAGCGGGCGCGCCGTCCCACTCACCCTGGAGTTCAGTGTAACACCTAGTCCTGGCCGATTGACTAGAGGTGGGTTAGTCCCTAGCCTCCCGTTTAGGCGAAGCAGAAGCCAAAGTAGTGTATTAGAAATGCGTACCCTCCCCGAATTCAGAAAAACACTGTTACGAGCTCAGATACACATCCCTCAACCACCAGGACTAACCTTTCCACCGACACGGGTCTCCACGCACGGCCTACACGTGGGTGGGCCTGTTGACCGTCTCCCTCAACCACGAAGAGGAGCCCACACGAGGGAGACTGTTGGCTCGGGACCCCGGGATCGCCAATACCCATACCTACCGAAGTAGGCCCCTGGGGGGCATAACTTGTGATATCTTCGCTTATCTTACATGCTATTTTGCTGAACTGTGTTTTTCAAGGTTGACCACACTGCAGAAACAAAAGAGCATTAGCTCTCGCTTTTTCCCCTCTGCCCGCACCACACTGTAAATCCAGCTCTCAACTTACCTTGCATGTACTGTACTGCTTTAAGACAAGGGGAACCAGTATCATGAATGCATTATTGTGATAGCTTCTTACATCAGTGATGGTTTAATGGATCTGCAGCTTCTGTTCTTTCCCAATGAGGCACTGTTCCACCTCAGTGGTTATGTCAACACTCATAACATTCGGTACTGTGCCTCTGAAAATCCACATTGTATTCAAGAAATCTCTCATTATAGGAGTTTGGTGTACTTTTAGCACTAGATGCATAATTGGTTCAATATTCTTTGAGCAGAGTGTAAATGAGGAGAGGTACCGAAATTACATTTTGACCCCATTTGATCATGAATTGATAGAAGAAGAGAAATCATATGGTTGGTTTCAACAACAATCTGCTACTGCCCATACTGTAGAGGAGTCCATGAATAAAATTAGGAAGTGTCTGAAGAGTGTATAGTGCTGGTGTATGGCCCTCATGCTACCCTGATCTAACAGTGTGATTTTTACTTTGGGGTAATCTGAAAGACAAAGTTTATGAGATAGATCCTCATACATTGGAAGAACTAAAACAAAACATTAGAAATGAAATCAGAAATATTACAGTGGCCCAGCTTAATCATGTGAATCAGAATGTGTTCTCCCAATATAATGCTTGTTTAGCTGAGGGTGGATGACATTTCCAGCATCTTCTATAAGGTAAGAGTGTTATACATGCTTTACACGTGGAATTTATGTAGGAACAAAGCCTGTTTTGGCACACCCATTTGTGCATAGGCAAAATGCCAATAGTTAGGTTTTAAATGAAGAACCCTGTCTTAGATTGTTTTAAGCTTTAAACCAATATTCCTTTCTATAATTCTCGAAAATGTTTTTAAGAATCTTTATGCCACTTCGAAATACTTTTTGCAGTAATATTACTATAGCATGTTTTTGTCTTATATTACTGGTATTTTAATACAAAGAAGTTTGGTTAATAACCTTAATACAAGTGAGAAGCACTTCATTTGCAAAACCTATGATAAAATACTTGTTGGAGGAGGGGAATGTATAATGTCTTATGGAAGGCAATACAAGTATTGTTCTGCTTATAGATAAGGAATAAAATTTGACTGGGTTCCCTAAAGCTGTAACCTAAGCTATTAAATATGTAATAAGAGCATCACATTTATTGGTTAATACCTTCCAATTATGTTACTTTGTAAAAGTTCTTACCTTGGAAATGTACTGCCAATCAGTCTTACAATCAGTCTGTAAACATATTCGTTATGACCAAGTAAACTTTAAACTTGATTCTCTTGTACAATGGATTTTCATCTCGTCAATTACATTTATCCAAAAGAACTACTTGCAAGATGTCAGAACAGATAGTATTGCATATATTTACTTTTCAGCCAATGGAGGAGTTACATGTGCTCTAGCTAACCATTATACAGGATACATATGTAAAACAGGATAACAGTGCCACGAATAGGCACCAGTAGCCTGCCTCTGAAGTGTAGGTGGTAGCGTGTCTGCCTCATGTTCAAGAGGTGCCGAATTCGAATCTCGGACAGGGTGAGTTATGTGGATAAGGTTTTCTTCTAGAGTTTTGCCTTATCCCGATAGATGAATGCTGAATAACCCCAAGCTCTATGGATCCTGGACTCATTTGAGCATCATTTCACCCATTTCATTCTTCATGCGATATGACTTAACATTGGAGGATTTAAATTAAAAAATGATGATGACCTTTTTTTTTGTTGTAATTTACGTCCTCCAACATTAAGTCATATCGGACGGTGAATGAATTGGGTGAAATGATGCTCAAATGAGTCCAGGGTCCAGGAAGCTTACAGTTACTGACATTCATCTTGAAGGATAAGGGAAAACCCTGGAAAAAACTTTATCCAGGTAACTCACCCTGACCAACATTCGAACTCAGGACCTCTTGAACGTGAGGCAGACACGCTACCATCTACACTATCGAGGTGGGCTGATGATGATGATGATCATGATCATGATCATGATCATGATGAGCATGATGAGCATTTCAGAAAAACAGGAAGACAAGTCAGCAGTAGCATTTCACTTTTGGAATGAAAACCATAACCTTGACTCAAATCCAATGTTATTAAAAGGTGTGATAAACCATAGTAAACAGACAGATGGCTGTGGTTTAATAGCAAACTGACGGGTGGCAGAACATCCTAATATGGAAATATAAAGACAGAGTAATAAACTTTGAAATCTTACCAGTCAATAATGTGATAAAAAAAGTTCATTGTTCCACCTCCAGAGAAAAGACTGCAGGCAACAATAGCTACAATAACAGGAGACAAACTGGTATTCGAAGTTGAAAATTGAAGCAATAACTCCTGAAACAAGTTTCTCAAAAAATCAAAATGTAAGTGATACAGTGTGAAAAACTGACTAAAAATATTACAATAAAATTTAATAATTGTGACAAATTTCACTTATCTGTATGAAAAATTATAAATTCTTCAGACTGAAGAAAAGACTGTGTATAGTTTTTTAGCTAATTGATGGAAATTATCATTTCTTCACACTAGCCTTATATAGGCTAAGGTCTTTGATAGAGTCAACATGAAAAATTCAATGCCATGGCCGAGATTTGAACCACGGATCTCCTGGTTTCCATCTAATTGCTCTAACCCATTAAGCTACCATGGCCAACTTGCCGTCACGGCATTAAATTCTCCATTTGACTCGTATATTTCGCTGGTAGACCACTAGGGGCTCTCGCATTCGAGATACACCGTTTGTGGTGACTTACTGTCATATACGGCTAGTGTGTAGAAATGATTAATTTCCATCAATTAACTAAAAAATAATAAGAGTTAAATGATGATGCCTGGGACTTGTACTTATGATAGTAAGTCGCCACAAACATTGTATCTCAATGCAAGAACCTCAAGTGGTCTACCGGGGAAATATATGAGTCAAATGGAGAATTTAATGTCGTGATGGCAAGTTGGCCATGGTAGCTTAATGGGTCAGAGCGACTGGACGGAAACCAGGAGATCCGTGGTTCAAATCCCGGCCATGGCATTGAATTTTTCCTGTTGACTCTATCTATCAAAGATTACAAATAGTTTTATTAATTAATTTGGATGTCACTGTTATTAAATTCATCCATACACACGTAACACAATCTTCTGTTTGAAATTTTTTAAGCATGTCTTTTATGGGAGGGAATAACTTTAGCACCTAACTGTTATACCAATTCAGTGATGATTGACTGTCAGTCACATTGATATTTTGTTTTTTGAGGAACAACATACTTTATGATGCTTGAGCATAACTAAATGATGACTGATTGTTAGATGCACTGATAGTTTGTTGAGCTTGTGAGATGGTAGAATTCACATTGTTTAGGTTAGACAACTCAGAAACCAAGTATAAACAACAGATTCAGATTTATTAAGCAACAAACTCCATATATGTCAAACATTGTCATATTTACAGTATATGAGAAAAGTTTAAGGAATAACACTTGCACCTTGGTGAAATACAGATGCCCAGCATTTGCCTTAACGACTGAGGGAAACCCCAGAAATTATCTCAGTCAATTATACAATTGCATTAGATTTCTATATACATTATATTTACAACTGAGGTGATTACTAAAATATAGGTACTAGTAGGTATTAAAATATTGTCACCCAATTATCGAAAAGCACGACCAACTGACAGCTGAGTAGGGGACCAGAGGCATTTAGGCCACGCCTGCCCATTTATCTCATGTCACTAACTGAGGGGATGATTAGGGAAGTGTCACTGGTCGCTGGCCACCTCTTTCCCCTTCATACTGGCATCTGGAACATTCAGGATTATTTTCTGAACCGCGAGACTTCTAGAAACAGCGATCTCCCTATATAAGGTCTGCAGTGGGCAAGTCAGTTCTGTTCTTGGCGAGCAGCCATAGGAGCGCCGTGCTAGTGGACGGACTGGAAGACTGTGTACGTGTATCAGAGGATTTTTACGTAAATGTGAGTGTAGAGTGGACCTGTGACAGACGAACTGGTGAATTGTAATTGTGTGCGCTATGTAATTCTATGTAATTGGCAAGTGTTCCAACTGTAATTCGGTGGAAATAAAGAACATTTTGAGTTTGTGCAATTGGAATTTAAATTTCACAAACCCACAAAGTCACATCTGGTGTCAGGAGTGGAATGACAACATCACCGAACTTCACAGCCATGGACGCGGCATTGGAAAAGATTTTGGAGAAGATGTTGGAAATGAAGGCTGAACTGACCTCGGAAATGAAAGCGGCAAATAATATCCTGGCCGTGGAACTGACAGAAATAAAGACGGCGAATGACAACTTCGCTGCGAAAACAGAAGCGGCGAATAACAACCTGGCCGCGGAACTGAAGGAAATGAAGACGGCAAATAACAACCTGGCCTCGGAACTGAAGGAAATGAAGACGGCAAATAACAACCTGGCCGTGGAACTGAAGGAAATAAAGACCGAATTGACCACGGAAATTAAAGCGGCAAACGAGGTCCTCGCCGCAAAATTTGAAGAGCAGTTGGCCGACGTAAAGGAGGACGTCACCATCGAAGACCTGGCGAGCCGAGTAAACGAGCTGGAGGGAAAGGCCGACAGCAGCACAAAGTCCCTGAACGCCATGGTGGAGGACGTCGTCGGCAGGAGGTTAAAGGATTTGAAGGTTGACGCACCGGCACGCGACACATCTGCGCGCGTCAAACCTCCTAAATACGACGGCGCGACAACTTTCGAAGTCCTCCGCCGCCAATTTGACGCAGTGGCCAAGCACAACAAATGGTCACCAGAGGAGGAGGCCACACAGTTAATAGCCAGCCTCCAGGGACGGGCCGCGGAAGTCCTGAACGCGGTACAGACAACGGTGGCGCCCAAGGACATCTGGGAGGCCCTGGAGAATCGTTTTGGAAACCACCGCTTAGCCGCAGCGTACCGCAGCCAGCTAAAGGCAAGGACACAGCAGCCAGGGGAGACGCTGCAGAAGTTCGCCCTGGCAGTTGAACAACTGGCTAGCAAGGCCCTAGTCGACCTCCCACCAGAGTTCGTATCCCGGGAAGCTGCCTACATATTCGTTGACGGGATACGAGACACGGAGATTCGTCAGCGCCTAATGCGCGGCGATTATGAAACCATCCACAAGGCGTTAACGGCAGCACTAAGGATGGAGGTGGCCAAGGTAAAAGCTATCCCGACGTCGAGAACGAGGAGTGTCCGCTACACCGGAGACAAAAGACCAGCCGAGGGACGCCGGCGAAGACCCAGTGGCCTGTGTTGGGGGTGTGGACAGCCCGGACACCTGGAGAGAGTCTGCCCACACCAGGAAGAGCAGCCGGAAAACGAGTAAGGGCCGTCGTGGAGAGGGGCACGTCGGCGCCATCACCACCATCCCCTCGAGTGACACTGCGCGCCGTCAGCCGGCGTATGGATGACAGCCTCATCGCGGACGGTTGGGTGAGAGGGAAGCCGTGCCGCGTGATGGTGGACACCGGGGTAGCCGTGACCATCATCAGACCTGACGTGGCGAAGGGTTTGCCGACAAGGAAGCCGAGCCGACCATACCAGCTTGTCACGGCATCGGGTGACACCTTGCCTGTGGAGAAGGAGGTCCTGCTAAAGTTGACCTTGGGAAGGAGTGCCGTACGTTTATGGGTGTTCGTCGCGAAGGTGGCTGATGATGTGATACTGGGTTTGGATGCCCTCAGGAGCCACGAGGCGACGGTCGACATCAGCAGGAAGGTCCTGCGGCTCAATGGAGAAGAGGTGATTCTCCGGCAACCCGATGAGCACCTTGGAATCTGCAGGGTCATCTTGAAGGAAGACCTGGTGGTCCCCGCGGGAAGCGAGGTGTGGTGACGGCGCAACTGGAAGGCCAGAGAACCAGGAACATGATGCTGGACCAGAAGACGCCTGTACACGGACTATATGTAGCCAGGGCATTCTTGCCGTGCCGAGAGGAGGTGCCAGTGAGACTGCTAAATCCAACAGACACCAATCACGACGTCCAGGCTGGGACGGAGTTGGGAACGTGCGAGCCCGTGGTAAGCGTAACAGCAATCGACAAGACACAGGAGCCGGTGCCGACGCAACACCTGGGGCCCCGGCTAGAAGGCCTACTGGAGAGGGCGGCCGACCACCTGACCGCAGAACAGCTGGAGAAAGTTCGACAACTGCTGAGACGATACCAGCGCGTCTTCAGCCAAGGTGATAGTGACTATGGCCACACGGACAAAGTGCATCACCGCATCGACAGTGGGAACGCCCGGCCTATTCGGCAACCACCTAGACGCGTTCCGCTGGCGAAGCGAGGGGCTGTACGAGACATGCTGGAGGACATGAGATCCAGGGGAGTGATTGAAGAGTCTGACAGCCCTTGGTGTTTTCCTGTATTCTTGGTGACAAAGAAGAACGGCGAGCTACGCTTCTACGTAGACTACAGGAAGTTGAACGCTGTCACCCGGAAGGACCGTTTCCGCTTACCCCGGATTGACGGCACCCTGGACACGCTAGCTGGTGCACAGTGGTTCTCGACCCTGGACCTGAAGTCGGGCTACTGGCTGGTAGCTCTAGACCTGAGAGACAAGGAGAAGACCGCATTCTCGACAGGCCAAGAGCTCTGGCAGTTCACAGTTATGCCCTTTGGTCTCTGTAACGCACCAGCTACCTTCCAACGCCTGATGGAGTCAGTGATGAGAGGACTGACTTACGATGCCTGCCTGCTATACCTGGACGACATCATCATCGTCGGTAAGACTTTTGAAGATCATCTCGAGAATCTGAGTAAGGTGCTACAGAGATTGCAGGCGACCAACTAGAAGCTGAACGCGAAGAAGTGCCAGCTCTTCCGCAAGGAAGTGAACTACTTGGGCCACATAGTCTCAGCAACCGGAGTGGCTACAGACCCGGAGAAGACACAGGCTGTGAGAGACTGTCCTCGCGCAAATGATAAGAAAGAGTTACGCAGTTTCCTGGGGCTGTGCAGTTATTACCGACGCTTCATAAAGGGGTTCTCTAACATCGCCAAACCCCTCACCCGCCTGACAGAGGAACACCGGCCTTATGTGTGGACGGAGGACGCCGAAGACGCTTTCCAGCACCTGAAGAAGACCTTGTGCACTGCTCCAATCTTGGGTTTTCCAAAACCAGGTGGCGCCTTCATCATGGACACCGACGCCAGCGACCATTGCATTGGAGGCGTCCTGTTGCAGATCCAGGATGGCCATGGGCGGGTGATAGCCTACTACAGCAAGACGCTATCCAAGGCAGAGAAGAACTACTGCGTAACCCGGCGAGAATTATGGCGGTAGTAAAGACCTTGGAGCACTTCCACAAGTACCTGTACGGTCAGCCATTCCACATGAGAACTGACCATTCCGCCCTAACCTGGCTACTGAGCTTTAAGAACCTGGAAGGCCAGACGGCACGTTGGGTCCAGAGGCTGCAGGAGTACGACTTCACCTCGGAACATCGCAGAGGGAAGAGCCACGGTAACGCAGACGCTGTTTCCCAAAGACCCTGTCCAGAAGAGTGCGGCCAATGCACAAGAGTGGAAGAGAAGGAGCGTGCCGCAGCAGTCCGAGTAGTCACGGCAGTGCCTGCGGACGGCTGGGATAGCGCAGGCCTGAGGAGGGACCAGCTGGCGGACGTAGACTTGGGGCCACTCTTGAGGGAGGTGGAGGCAGGGACAAGACCAACCTGGGAGGACATCGCACCGAGGAGCGCCACCTACAAGTCGTACTGGGCCCAATGGGACTCGTTGAAGATCAGAGAGGGCTTGCTGTTCCGGGTATGGGAATCACCCGATGGGAAGACGCAGAGAGAACAGTTGGTACTCCCCCGGAGTAAGGTCCCGGAAGTCTTGGAGGAAGTGCACGCCGGTGCTTCAGGAGGACACCTGGGAGCGAACCGAACGATTGACAAACTACGGCAGCGCTACTACTGGCTGAGGCTCCGAGCAGACGCTGAGAGATGGTGCCGTCAGTGTCACGTGTGCGCGGCGAGTCGCGGCCCCCAGACTAGGAGCCGGGCTCGCATGCAGTAGTACAACGTCGGAGCGCCATTCGAACGGATCGCCGTTGACATTGCTGGACCGTTCCCAGTGCCCAATCGAGGCAACAAGTACCTGATGGTGTTCGTAGACTACTTCACCAAGTGGCCGGAGGTGTATGCCATCCCGAACCAAGAGGCAAAGACAATCACAGACTGCCTCGTGAAGCAAGTGTTCTGCCGATTTGGGGTGCCGTTGGTGCTCCACAGCGACCAGGGCACCAATTTTGAGTCCAATCTGATTGAGGCACTAGCAAGACTTGGGGTTAACAAGACCCGCACAACACCTCTACGTCCCCAGTCAGATGGCATGTTCAAAAGGTACATCAAGACCTTAGAGGAACACCTGAGGAAAGTCGTGGCCAGCCATCAGCGAGACTGGGACGTCAAGGTGCCACTGTTCTTGTTGGCCTACCGCTCGTCTACACATGACATAACTGGGATGATGCCAGCCAGCTTAATGTTCGGCCGAGAGTTACACCTCCCTTGTGACCTGGCTTTTGGAAGCCCTCCACAAGTGAAACAGCCAGCGACCGAGTATGTGGAGAACCTGGTGGACCACCTCCACGACATGCACGAGATGGCTCGCCAGAGCATCCAGAAGGCGAGCAACCGCATGAAGACCCGATACGACTGGCAAGCCAACAGCCAAGGGTTCCAGCAAGGTGACCTGGTCTGGTTGTACCGCCCTACCCAGACCAAGGGACGCTGTCCGAAGCTTCAGCAGCCAAGGCAAGGACCGTACCGGGTGGTGAAGAGGATTAACGACGTGGTCTACCACATCCAGAAGGTGCCCCGAGGAAAGATGTTGGTGGTAAACCTGGATCGCCTAGCCCGCTACGATGGTGCTGTTCGGGACGACCAGCTTTGAGGAGGGAGCAGTGTCACCCAATTATTGGAAAGCATGACCAACTGACAGCTGAGTAGGGGACCAGAGGCATTCAGGCCACGCCTACCCATTTATCTCATGTCACTAACTGAGGGGATGATTATTGAAGTGTCACTGGTCGCTGGCCCCCTCTTTCCCCTCCCCCCTGGTGTCTGGAACATTTGGGATTTTTTTCTGAACCGCGAGACTTCTAGAAACAGCGATCACCCTATATAAGGCCTGCAGTGGGCGAGTCAGTTCAGCTCTTGGCGAGCAGCCATAGGAGCGCCGTGCTAGTGGACGGACTGGAAGACTGTGTACGTGTATCAGAGGAATTTTACGTAAATGTGAGTGTAGAGTGGACCTGTGACAGACGAACTGGTGAATTGTAATTGTGTGCGCTACATAATTCTATGTAATCGGCAAGTGTTCCAACTGTAATTCGGTGGAAATACCGAACATTTTGAGTTTGTGCAATTGGACTTTTAATTTCACGAACCCACTAAGTCACAATATAGATGATGTGGATTACAGTCTTTGTCTTGAGTTGTGAAAATACACTTAAGTATTGGTAATCAGTGTCAAACAAGATAAATCACCAGTTTAGCTTAATAATAATAACCAGAAATAATGGACATTAACAATCAAGACTTCCACTCTTTGTCTCTTATTTCCTACTTTTATGTTTTACTGTTGCAAAATATTTGAAAACACTGATTCTTTCCAAACAGGTCTCAAGTTTTTAATTCGTCTCTGCAGTGATCTGGGAATGAAAGAAGCCACAGAATATGCAATGGAATTGAAGAAAGCAGAGAAGGCAAAGGAAGTGAGAGAGAGAATTGGTAGCAGCAGATCAGGTAAATATATCTGTTTGTGGGTGTGTTCTCTTCTGCAGAACATCTAAAAACATTTACTTTCTTGGAAGTGTTGAAAACAGTGTTGTTATGATAAATTAACTTTAAAGAGAGTCGATTAAAGACACTAGACAACACTTACTTTTAAATTTTTCCGGAACTAGTTTCAGAGGCTTTGCCTCTATCATCGGCCGGCTCTCGACTGATTCTCGTTGGTGTAGCTGACGATACCTTGTCACAGGTCTCCTCTGGTGGCGGCTCAAGGAACTTGCTGAACAAATCCTTCTGGGGGATGTCGAAATTGAATACTTTGTTCCTATTTTTTGAAATGAAGATTTGTTCCCATGTGGATAGTTCTTGTTTTCCTGATGTATGTTTCAGTAGTTTTGGTTCTGGATTTATGTTGTGGTTTTTTTCCCAAAAATGTGTGGCAACTGCTGATTTTTCTAATTGTTTATATTTTATGTTTCTAAAGTGTTCCTTTGCTCTTGTTTCTAAATTTCTTTTTGTTTTTCCAATATAAATTTGACTACAGTCATTACATTCAATTTGATATATACCAGATTTTTTGTTTGATGGAATGGCATCTTTGATGTTTGAGCAAATTAGGTTTTTTAAGGAGAAATGTTTGACTGGTGCTAGTTGAATATTTTGTTTTTTGAAGACTTTTTTGAATTTATCAAAGGCCCATGGATGGTAAGTGAATTTTTTGAAAATCAAATTAGTTTCTGTAGATGAGAGAGTTGTGGTTTCCTTTAGTAGCTTCTTCTTTTTTGCTAAGCTCACTTTTTTGTCCACTAATGATTTGGGAAAGTTATTTTTTTGTGCTATTTCAATTATTTTGTTGTATTCTGTTTTGTATTCTTCTGCTGTGAGAGGGATGTTTACCAGTCTGTGTGCTAAACTATTGAAGATTGCCTGTTTGCATTAAGGATACTGAACTAAAAGAAGAGGACACACTAGTCTCATTTGATGTTAAATCACTGTTTCCCAGCATACCAGTTAATCAACTCCCACCGTTGATAGAAAAATGGCTTAAATCACTTGGAATGGCATCATCTGAAATTTCAGACTACATTGAACTAACCAAATTATGCATAGAACAAAATTTCTTCCAGTTTCAAACAAAATATTATCACCAAACTTCAGGGTTAGCAATGGGCAACCCACTATCACCCTTCCTGGCCGATCTGTACATGAGTGCATTAGAAATAAGGATCAACAAAGGTTTCCCTTGGATGTTCAAACTCTGGCAACGATATGTAGATGACATCTTTGCAATAGTACCAAAAAAACACATCATTGAAGATTGCCTGTTTGCATTAAGGATACTGAACTAAAAGAAGAGGACACACTAGTCTCATTTGATGTTAAATCACTGTTTCCCAGCATACCAGTTAATCAACTCCCACCGTTGATAGAAAAATGGCTTAAATCACTTGGAATGGCATCATCTGAAATTTCAGACTACATTGAACTAACCAAATTATGCATAGAACAAAATTTCTTCCAGTTTCAAACAAAATATTATCACCAAACTTCAGGGTTAGCAATGGGCAACCCACTATCACCCTTCCTGGCCGATCTGTACATGAGTGCATTAGAAATAAGGATCAACAAAGGTTTCCCTTGGATGTTCAAACTCTGGCAACGATATGTAGATGACATCTTTGCAATAGTACCAAAAAAACACATCAGTGATGCACTAAAACTTTTAAATATCCAAGAAAAAAGCATCAAATTCACTGTAGAAATAGAAAAAGACGAGCATTTACCATTTTTGGATCTAAAAATAATGAGGAATAAAAACAGACTAAACTTTGGCATTTACAGAAAACCAACACAGACAGACAACTACATAAAAGCTAATGGCTACAACCCAAGATCCCACAAACAGGCAATCTTCAATAGTTTAGCACACAGACTGGTAAACATCCCTCTCACAGCAGAAGAATACAAAACAGAATACAACAAAATAATTGAAATAGCACAAAAAAATAACTTTCCCAAATCATTAGTGGACAAAAAAGTGAGCTTAGCAAAAAAGAAGAAGCTACTAAAGGAAACCACAACTCTCTCATCTACAGAAACTAATTTGATTTTCAAAAAATTCACTTACCATCCATGGGCCTTTGATAAATTCAAAAAAGTCTTCAAAAAACAAAATATTCAACTAGCACCAGTCAAACATTTCTCCTTAAAAAACCTAATTTGCTCAAACATCAAAGATGCCATTCCATCAAACAAAAAATCTGGTATATATCAAATTGAATGTAATGACTGTAGTCAAATTTATATTGGAAAAACAAAAAGAAATTTAGAAACAAGAGCAAAGGAACACTTTAGAAACATAAAATATAAACAATTAGAAAAATCAGCAGTTGCCACACATTTTTGGGAAAAAAACCACAACATAAATCCAGAACCAAAACTACTGAAACATACATCAGGAAAACAAGAACTATCCACATGGGAACAAATCTTCATTTCAAAAAATAGGAACAAAGTATTCAATTTCGACATCCCCCAGAAGGATTTGTTCAGCAAGTTCCTTGAGCCGCCACCAGAGGAGACCTGTGACAAGGTATCGTCAGCTACACCAACGAGAATCAGTCGAGAGCCGGCCGATGATAGAGGCAAAGCCTCTGAAACTAGTTCCGGAAAAATTTAAAAGTAAGTGTTGTCTAGTGTCTTTAATCGACTCTCTTTAAAGTTAATCTAAAAACATGTTTTGGTCTTTGTATTCTCACTATTGCTTACCTGTAATAAGTAAAATATTGTGTTTTAGACATAAATTTGTCATTTAGATGTCACAGATTTGCAATACCAGTTTTGGAAGCACCCTGAATCCATAAAAAAGACATTTTTACTTTTCTTCCACCTACTTACAGTAAGAGGAAGTATTATATTACATCCAAAAATTTGAAGTTATATATGACCAGAAGTACATATTTTGAGGGGCCCTGAATGCAAGAAGAAAGGCATATTGTAATGTTTCATGTAACTTACGCTATTGGTACTTACAGTGAACGTCATTTGGTGTTTCTGCCCAAAGGGGAAACGTGCAGGAACTGGAAGGGAAACTAAGGGGGTAGCTCTAGCGTTACTTTGATAAGGGAGGCTAAGGATGTGGTGAAGAATTATCCTAAAGAAGTGACATGTAGTTCTGGTATAAATAATGTTTAATCTACGTAAATAAATGTACTAATTACATGAGAATGAAGGTTAGTCATTTAAGACAGCTATTAGCTTTATCTTTATGAATGTTACTGGTGTGCTAGGTTCCATCATTGAAGATAGCCAAAGTGGTCATTAAACAGTTTAGTGGCACAGGTTTATCTTAGCACATGCATGTCTGTTCTAAGGCAAATTCCCGGCAGGGTTGGGGATTAAATATTTAACTCCTAGCTGATAAAGTGGCTGATTAAAGCTTTTGTCAGCAGACATCAGCTAGGGTACCAACAAATGTGCGACTAGTAAGCATGATTATGCATGATTGGAGGAATTTAGTAACAGTGACATCAAAATTAATTGAAAAAACTATTTGTAGTCGGTTTTTTGACACTTCATCACTTACATTTTTATATTATTGAGGGATTAGTTTCAGAAGCCATTGCATCCATTTTCAACCTCTATCCAACTGGTTGATGAAAATGGATGCGACAGCTTTCGAAACTAGTCCCTCAGTAATATAAAAAGGTGACAAAGTGTCAAAAAACCGACTGCAAATAGTTTTTTAAATAAGCGTGATTCTCAAAGAATGGCACATCTGTTAACGTAACATGAGACATAACATCTTCTGTGAAATGGCTTTCATGTATACTGACAGGAAGTTGCCTCTCTGGGCTTCACTGCTTTATCTTCTGAATATTGAAATTTTATAAATTTACTCCTGTCATAAACCTACAAATATTATTGTCACAGTATAAGTGTGTGTGTGTGTGAATGTGAATGTGAGAACAGCATAAACAAAGGATAAATATCAAACTTAATATATAAATTCAGTATTTAAAGATGCAAACAAAGATTTTCAAAAAAGCCCTCATTTCAAAGTATCCATTACACGGAAAAATGTTTCTGTATTTTTTATTTTCTCAAAAACTGACTCTAATTATGCTGTCTTGCAACACTTTCCCAGTTTTGATGAAAATAGGCTACTTATGGGAAGCAAACGTGCTGATTTCAAAAATGATAACAGTTTTCATGTAATATGTACCATTTTTATAAAATTTGATACTTTTAGTAAATTGGACACTATATAATTGCAATACAGTAAAACCTTGTTAATCCAGACCCCTTTAAATCGGATTTCGCTTAATCCAGACAAGCATCCTTAAAAAATCTGTAAATTGCTAGCTTAAATTGTAGTACTGTACGAGGGCTGTTCAATAAAGAATGATCACAATTTTTTTTGACAGTGTACATTTACTCATCCTCATAATTTTGATGGTCCTCAAAATAGTCTCTCCTGAATGCGATGCACTTGTCCCAGCATTTCTGTCTATCTTCAAAGACATGCTGAAAACCATTTTTTGAGAGATCCTTCAAAATTGCCTCCGCAGCCTTCATCACTGCTTCTGATGATGGATAATGCCTCCTACAAAGACGTTTCTTCAAGTTATGGAATAGAAAAAAGTCACATGGGGCTAACTCTGGATTATAGGGAGGGTGACGGATGCACTTCACGTTGATTTTTGCAAGATATTCAGCAACAACATTGGCAATATGCAGCCGTGCATTATCATGGTGCAGCAGCAGCAGCCTGCTTCATGGAAATGTGGTCTTTTGCACCTGATATGAACTTGCAATGTTTTCATGACATCCCTGTAGTAATGTCCAGTTACTGATGTGTGTGTAGGTACAACATGCTGATAAACCATTCCATGAATATCAAAGAATGAGATGACCATAACTTTCCCAGCAGAAGCAACCACTTTTGCTTTTTTGGTGGTTGGTGATGAAGGAGTTTTCCACACTGAGCTTTGCTGTTTGCTCTCAGGATCAAAATGATGTAGCCAAGTTTCATCAGCAGTGATTATGTTTGAAAGAAACTCCAGATCTTCCTCTAACATCAAGTTTAACTACATGTTACCTCCATTGCAGTGGTAGGCGATACTGAACATGTCTGAACTTGCCTGGTTCTGACAGGCGGGAACCAGGATTACCAACAATGAAACTACTACGGCTTAACTTTAAAGAGAGTCGATTAAAGACACTAGACAACACTTACTAACATTTTTGCTAATATAAAATTCCTAAAACTGTGTTTACGAAACAAAGTAACACCCCGATTTGTAAAAAAAAAAAAAAGTAAGTGTTGTCTAGTGTCTTTAATCGACTCTCTTTAAAGTTAATTTATCATAACAACACTGTTTTCAACACTTCCAAGAAAGGAATTACTACGGCTTGTTTGTTTCACATTAAGCTAACAGAATATAATAAGATTGAATTTTAGTGCGAAAAATTATGACCGTAGAAAAAGTATGATCAGTCTATATTGAACAGCCCTCATATTAAGACAAGCTTAAAGAAATTGCCCATTTTATTTTTGCACACACTATACAAAAGGAATTTCAGGGAATACCTGGAATACATTAGGGACAATGGCACAGTAGATATCCTCCTTCCCACACCCTTTTTGTACCTGTGATAAGACTTGCAAATCTTGTCAGAAGGGTTAGTTTAGCACGTGCCTTTCTCAATCATTAAGCTAAACAAACAAATTGAGTGCATAATGTTGTTTAGCAAACCTACAATATCACAGGGTAATACAGGCATAAATCGCTTACAATACATGAGAAACAGAAAATTATCAAAAGTTCGAAAATGGTGCCACTCGTATGTATGTGTAGAATGTGTGTGTGTCTGATTTCAGATCAATGATTTTCAATTTTTCAAGTCAGTAAACAGCATTTCAAGCTCTACATTGACTAATGCGTGGAACAAACTTTTGTATGACACAGTGTTGAATTAGACACAAATGCAATTGAATTAAATGATTTTCGCCAAACAAATTGTGGGTAGTGAGAAAGCTGCCATAGCCGACGAGATCGAAGACTGGCTTGACGGATATGAGGACGATCCAGGCTATCACATCATGACTGACAGAAATTTTGGAATGTGTAAGCAATGCAAGGGACACTAGTAGTGAATATGAGGTTGAGGATGTGAATTTCAGAAAGTTGAAAGTGAAATTAATTGAAGTTAAACAGCATCTGAATTGAGTAATAGACTTTGCCAAGAAAATTGACAAACAGATTTGAGCATACTCCATATGAGGGGTCTCCATGATCTCGTTGTGAAAGAGATGTGTGATAAACCACAAAAGAAAATTGATAGTTTCCTGAAACCAAACAAATGAAGAATGTGTAAATTAATTCAGGTGGGCCTTTTGTACTTTAAGTTCTAATAAAATTATACAGTTACATACTCATAATTTCATTCACAAATTTTCTCTGCTCTGTTCATTTTACTTAATTCAGACTTTTGATAATCTTTGGTCCAGATTAATGAGGTTTAACTGTATTTTCAAAATTTATTTTATGACTTGTGAGAAAACCTTACGTGATAGGAAAAAATGGAAAGCATCAGTCAGTTTAGCACATCCAAGTTAGTTAGTATGATCTCTCAGATCACAAATTTGCATTCTGTATTTATTTTATACTAAAGCGCATGTTTTTACACCAAAAACAGTATTTTAAAAATTTATTTTGGGATTTTATGAGAAAATCTTATATGACAGAAAAAAATGGAAAGCACCATTCAATTTAGCACATCCAAGTTAGTTAATATGACCTCTCAGATCTCAAATTTTGCATTTTGTATTTATTTTATATGTAATGCATATGTTTTTACACCAAAAACATTCTTTTCAAAATTTATATTGTGATTTTTGAGAAAACCTTATGTAATAGAGAAAAATGGAAAGTAGCATTCAATTTAGCCCATCCAAGTTATTTAATATGACCTCTGAAATTGAAAATTTACATTCTGTATTTATTTTGTAATGGACATGTTTTTACACCAAAAACGGTATTTTCAAAATTTATTTTGTGATTTTTGAGAAAAGCTTACATGACAGAGAAAAATGGCAAGCACAGTTAAGTTTATCACATCAAACTTATTTAAAATCACCTTTCAGATCGCAAACTGGCAAACATTAAACTTTTATTTTGCAGGACAGTGTTATTTTAATTTTATTTTTTATTTTATTTATTTATGCTAAGCAGTGTGCAGATGAATCAGACCAGTGTTCAGCCCTGGCTCTTTGCCATTCAAATTCATATTTTACAATAATTCCATAACTCTAGTTGGCTATAACATTTGT
This sequence comes from Mantis religiosa, assembly GCA_030765055.1. Classification (NCBI taxonomy): domain Eukaryota; kingdom Metazoa; phylum Arthropoda; class Insecta; order Mantodea; family Mantidae; genus Mantis; species Mantis religiosa. The sequence continues at coordinate 174,751,313 of CM060948.1, forward strand.
GCTTTGTTGTTTGACTCTGTTATCCATCTATTTTTAACTTTTTAAGAATTGACAAATCTTCTAATTATCTTTATGAAACAGTTCAACTAAAGCTATATTTCTATCTTAGATCATATCTTATTAATATATTCTTTTCTACAAATTTTGTTTCCTTTACATGCAAACATTATAGGTTTGACGTCTTCATGTCCACCATATATAGGACATAGATTTTGTGGAATACTTTTCCTTAAGCCTTTTAGCCTCCATACTCCCATTATCACTCATGGAGTGCCTTCTTGCTCCTATTTATTTATGTCAAAGTATTTTTCCCTTTGCCATGAGTCTTTGATTGGATAAGAAAATTAAAGATCTCTTTTCGCCTGCTTTGTTAAATATTTTTTATATTTTTATATCCTCAAATCTCTAGCCATATTCACAGAAAAAAGAAGAAAATACAGAGTTACAGTCAGCAAGAAAAGAGTGGAATATATGTATATAGAGAGAAGCAAAACCTGGCAGAAGATGCAAAATCAGACCCATTAGTAGTAGTAAAGAAGATAGTGTCTCCTGCAACAAGAAAAATTCACATGAAGGAATGGGAAAAGCATTTCTCAAAGATATTAATCGAGCAGGAAAAATATCAAGTATACAACATGGAAACAGCAGAACCTGTACTTGACATAGAACCAATAATAACAAAAGAATTGGGACATAATCAAAGAAGGGAAAAACGAATAAGCTGGAGGCCCATGGTACAGCATATACACGGAGCACCTCAAAGCCTCCCTTGACAGCATAGGGTAGACCTGATGAACAAATGTATACAAACAGGAAATATACCGGAAAAATAAGTATAAAAAAGCTTAAGATCAATGACCTGAAAATAATAGAAAAAGTCAAAACAATGGCTAGGGTGGTGATGATGATGATTATGTGTATATAGGGGCGCTCAACTGCTGGTCATCAGCGCCCACAATGGCTAGGAAACAGATACCAATAGTAGTATACTGCTTGAAATATGAACTGATGAGGAAGACATACTTCCTAGAGGATATCAGATCACAGCATCTGCTACCATCCACAGGACCTTACCAAGAACTAGTAAATATCAATGCTAGTGTATGTGTCTAAATAATTAAGTTGTGATATATCGTTATAGTTAGGCTTAAGACAGGGGTGCAAATTGAGTCCTATACTATTCAATTCATTTATAGATGACATAATAGAGAGCGTTAAGGAAAGCAATGCCCATTGCCCAATAATAATGAACAAAGAGATCCCTGGCTTATTGTACGCGGATGATTTAATGGTAGGAGCAATTTCCATAATAGGTCTACAAAAATCAACGGAGGCAATTCATAGGTTTTGCGCTGACTGGGGACTATGAATAAACAGCAAAAAATAAAAAATAATGGTATTTAAAAGAGGATCGATACTTAGGAAAGGAGAGTAATGGTTCATAGGAGACCAAAAGGAAGAAGTGGTAAACGAGTATGACTATTTAGGTGTAAGGATGTGTAGCAGTGGAGGATGGGCTGCACAAGCCAGAAAAGTGATAGCTAATGGCAGGGCGGCAATTTCAGGAGTAAGAATATGTAAACATAAACTGGAGATGTCAGTTAGATGGTTAGAAAGAATGTATAAAGTGGTCGTTGAAGCCAGAACAATGTATGCAGTGGAGGTGTGGGGCACATCAGAGATAGGTGCAAAATTAGACCAAATGTACGGATTGTTTTGCAAAGAATTACTAGGGCTACCAAAATCGGCACCAAGAGAAGTGGCATTACTAGAGATAGGTAATATTAAAAGGAGGGGAATAATAATATTCTGGTATAAGTGTATTAAAGGGCAGAAAGGGGAATTATTGAATCTGTGCATGAAGCTACAGAAAAGCATTAAAAATACAAATAGTTGGTGGTCAGAATTGGAAAGAATAGTATTGAAGATAGGCATGGGAGATCTATGGGGAGCAGAGGAGATAAATTATAGCAGTTTTTGGAAGGAAGTGAGAACTAGAGTACAAGACATATGTAGGCAAGAGATATGGGAAAGTATAGAAGAAAAATCTTTGAAATCTTATAAGCAATTAAAGACAGAATGGCGTAGGGAAAAATATATAGATCAATGTGGCAAAACTGGAAGAGAAAGCATAGCATGGATGAGAGTAGGAATATTACACTTAAAAGGGTTGAGAAGTAATGAGGCAGGGATATGTGAATTTTGTGGAGATGAAGAGAGCACTATTCATTACCTGATAGAATGTAAGGAGTTAACAAATTACAGGAGAAAAATATGGGATAAGAAATGGGACAGTGTAAGTAAAGAGATATTGGTGGTACACATGCTAACGGGGATGGGAGAAAAGAAAAATAGATGTATAGGAGATTTCTTATATAGGATAAGAGAAAAGTAGATTAGGATAAAAGAAGCAAAGGTCAAGAAGAAATGAGATCAAGCTGCTCAGGAAAACCAAAGGCTTATAGCCAGGGGACCTGAGTCAGCGAGTAAATCTTAGGGTCAGCAATTTCAAGTATTTGTACAGGAGGTTTAATAAAGCATGGTCAGTGTTAAATTTTATTGTACTGAAATTGTAATGGAAACTGTACAAATAAATAAATATCAAATATATCATTATACACATTGCATTAATGTTCCTAGTGTAAACAGTAATTTGTGAAGTTAGTGATAATCTTGATATTATAAAAAAGCTATAAAAGTAGATTTTAAATATTGTGTAATGCTTTTCTAAATATTTTGATGATGCCTATGATGTATGAATTCTTTGGCTAAATAAAGAGACAGGAAGAAGAGAGAAATAGAACTCAACTTTCACACAATGCCTGCCATGCTAGACATGATATTTGAAGTGTGAGAAGTAGCAGTGCCCAATATGCAACCAAGCCAAACTTACTTCCTCCCGACGGGATAAGCGACAGCAGGTCACCCAGTTATCTGGAAGCTCTTCTGAGCTTGTTATTACGCAGAGCAGACCACTCATCACGCCAGCACGACAGTGCCATTCTATGCACAACAAGCCCAAAGTCTTCCGCGGTGACAATAGGGATGTTGACACTCAGTTCTATGCTTGCCACCTTTGCTGCCGAATCCGCTATTTCATTCCCATGCAAGCCTACGTGACCAGGAATCCATGTGCACACCATGCTAACGCCAGAGGCGTGTAAAACGTGGAGGGCATCCCATATAGACTGCACAATAGGGTGTTGGTTGTACAACTCACAGAGGCTCTGAAGTGCGCTTAAGGAATCATATAGGATAAGACAATCACCCAACTTTCTTCGGCGAACATGTATAATGGCACGGTATATTGCATAGAGCTCTGCACTATAAATGGAAGTACTGCCATAGAAACCGATGTATAGGGTTCGGCTCCATGGACATAAGCACATCCAACACCTGTAGCGGTTTTAGATCCATCTGTATAAATTAAAGTACGGTCTTTATAACAAACTCTAAGAAGGAACTGCGGATACTATGTGTCGGTGTCGTAGAGTTCCTGTGCACCACCATCCCAAGATCTACATGGGATCCTACACGTAACCATGGAGAATACACCCTTTCGCCCTTAGGAAACATCCTAGGCATTTCAAGTGCATGCCTCCTTAAAAGCTCCCGGAACCAAAAACCTGACAGCTTCGGATTTGCATGTGTGTTCCTATAATGTCCGTCAATTAAGGTATTGAAAAATGGCGCAAACGTCGGGTGTGAAGGCATACTATTCAGACCACAGCCGTAATTGCCCAGCAAAACCTCTCGACGATATTGTAGAGGAGTTTCTGCTGCTTCGGCGTAGAGGCTCACTACTGGGCAAGTTGGAAATGCTCCAATAGCTAAATGAAGCCCAGAGTTATGGACCGTGTCTAATTTCTTCAGCACAGATGGACGAGCTGAAGAAAAAACGATGCACCCATAGTCCAATTTGGATCGGATCAGTGTGCAATACAAACGAAGCAGCACTGAGCGATCCGCTCCCCACGATTTCCCACTGAGTACCCGCAGTACATTAAGAGAACACTCACATCATGCTTTCAGCTGTGCTATATGAAATGAAATGTGTAGTGTTTAATGCCCGCTTTTACTACATACGGCACCTATGATATATGAGATGAAGATGGAGCACCAGTGGAATGAGATGGTGGGGGAAACTGGAGGTTCCGGAGAAAACCCGCCCCAGCGCCGTGTTGTCCACCACAAATCTCACTTTGCGGTCGCCTGGGATCAAACTCGGGCCGCCTTGGTGAGAGCCAAGCAGTATAACCACTGAGCCACGGTGCGGCCCTGTGCTATATGAGATGTCCAGCTAAGCTTCCTATCAAAAATTAGTCCAAGGAACCTTGTTTCATCTGAAAATGGTAGGACGTGTGGACCGAGTCGGAGTGAAGGCGGTAATCGACTACTATTGTGCCAGAAGTTGATGCAGACTGTTTTTTCTGTGGAGAAGTGGAATCCGTTTTTAGTACTCCAATTGTGGAGATTGTCTAAACATTGCTGCAGACAGCGCTCCACGAATGGAATCTTCAGGTTGCCCAACTGTATATTATCTCTATTTATCCACTCCCTTTCTGCAACTAGGTCTCTAAAGTACTTCAGCCATTCCTGTAATGTTATCTCATTTTTTACCCCTTTCTGTTTATTCATTTCACTCACCATACCCCATATTTTATTATTATCTTTTTGTTGTATGGCATCCTGCATTTTCTTTTGCATACTATCCTGCCACTCATTCTTTTTTTGTTCTAATAATTTCTTGTATGCTTCTCTACTTATTAACGTAATCATCCTATCTCTACCCTCCCCTGTTGTTCTCCAACAAGCCAGGTTTTTAAACACTTCCCTTCTTGCTCTACCACAGTCCTCATCAAACCAACCATTACTTATTCTCAGAAACTATTTGTAGTTGGTTTATTAATACTTGTCACTTACTTATTCATATTTATGAGAGACTAGTTTCAAAGACATTCGCCTCCATTTTCAATCTCTTTCCAACTGGCATCTGTTGTCTGCTCTCTCTCTGGTGGTGGAACTATGAACCAGAGAGAGCAGACAACAGATGCCAGTTGGAAAGAGATTGAAAATGGAGGCGAATGTCTTTGAAACTAGTCTCTCATAAATATAAATAAGTAAGTGACGAGTATTAATAAACCAACTACAAATAGTTTCTGAAATTAATTTTGACGTCACTGTCACTAAATTCCTCCAAACATATATAACATTACTTATTCGTTTCATTTTCCCTTTTACTTCATCTTTATTCCTGCTCTTGTAACTATTAGTTTCATTAGCTCTAAGCCTCTTTCTATATTCTCATTCAACCTCTATGCCTACTCTTATTATTTTTGATATTTCTGAGTTTATTTCAGTTAGGAATTCCTCCTTCATTTCTTCCCTCCATCTAAATGCATTCACTACTTTAAGCTCACCCTCCTCCTTTCTCTCGCTTTCTTCTATCAATCCTATTTCTATACCCTAATGGGAAGTGGCCACTACTCAGTATTTCGTTTGTTATTTTGAAATTATTAATTCTTTCAATGAGCTCCTCACTACACAAGATATAGTCAACCACACTTCGACCGTTATTATTTGCAAATGTATATTCACCATCTTCATCTCCTTTTACTGCCCCATTACATATAAACAAATTATTCAATTCACAGAAATGGAGCAATTTTACCCCCTCTTTGTTGATTACCTTGTCCTTGCTACTCCTTACGCATTCATGTGCTTTCTCTCTACCTATTTCACCATCATGCCTTATTAATTTAATGTTCTCTTTGCCTATTCTAGAATTGAAATTCCCCATTTACAAAAACACTATGCCTTGAAATTTGTGCCTTAGCTCCTCCATATCGTCCTCTAGTTTATTAAATGTTCTATTGTCAAAAAAGCTTGATGTTGTGGGAGGGTTATAAACTATTCCTATTCCTAAACTATGTTCTATTTCTGGGCCTTTCTTGATTATTAACCAGGTTACATTCCTATCATCCTTTACCATTGACTCTATTCTCTTACTATTGAGTAACTCTGATAATGAATGCTCCAACTCCTCCTGATGCTTTCCCTCTTTCCTTTTAGTGGCCCAAGTGTCTATATAACTAAAACCTCTTAAGTGCATTAACTCATTATTTCCTAGCCACGTTTCTGCAATTCCAACTATGTGTTGCCCAGCCGTTATATTCTGCAACTTTCCATTAATCATCTTACTTTTCAAACCCTCAGCGTTCCAGAACATCAGCTTTAACATTTTTTGCTATTTATTTCCTGAAAAGAAGGACAGTTTGCCTTCTTTAGCCACTAATTACTGTTGCTGTGTTACTCGCGTTGTCACCGTCTCTCTCTCTCTCTCCACTTCTTGGTTGAGCACTACTGTGATCCACTCTCCCCATTACCTCCAACTCCCCTCTTTCCACCATTTCGTTTAACTCACACTCACTCGACAACCTTAACGATTCACTTTGCCCCACCACGCGTACATTTGCTACGTTCATCGCTATGTTTCCTCTCTCTTCTGTCCTATCCTTCTGTGACCGCACTACGCTGTCTTCTTCCCATTTGTATGTCTCTTGTCCTTCCCCTCCATCTCTGGTCTCTTCTTCTCCTCCAATGGTTAACGTCCTTTCCTCCCCTTCTGATGTCTGCTCGGTTGTAATCTTATCTAGTGTGCTCACTTCGGGTTGTTGACCTGCCCATATGATTTGATTTTGCAGATTCGGTTCATTCCTTCCCTGTTCTCTGTTCATTTTCTGCAGTGCAAGGCTCCAACCTTCGCCTTCTACATAGAGTTTCAGGCCTTTAACGAATGCTTTTTTCCTGTCAGCCCGGGTCTCCTACATTTTTCTAATCAATTCTTGCTCCATTTTTGTGTAGTCTTGTTCAATAAAAATATTCAATTCTTTCAGTTAACTCATTTTCTGTAGTATTTTCTATTTCATCTTTGTCGTAGCCAATTTCACTACAATTGGCCTTGGTCCTCTTCCCATTCTTCCAATCCTGTAAGTGTCCATGATCTCCCATCCAGTTAATTCAATTCCCAGCTTATCTTGGAAGAGCTCCTCTATCTGCTCCCAGGTCCTGCCGTCTCGATTTTCTTTCATGCCAAATACTACCAGATTTTGTTTTCTTCTTCTATACTCCGCTCTGTCTATTATGTCTATTCTCTGGTCACATTATCTTCTTCCTTCTCCGTTTCATGATTTTTCCTTTTTAGCAATACGTTCATCTCCGCAATCTTTTCGGCAATTTTTCCTTCAATTCTTTTCTCCATTTCCTCCATTCTGTTTAATTTCTTCCAGTTTCTCCATCTCTTCCAGCATCCTCATTGCGTGTCCAGGGTTTAGCTCGACTCCTCCAATCACTAACAATGCCATGACTACCAAAATGGTTCATGCAGCATCTCTCGTTCCATTTTTGACAATATTGTCCTTCACCAAACATTTCTTGGAGCGAAAATGTCCGATTCTGGCCCTATTTAGCTCCAGCTGCACACCCATGTTTTTCCCGAGCATAAGCACTGCCGCGACACATCTTACCTCGACGTCTCATCAGCAACCCTGCCATGCTAGACAGCAGCTGGACCAAAGAGTGCAAGTCCCAGAGACATCTAAACAAGACTTTCAACTCATAGATTTCACCACAAAATAAGTACAAAGAAGAAATTTCATCAAGTCCAGAGATTACAATGTGTGTTATGTGGACAAAAGTGTGGGAATTATCACATCTAACATGTGAAAAGAAAACAAAATCAATAAGAGAATATAGCAAAGCCTGAACTAAACATTTATGCTCAACTCAGGTGCACTTTTCCCATATTATTTTATCTTGGTAAAGAAAGTTTTAAATTGTCTGAGATTTAAAGTATTACATTGTGACATTGAGTACCACTTAACATCACTCATGGTAGCCATCCTGTAACTAACTAGCTGCTAGCATACTATAGCACATTTAATAGGTAGGTAGAGTCAGAGTGAAAAATTCAATGCCATAGCTGGGATTTGAACCATGGATCTTGATGGAAATTAACCTAATACTGGTAACTATGAAGCCCAGGACTGGCATAGTAAGTTGCCACAAAAGGTAGTGTCTTATTACATATGAGAACACCTAGTCGTTTGCCGTGAAAAATATGAGTCATTTGGAGAATGTAATGTCATGGTAGCTCATTTTATACATGTTAGGTCAATGGTTAAGAGCAACTGGACGGAGACCGGGAGATCCATGGTTCAAATCCTGGCCAAGGCATTGAATCTTTCACTCTGACTCTAGGTATCCAAAATCATAACCTACATGGCTAGTGTGAAAGAATGATTAATTTCCATCAATTAACCTATAGTAAATGTTTGTGGAAGTTATCATGCATAGAAGACAAATGCACTCAAATGTCCATTCTTGGTCATGGTACTTCGTCTTCTTTTTTAAATGTTTACCCTACTCATATAGAGGACTTACACCTCCAGGACCCATAAGTGAGTGCTTGGGGAGATGCCTGTTAAGCAGCAGAGACTCTAGATCAGGTAGAGTACCCAGAATGGATGATCAGCCCGATGCCTGGTATGAGGGCGATGAAGTAGATGACATTGAATGAGGTTGAAATGAATGGAAGGAAAGGAGATAATGGAGCAATTGGTGGGGTGATGGTGGGGGAAACTGGAGATCTCAGAGAAAACCCGCTCCAGTACCATATTGTCCACCACAAACCCCTCATGGGGTTGCTGAGATTGAACCTGGGCTAACTTTTCTTTTAAATATATATCTAGATACCTATTTTTGTTTTTCTTTTACCTTGTTTTCACCATTTTTATTCTTTCTGTTTGTTTACTGTTTTGTTTTCTGCATTTTTACACGAGCCCAAGGCGGGACTCGAACCTGTGATCCTCTAAGCAGCAAAACACTAGAGATATACTCTAGTGACCACTGCTATGAGGGCCGGCTACTTGGCCATGGCTCAGTGGTAGTTAACCACTGACAAAAAGAACACTTTTCTCAACTATCTTCAGTGGCTTGAGGTAGAAGAAGCGGGGAGAGGTATAAAGAATGTTATATCAGTAAATTGTGCAATTGTGCTGCTCTGGAATGTGATAATACTGAAGAGAGAATTTAATATTAGACAAATGGGTAGATTAACTACAGATCAAATGAATATATTGAAAAAGCAAGAAAATATGTAGAAAAAGTAAGCTTAAAATGTTTAAAAGAAATGCGAAGTAAAGTGGAGGAAGTACGCAAAAAGGGTAATGAGGTTTAAAAGCAAATAGTGGATATATACTTCTCCATTTTAAATATAATATAAAATATAAGGTGAAGAAATAAAAATATGCAACCTCAAGATGGAGTAACACATTATGTAAATTGTATGTGGAGTTTAAAGAAAATAGTAAATCATAGTCATAGTTAGACTATCTTTGGCATTTTGAATCTTCTGTGCTGGCATACATGTCTGCTTCTATAAAGTTATTTGAACGTCTGTTGAGGAACCTGTTGCTTTCTTCTACATCTACAATGCTAATCCATTGTTGACTTTGCTGCTTTTCTCAGCCAATCAACTTCCAAGAAATCTGTACCAAAGTGCTAAAACCTTTTGCTGGAAAATTTCGTTGCAGCTCTTAATGTTACCTTTTCTATCAATAGGATCTCTAAGAAGTGGAAGTGGACGTTCGTCGAGGGGAGGTATCAACAGTCCACAGGGTGATTCATCTCCTCTTCCTGTCAACACACGTGCAAGCCCCATCACTCCTCACTCAGCTCGCTTTCAAAAGATGGCACTTGTGGATTCCTTTGATTCATATAGCTCCAGCAGCTTACAAAGAGAAGTTGGTAAGTTAATATTTTAACTACATGACTTTGTTTCATTAATGGCCCTTAGCCTCCTTTATCATATTACTGCAATATTGTTTAAATGTGTTTTGTGACGGATATGGGTAACTAATTTGTATTGCTTAGCTTGGAATTATTTCTAGTAGATTTTTTGTTATGATTAAAGTTGATAGAAGGTAAATTTTGGATGAATAGTATTTGTGATCTTAAGTCTCTCCTCAGTGATGGAATAAGTGAGATGTGGGAATGTGGTAACTCTGGCTGTTGTGCCTTTGTTATGAAACATTGGTGAACTTAGCGGAATGAATTTGAAGAAAGTAGCAGAAAGAGAAAATAAATAAACATAATGACTAACTGGTCACTGATAAAAGATATTGAAAATAACTCCTATTCCATTCAAGGCGACTCACATGTTTAGGTTAAACACTTTGATTCAAGTTTCTTTTGTTATTGAATTACTGTAATTTATTATTGTCAGTTCCCATTCATCTATTGTTATTGGATTATCTTTGATGACTTTACAGCACTCCTAAAGAAATGGTCAGGTTCTATTACTCCTAGTAGCATCATGAACAGAACCAATCTCTTGAAATTTATATATTAAATGTTAAAGTTGTCTTAAACAGTGATCTTGAATTTGGCAATTTTTTTTATAAATTTTTGTTTAATGTTTTCTTCTGTTTACCATCTCTAAAAAGTTCTCCTCCAAAAACACACATTTTTAACTTAAATGAAAACATTTAAGTTTAAAACATTTTAGTTGTATACTGACAGGGACATTCACAATCCTTGTTACAGTCACTATAGAATTCAACCAACTTGCACTTTATAGGCACTTAACCAATTGTTTTGGGAGTGTACTGAAGGCTATTGACCTGCAGCACTGTGGCAGGACTAACAGATGACATTGTATATACTGTATGTCAATCTGCTGTCCAGCAATGCAAAGAAAGTCCCTGAAAGGAATGTGTGAGCCAGTGCCATCCTTACACAGTGGGATAAGGACAGCGAATGTGTGTGAAAAAATGCATGCTACACAAGGAGTAGAACCATTCACTGTTCACTCCGCGCACTAAAACCGAGAAGATTCATTCACAAAATTAGAAGACTTCAAAATGTTTTTGAATGGTCTGTAACTGAACTGGCAAGGGGTGTCATAAATCTATCCAGGGAGTGTGTGTGAACCTTTAACTCCCCCTGCGTCTCATGCGCCGGAGACTTTCTCTACTGTGGAATACTGTACTTCAATTCCGACGTAAAAATCTGGAATGGAAGAGAGACAGAGAATAGCAATAGTAACACAGATGACCGTTACAGTGTTGATTGGGTCAGAGAAGTTATGCAAATAAAAGTTAACATCCATTACCTTCCCTGACCAATCAACACTTTTCTTTACCAATGCAGTGGCATTCTCATTTCCCAGAATTCCAAAATGGGATGGTGTCCATTGGAATACAATTCTTTTATTGATTGCTATTAATTGAAAGAGCATTTTAGTTATTTCAGTTATTTGAATTGAAGTGTAATTGGAGTTACTGTTGTTGTTGACTAATGGCACTGGGGATTAGTTGATTTGCATCATTTTCCCCCTAGCTTCCCAATATAAAGCCTGTAGGTTCCCACTTTTGAGACCATTACATTCGTCCAAATGGTGTTTGTTCATGATGACATCCTCTTTACAGATAGTACATTTGGGTGTAGGTATGCAGTGTATTTTATAAAGGTGTTCTGCAAGACAATCATGGGCAGTTTCCATTCTAAATAGGGCCACTGCAGTTTTTCTTGGTAGTTTTTGTATGTCAGTTTTGTCTCCAATGTTCTTATAATCCTTGTCTTTTAGTTTATCTTCTTCATCAAGTCTCTGCTGTCTTTTAAAATGTAGCTTAATGTTGTTTAATTGTTTATTAATTTCAGTTTGTCTTATGGGTTTTATATTTTGAATTGCACCTTTTTTTTGCTAGTTGGTCAGCATGTTTATTACCTAAAAGTCCAACATGGGCTGGAATCCATTGCAGGGTGACATGGTTTCTTAATTTGACAGCTTTAATTAAATTTCTTATTTCTTTGATGTTTCTTGTTGTTTTGTTTTTATAATTTACAATCCCATCTATGGCTGATTTTGAATCTGTTAAGATAACTATGTTTTGCTTTATGTACGTTCTGTACAGGACATTCTGCAGTGCTGCTTTTATGGCTGTTAGTTCTCCATCATAATGGTTTGAAGTTTTGTCTAGTGTTAGATACTCTGCGAAATGTTTGCAGTATACTCCTGCGCCAGCAACTTGTTTGTTAATAAAGGATCCATCTGTATATATTCAGAGCTATTCTTTTTCTGGATATCTTTCATTTTCTGTGGCTATTGCTATTGCTCTCATTTCATCTGGTAAATTGTTTTGCTTATGTATTGTATATAACAGGTCATTCTTATAATGTATGTCAATATATTCTGTTGGGCTTGTTTCCTCTATTGTTGTTATTATGTTCTTGTGTTTTGAGTTATTGATGTATGTTCTGAAGCTTGTTTGGGTTTTTAGATTGCTTATATTATCTGCTGTGTGATACCACTTGTGTCTATTTTTGTTAACTAGCAGTTTTTGTGGTAGGGTAATTGCCTTTAGTTCATGTTCCAGTTCTATGGCCATATTTTTTGTGAAGCTCTGTAGTATGGCAATTGGTGTTGTTTTCACAGCTCCTGTTATTATTCTTAGTGAATTGTTTTGTGAGGTTTCTATTTTCCTTTTGAGTTTCTTGCTTACTGTTGGAGTTACTGTTAGAATAGCTGTTTTTGGGTCAGATAATATGACTGCATTCTTAAGTTTATTGATATAATATAGAAAATTCCTAAGACTTTCACTTTATTGCAATAATTTCCTTATCAAAACTTGTTGTTCCATGTCCAACGAATCAATAAAATGAAAAGAGCATAACACCTTGCTCTTTCAAGATAAAGGATCCATCAATGATATGAAGCTAGTCTTGTAGAGGATATCTAATACAAGGCTCGCTTGATAAGTCTGGTAAAAAACAAATAATTTTTTTATGAAAATCTCTCCTCATTTCTCGACATTGTCTCCATTGATGGCTATACACTTGGTCCAGTACTTATTAATATTTTGTGGTTTACACAGTCAAACGCTTTAGATATATCACAAATATGTGACAAACTCATTAATTTGACACGTTCATAGCCTCTGCCATCTCTCTCACTTTAATTCGGCAATCATCTAGCACAATTTGGAACTCTGGCGATTTTTTCGGCGGTAGTTTCAGTTTTTGGACATCATCTCCTAAGCTCTTCGGTCATGTTTAAATTTAACTACCCAAAATGTCACTGTGTTAAATGATGGTGTAGAGTCCCCATACACAGAATCCAGCTCATCTTTGATTTGCGTAGGCATATTGCCTTTCAAAAACAAATATTTAATGACATCTCAATATTTGATTTTGTCCATTTTCATAAAAACACTCACATCAACTCACTCAAATGACTGTTACATAACAACTGAGCATCCAAAATGGCTGAAACTTTGGTGAGTAACTGTCAACAGATTAACTAATGAAATTCACTAGCTTTTACTTATGAGTGCTGCCATCTTCATGTTGAGATCGGAAACTTTTCAGACCACCCTTATAATAATAATAATAATAATAATAATAATAATAATAATAATAATAATAATAATAATAATAATAATAATAATAATAATAATAATAATAATAACAATAACAACAATGATGATGACTACAATAAATAATAATAATAATAATAATAATAATAATAATAATAATAATAATAATAATAATAATAATAATAATAATAATAATAATAATAATAATAATAATAATAATAATAAATAAAACATTATGCTCAACTAGTTCAAAAGCTTTTTTTTTTTTTTTTTAAGGGATAGTTATTCACTTCCCACTGTAGATCTATGCACTCCTTTTAAGAAGAGCTTTGTTATTTGCCTTAATTTCCTCTACTTTTAGGCCATATACTGTTAGTATCAATATATTAGGCTTTAGGTCTTTTATACTTAACTCTATAGATATTTCTTTGTTATTTATATACTGAGCATTTTATTAAAATATAATGCCACTCTTTTTACTTTCGGTACTATGTATAGAAAGTACCAAAAATATGTATTCCATCCAAATGTACGTGTGTGCGTGCGTGGGTGGGTGGCTGCTCGTGCGTGCAATTTTTTCCCCCTTTTAAGATGTGATACACATATTGTCAAGAAAATCCCCTCTGCCCCAGATTACTTTTTACATGGAACATTTGAAAAATTTGATTTTCTCAAAAGTGGCTTTTAGCAATTTTGATTAAAATACCATATGTTTAAGATATTTTCATAACAAATGACATGTGTATCTTGAATTTTCTGGGAATGTCCTCAGAAGTCTTCTGGTTTACAACAGTAAGAGGTAGACAAAGTCTTACTATACAAAAGTTGTAATCTTTTTAAAATGCACAATTTATGTCAAATACATTTATTTTGTGGAGTGAACCATTTCTGACTTATTCCTTGTTATTTGTTTTAATTTTCCAATGCTTATACTTTTCTTAAATGTTAAGTGTTAATGTTCTGGACATACAAGGAAATATGTAATAAAACAATTTCTGCAGATTTTTATCTCAGTTAACAATATATATATATATATATAAGAATAAGCATTTCATTTATAGGAAAAGTTTGTACAAATGTAGAGAAAGTCACATGAATGGAACATATTAGATTATGCATGATTGGAGGAATTTAGTAACAGTGTCATCAAATTTAATTGAGTTGGATCTTCTAGGTTGATAATCGTTGCCAAGGTTTCTGAAACTAGTCCCTCAATAATATAAAAAATGTAAGTGACAAAGTTCAACATATTAGATCTTTCCTTTATGTGCAGTATTGCTCAGCTTCACATTTTCATAATTTGTGTCATTTATAGTGCTATTCATGTTTTGTTTGTGTGTTTTACCAAATTTAGCTTTTTACTAAATTTTACTTAAAGGGATATTTGTGAAATGGTAATGGACAGAGAAATTTGTTTAAGTTAATTGATGGAAATTAATTGTTCCTTCACTCTAGTCATATATAGACTAAGGTTTTGGATAGAGTCAAACTGAAAAAATTCAATGCCACGACCGGAATTTGAACCATGAATCTCCTGGTTTCTGTCCAGTTGCTCTTACCGATTGAGCTACCATAGCCAACATGCCGTCATGACAAATTCTTCCATTGATTCATATATATTTTCCCAGTAAACCACTAGGGCCTCTTGTATTCGAGATACACCATTTGTGGCAACTTACTATTGTTAGTACTTGAGTCCCAGGCTTCATCATTAAACTCTTATTATTTAAGTTAATTGATGGAAATTAATTGTTCCTTCACACTAGCCTTGTTATTATAGGCTTATAGGCTAAGGTTTTGGATAGATGGAGTCAAACTGAAAAATTCAATGCCACGGTCAGGATTTGAACCACGGATC
The DNA here is from genome assembly GCA_030765055.1 of Mantis religiosa. Taxonomy (NCBI): domain Eukaryota; kingdom Metazoa; phylum Arthropoda; class Insecta; order Mantodea; family Mantidae; genus Mantis; species Mantis religiosa. The sequence goes on from CM060948.1 coordinate 174,766,607, forward strand.
TCCTGGTTTCCGTCCAGTCGCTCTTAACCATTGAGAAATTTGGGCTAGTTTAACACATTAGATTTTTTTTATACAAAATATGAATTCCTACAAAGCTTTCACAGTTCTATTTTCATATCTATTTTCATTCCATGTAGGCCCAAATGACTTAGATGTTGACAGGCCCTTAAACTTCACACACTTACTTGTCATTACTAGTAGCATAGCAGTCAGAAAAATAGCTAAACTACTAGGTATTAAAACATATACTCATTCTTAACAGTATTCTAACATTAAAAGTATTGTTGAAATCTGCATTTTTTCTTTCCAGATGCTAGTTACAGTGATCCATTAGGACCAATAGCAGAAAGACCCAGAACTTCGGCAGGCCGGAAACCTCAGCATCATCCTGAAGACGATTTTGGGGATGAAGAACTTGGAGATGACCTTTTACCTGTCTAGTTACCCACACTTTTTCTCTTGATCTGCCAAAAGATATTACTACGTGTTAACAGACCCCCAGGAAAGTAGGGATGGTATCAGCACTCACTGCTGATCTATTACCTGGAAAATATAGCAGACGAAAAAAATCTAATTACTTCAATCTGATTGTTATATTCTGTAAGGTGTTGTGATAATCTGAGTAGGAAGAAAACATAAGTGTTGGTTATGTATACTGCAGTGTTATGAATTTCAGATTGTTACTGTAGAGAAGAAGCATTTTCATTATAAATGAAATCAGGTATAAAGAATACCTGTTTCGCAAATTATCATTAAAAAATAAGTGTCTAGCAATAGAAGCTGCACATTACATTATGCAAAATGTTCACTCCTGTTAGAAATTCTATGTGTTTTCATTAAAGAAAATGGATAGCAAGGCAAGTAGGGAAACATAAAGGTTTGAAATTTTTAACTTTGCATCATGTTGCCACTCCTAGTGCAGATTTGAGTTGGTGCTACCTTAGAGGTGGTATATAAATCTTTATGTTTCTGTTTATTAATAAAGTAAATAAAATGTTTTCTATTTAAATAAACAAGTATACTTTGTCAGAATAAAAGTAAGCAAAATATAGAATTCTTCAAAGTATTGAAATGTCCTTTAAACCTCATGCTGCCGCACCACTTAAGAGAGTTTCTGCCCTAAAACACAGACCATTGATATAATTGACTGTGCTATACCCAGTAAAGACTGCCAGCATTGATCTAATCAGTTCAGTGTTTGTGAGACTGTAAACCTATTTTTGAAACATTGTGTAGGGATGATTTGAATGACAATGGAAAGAGCAAACCCTCTTATTTCTAATGGTGTCTTTCTTGGTTTTTAAAAGGAATCTTTTGTTATTTGGAGGACAATATTTCCAACCCTCACCAATTATTGTTCGACCATATGCTGCTCAGTTTTGTATATAACTTATAAAAATGAACATGGCAAGCTATTCCCACATGTTTTTGTGCCAGGGAGAGATGATGACGGAGTAATTTCATATTAGGACGAGTGTGATATTGATACAAATACTATAACAGTGAGGAACGTGGCTAGAAATGCTTAACTTTGTGAAGTAAAGTTTAACTTTTTAATTAATATTTTATACTTTTAATTTCTGAACCCATACATGTTTATTATAATTATTTTCATGTTTAAATGTGTAAACAGAGAATTCTTAGATTCACGGTATAATGTTATAACTAGAATTGGAAAACAGTGACGATAGGTGAAGAGTACATATGTTCCTGATGCAAACCACCCTAAAATCATTGATACTGGTGAGTTAAATTTTGCATATCTTTTATATAACATAACATTATTAAGATGTGTTTATAACTATTGTATTTGTAATTGAGTGCATTTTTGTAATGCTAGATATCATTTGCATTATTTCAAAATAAATATGTAACATTTCATTTCACATTAAAATAACAAAATTATTACTACTTACTATGTAGAAAATGAAGCTAGCTACAGTGAAGCAATGAATATTACACAAATATAAATATTTGTAACAAAAGGCTTCACTTATCTTAAGAAACTGGTGTTAATTCTTCTTCCTAATGGAGATCGATTTCAAAAACAGATTGTTTTCATCAGTCAACTTCATAGTCAGGGAATTCCAGTTACCATGTTTTTCTTATTACGTAGAAAATGAAGCTAAAACATAACATGAATTTGTTATGAATTTAAGAAAAGCATGGTAACCAGAATTCCTTGACTACGAAGTTAACTGATGATGAAAACAATGATTTGTTAGTTAATAGAGTATTCAAGAGAAAGTAATTGGCCAAATTCACTTTTACATTTTTAATTTTGCTTTAAAATGACATTTGTTACGAATTTTTTTCTAAAAGCTAATGTTGCCATACATAGCAGGCTGGCACTTTTCACCGCTGCTGAGATATTTGAGGTTGGCTTTTAAACACCAAGCAGGCACCGTCAGTCTAATCGACGTTGGCAGCAAGAGGGTTAAAGTTAAGGGAGGTACCAAGGCACTGTCCACATTCCACCCTCCAGTCCTGCACTCCATTAATGACCCTTGAGGTGGGCAGAAGTGACACTGTGGCCAGGTGTCAGGTCTTGACAGAAAGGGCTGTTCCACTATGGGATGATGATTTAGCAATAACAACAACAATCGTCCCCCCCACCATTATGCTGAAATTAATTTGATAAGAGTTTACTCTTGGGAAGTAAATCTAAATTTATGTGCAGAGATGAGGCAATTTAAAAATATTTCTTTCTTGGTATCCATTGAACTTTTGCAGACAATTTTTGACAGAGTTAGCCTAAAGGAATAATTTTTCTTAAAGAACAAAATGGGCAGATTGGTTTAAAGTTTTCAAAAGGTTGAATATTTTGCTTTTTCATTTTAATATCTCAATTGAAATTTTCTGAGCATAGTTTATTTTATTAATACATATGACCCAAGTAAAAACTGTAAATGTAAATATTTCTTATTTGTATAATGCAGTCCATTATAATTGTTTATGTTTTCTGCATTTAGGTTTGTGAATTACATTTTTCTTTACACAAGATAAGAATATTGTGAAATACATCTTAATGTTTAATGGCTAAACTCTTTGTCTCTCTCTCTTACTAGCTGCAATCAATGTAAACATAATTAGCCATCTAGTTTTAATGCTCAAGCCAGCTCTCTCTACTGTCTATTCCAAACCAGAGTTCCCATGATGTAAACAAAAGCATGTGCTTCTACTTTTCACAAGCCTAAGCAAACATTCTTACGCTAGTTTAATAGTTCCTTAATAAATGCATTGTATCATGAAATTATGGAATGGGAAAGTTATAGGTCTGCAGATATTATTGCAGTTATCATAAGAACTCATTGATAAAGGTAATGAGTATACACTAAATGTTAAGGTGTTACAAAATACAGTTTTGTTAATGTTGTCAGCCAATTGTGTTAATGCTTAGAGTATCTTGCTTGTGAATTACCAACTGTATGCGTAACTGCCGTTCTCTTGCATAAGAGAAATGTAGCAATGAATTTCTCAAGGTTATACATAGTCCCAAATTGTGTAACACAGGAAGATAAGTAAAGATATTTGTATTATGCTACAGCACTATGATAAGCTCTGATCAAATTTTATGATTTACTCAGTTGGTATATGAGTTCTAATGACAGGAAGGTATGTGCTAACTCTTCAAGTACGAAAGCGGTAAACCATTAACAAGTGGTGGAAAACAAATAATACTTAACTTAATGTATTTGAGTCAATAATAGAAAAATATCTATCTCTTGCAGCATGCATATTACGAAAATAACATTCAAGTTTACAGGCATTTCAGTGAAAAGTTTAAGAAAAACGTACAGAGTACCGTATTTTATCGCGTAATTACCACCCATTTTTTTTCTCGAAAAATTTGATTGAAAACGCTGGGGAGGGAATTATGCGAGTAGTTCTTCTATGAATTCAGAATGGAAGGGAAACCATGTAGTATTATGTAAAAGTTATATAGGTATACAGTAATTTGTAGGGCCCAGATTTTGATGAAAAGTCATCTTTTTTCTGAGTAATCACAGACGACGCTTATTGGGAATTAAGTGCATTCTGGAAAAAATACGTTAGATATATATGGTTTTTATAGGTCATCAAAATGCATTTTTTCCACATTTTTGTAAGTCATTTTTTAACATTTAAATGCATTTTTTGGTCATTTTCTTTATTTTTCGTGAATTTATAGGGCATTTTCATCTGCAACCCACATTCGGGAGGCCCGGGTTTGATTCCCGTGGCGGACCTGACCCTGGCCCATGGGCTTTTTGGGGTATTTTAAAATAATCTGTGATTAAAAGTTCATTTATATATCTTTTACGAAATAGTAACTTTGTAAGTGTGGTAAACATCTAATTAACACATGTCAACGTCCTAACAGTGCTGGTGAATTTATGATGCATCAATTCGAGGAATCGCCAATTACATCATGCAATAAGTGATGTATTGTATCCACAGAAAAACATTTGCGAGCTCTTCAAGATGTGGGAAAAAAAAAAAAAAAGATAAGCGTCTCAGTTACTGTTAAAAGAAACAGCTTCGACGTTAAGTAACAAGTCATTTTCCTGTTATAAAGAATTATGTGAAGTGTTTGTTAGTGCAAATATTCCGCTAGGAAAATTAAGTAATTCTGAATTACGAGATTTTTGTGAACGTCACACTGGTCATGCAATTCCAGATGAATCATCTTTGCGTAAAAGTTACCTCCAAAAATGTTATGAAGACACGTTAAACCAAATACGTGAATGTGTGAATGGGGAAAAAAATTATGTATCAATTGATGAGACAACCGATTCAGAGGGGCATTATGTAGCCAATGGTATGCTAGAAGCTACTAGTGTCGGACAAATTTTTCTTCTTACCTCAGAGATTATGGAAGCTGTTAACCACTGTCAGATGTGCAAACTGTTCGATAAATCCATGTGTTTATTGTGGCCTAGTGGAATATGGCATGACAACGTGCTCCTCTTCCTAACAGATGCGGCGCCTTGCATGGTAATGGTGGCAAAATCGATCCAATCATTTTATAGTAAGATGGTGCATGTTACGTGTTTGGCCTATGCTTTTCATCGAATTCATCATGGTGGAACAGGTCAGATCAACATTTCCAGAAGTATATACATCAATTTCCACAGTAAAGAAAACATTTTTGAAAGTGCCAACCCGAACTATGTATTTCAAAGAAAAAGCCCATAATATAGCTTTGCCCCCAGCACCAATTTTAACACGCTTTGGTACATGGGTAACTGCATGTATATATCACTGTGACAATTTTCAAATAGTGAGAGAAGAGGTAGGGTAGATTCTAAGGCAATTGAGAGCACATAGAATCTGTTTTCTGATACTCAAATCCAAGGTAAATTAGCTTTTATTAAATCAAATTTTACATTTTTGACGGATACCATAACCTGCCTTGAAGAAAGTGGCATGGCATTGGATAAGTCGATTGAGTTAGTGAGAATTGTGGAAGAGAGGATACAAAATGTGAAAGGTGAGATTGGGGACAGAACTTAGACAGAAACTAAATTTTGTGTTGGACAAAAATAAAGGATATCAAACAGCTTGTCAGATTTCCGATATCTGTCACCAGAAAACTTCAGAACTGATATTTTTGAACAGGATTTAACAGGCAGTGACATAGTGTTTTTCAAATATGCATCTATAACATCTGTGGAAGTGAAGAGAAGATTCTCAAAGTATAAAGCAGTTTTAGCTAACAACTGCCGTTCCTTTACTTTTGATAACTTGAAGATGACCATGATGATGTACAGCAACGCTAAGTAAGGTATGTTTTGGCTAATAGTAACAGTAACTTATATTTTTCATATTTTATAAAATTGAAAATGACCTGATGAATTTTGAATTTATTATTAACTTACTTTTAAATTAACACTTACTTTTAAATTTTTCCGGAACATGTTTCAGAGACTTTGCCTCCGTCCTCAACCGGCCATCGACTGGTTCTCATTGGTGTAGTTGACGATATTTTGTCATAGGTCTCCTCTGGTGGCGGTTCAAGGAACTTGCTGAACAAATCTTTCTGGGGGATGTCGAAATTGAATACTTTGTTCCTATTTTTTGAAATGAAGATTTGTTCCCATGTGGATAGTTCTTGTTTTCCTGATGTATGTTTTAGTAGTTTTGGTTCTGGATTTATGTTGTGGTTTTTTCCCCAAAAATGTGTGGCAACTGCTGATTTTTCTAATTGTTTATATTATATGTTTCTAAAGTGTTCCTTTGCTCTTTTTTCTAAATTTCTTTTGGTTTATCCAATATAAATTTGACTACAGTCACTGCATTCAATTTGATATATACGAGATTTTTTGTTAGATGGAATGGCATCTTTGATGTTTGAGCAAATTAGTTTTTTAAGGAGAAATGGTTGACTGGTGCTAGTTGAATGTTTTGTTTTTTGAAGACTTTTTTGAATTTATCAAAGGCTCATGGATGGTAAGTGAATTTTTTGAAAATCTCAGCTACAGAAACTAATATGATTTTCAAAAAACTCACCTACCATCCATGGACCTTTGATAAATTCAAAAAAGTCTTCAAAAAACAAAACATTCAACTAGCACCAGTCAACCATTTCTCCTTAAAAAACCTAATATGCTCAAACATCAAAGATGCCATTCCATCTAAGAAAAAATCTGGTATATATCAAATTGAATGCAGTGACTGTAGTCAAATTAATATTGGATAAACCAAAAGAAATTTAGAAACAAGAGCAAAGGAACACGTTAGAAACATATAATATAAACAATTAGAAAAATCAGCGGTTGCCACACATTTTTGGGGAAAAAACCACAACATAAATCCAGAACCAAAACTACTAAAACATACATCAGGAAAACAAGAACTATCCACATGGGAACAAATCTTCATTTCAAAAAATAGGAACAAAGTATTCAATTTCGACATCCCCCAGAAAGATTTGTTCAGAAAGTTTCTTGAACCGCCACCAGAGGAGAACTATGACAAAATATCGTCAATTACACCAATGAGAACCAGTTGATGGCCGGTTGAGGATGGAGGCAAACTCTCTGAAACATGTTTCGAAAAAATTTAAAAGTGTTGTTTAGTGTCATTAATCGACTCCCTTTAAATTTAATCAAGGGCATTGTTTATGTGCAGACCCATTCTCAGGCCAAAAAGATTAAAGGCAGTAGCAACATCTGTCATTATACAAAAGAATGTTGTTTTCTTAATTTTATGACAAATGGGGTTTTTACACAAGATATGCTTGCTCAGAAATTTATCAGGATATTCAAAGAGTTTCTGAAAATCAGATCTTAGAAAACTTTATTTTGTAGTAAAGATCAGCCTAAATGTAGTAATACAATATAGAAACAAAAGTCTATGGTCATCTGTGGATCATCAAATATCTGGTGATCAAACCTAACCCAGACTGATGGTTTTAAGTGTACTTAAAAGCAGCAGCCCCATGTTAGTAAATAAATAAATAAATAAATAATATATATATATATATATATAAAAGATATCCTGTGGGACGAAATTACAGCACAATGTTGGCACTGATATGATCCTAACAATTGACAGCGTACGAGGGTGGTCTGAAAAGTTTCCGACCTTAGCATGAAGATGGCAGCACTTGTAAATAAAAGCTAGTGAAGTTTGTTGTTCATCTGTTGACAGTTACTCAACAAAGTTTCAGCCATTTTGGACGCTCAGTTGTTATGTAACAGTCATTTGAGTGAGATGATGTGAGTGTTTTTATGAAATTGGATATTGAGTATTGAGCTGTCATTAAATATTTGTTTTTGAAAGGCAATATGCCTACGCAAATCAAAGATGAGTTGGATTTTGTGTATGGAGACACTGCACCATTTCACCACAGTGAAAGTTTGGGCAGCTGAATTTAAACGTGGTGGTAAGAGCTTGGGAGATGATGAATATTCAGGATGTCCAAAAACTGCAACTACTGACGAAAACATTGCCAAAGTTCAACAAATGGTGCTAGACGACCGCAGAATTAAAGTGAGAGAGATAGCAGAGGCTACGAACATGTCAAATTAATGTGTTTGTCACATATTAAATCAATATTTAGACATGAGAAAGCTGTCCACACATTGGGTGCCGCTTTTGCTCACGTTAGACCAGAAACATGTTTGAATGAACATTTCCAATGCTCTGTTGGCACAGTTTAGGTGCAATAAATCCGAGTTTTGGCGCCGATTAATTACTGTAGACTTGGATACACCATTATACACCTGAAACAAAAATACAGTCCAAACAGTGTACTGCAAAGGGGGAACCAGCTCCAGAAAAGCAAAAACTGTTTTTTTCGGTTGAGAAAGTGATGGCAGCGGTTTTTTGGGATAGTCGTGGAGTTATTTTAATAATTTATCTTCAAAAAGAAAAAACCATTATCGGAGCATACTACGCATCATTACTTGACAAGCTGGAGGCAGAACTTGCGGAAAAATGACCCCATTTGCAGAAAAAGAAAATCCTGTTTCACCAAGACAACGCACCATGTCACATCTCATCAGTTGCAGTGGCGAAAATCCAGGAACTATGGGTTGAACTGCTTGACCATCTGCCTTACTGACCAGATCTAGCCCCAAGCAACTTCTCTTTGTTCCCTCATCTGAAAATTGTGCTCGGAGGACAGAGATTTTCGTCAAATGAAGAGGCAGTCACCTTCGTGAACAATTACTTTGCAGAGAATAATGCTGAGTACTATTTGGACGGGTTACAGAGATGGGAGCATCGCTGGGAGAAGTGTGTAGAGTTACAAGGAGACTATGTTGAAAAATAAAAAGATAAAAAAATTCTGGAAAAATGTGTGGTATCTTTATTAGGTCGGAAAGTTTTCAGACCACCCTCAGTGATAACAAAGTACTTATTTTACACAATGTATAAAAATTGAAAGAAGCTTAGAGATAGTGAAGCACAAGTTAAAATAAAAGTGAGTCGAGAATATATTGACACATGTGACTGAAGCAATGTGTCAATATCTTCTCAATTCACTTTTACTTTTACTTATGACTAGGAATTTATGAAGAAAAATGGTTTTACTCATCCGTCCATTCTAAATACTCAGTTATTTGCAATATACCTTTGTGATATTAACTTCTAAGAAAAGTATGACATGTTCCATACTAAACAAACCTAATGAATATTAGAATTTGAATAAAGTTTTTACATTAGAAATTTTAAATTGCGTATCTCTTTAGTAGTAAAACTCACTGTGCAGGGTACCAAAGTATGACTTAAGCAAACATTGTACCTACAGAGCTGAAATTGTTTATTCTTGTATAAAAGTTTGAAGAGAGTTTTGTAGACACATTTAAAGTTTGACTGAAATTGATAGAAAACAGGAGCAATAAGTGTGAAAACCTTCCTAAAATTAATATATGTTGTATAGTGAACCACTGCATTTGCAAAGAACATATTTTATTTATATATAAACCTAAAGGGCATTTGTATTTGTTGACATGTTTCCAGCTTGGTTGAAATCCGTACAAAATTAAGAGTGGTTTACATGAAAAGGCTATAAAGAGTGTACATTTCTAAGATTGTCTCTTCAATATTCATAAGAATAGATTTTACCTAAGCTGTCAGATTATTTCTGCTGCAAATATTTTTTAAGCTTATTGACTCATTGCATCTTCTAGTGCTGAATACTAATGTTGATTCTAACTTGTCATATTGTGTGACTACAACCAGTTACACTTTCTCAGATATTTCTCAATTCACTTAAGACACTCAAAGGCATACTGAGAAACTTTATTGATTAAAGAAAAACTTAATTGAAAAAAAATATATGTAGTCAGTTTTTTGACACTTTGTCACTTACCTTTTTATATTATTGAGGGACTAGTTTTGAAAGCTTTTGCCTTCATTTTCAACCTCTTTCCAACTTGAAAATGGAGGCGACGGCTTCTGAAACTAGTCAATAATATAAAACTGTAAGTGATGAAGTGTCAAAAAACCAACTAAAATTGTTTTTTCAACTAATTTTGATGCCACTGCTACTAAATTCCTCCAATCATGCATAAAGAAAAACTTCTAGTAGTTTAACATGTGATGTCTCACACAGAAGTCAAGTGTTCTACCAATTGCACTACAGGATCAGTCATATGTAGGTATGTAAGTACACTGGGATTACCAGTTCAATGTATTGATTTTGTAAAAATGTTATGATTAATAATAACAGTAACTCTTATTAAATATAGTTAAGTATAATAATTATCAATAAAGCTACAATGTAAAAATGCAGACATTAATTTTAATAGTAATGTTATTATAAAAGGCAAATGTAAGTATTTTGTTACCCAATGAAAATTAGAAAGCTTTAAAATATTTAATTTATGATTGTTTTTTATGAACATAAAGAAAGTTATCACTAAGAAAACTTTATATTAGTTTTGTAAATTATTTTAAAGAAGCAGAAATAAAGTTCTGGTCAATTTGATTTTACTGTAATATTACAAGTATATTGTAAGAAATTAATAAATTACGCAATATTAACCTTTTTATTATTGCTTTCACCTTTCCTTTCCAAGACTCAACTTTGAGGTTTTGGATATTCTTTCTCTATGTCCTGCAGAAAATTGTTCTAAGGCCAACATCGGACCGGCTGAAATGTGTACTGATGGAGCCCGCCAGTCACCTTCAGTTACCATTAATAATAGTGCAGGTAACTTTGATAGTTGCAGAGAAATTTGCTGCCAACCGCGGCACCGATACCCCAGAAATGTTTCTTGCAAATGGTATTAAAACTGCACGTGTGTCTACCACATATGTCATTGTTGGAAGTAAGCTACCTTAGCGATATTGTGAAAACAATATCCTGTTCGACCCCTGCCATTCAGTAAATAAACATTGTAAAAGGTTGTGTTTCACTACTAGATTTAGTAATATTGTTGATCTCAGACCACTGTTTCATGAGAAACAATGCATGCACTTCCTATAGAATTAAAGTTTTTCAAGAATATGGATATTACCCTTCACCCTGTTAGGAAACGGTATTGAAAATACAATATACTTTTGTGTGGCAAGGACTTGAACAGTTTTTGGAGACCATGGCAAAGGATAATGGGTTTGACAACTCTAGATTAGCACCTGCTCAAGTACTCCTAGTTATGCTCAGCTGTGCTCACACATTCTCTTACGAACAAACTGTTACCATCCATTCATCCATTTAAGACACAAGCATAAGCCACAGAACAATATCCGATTGTTCAGCTATTCTCGGGAGGTGTACTTATCCTCACTGGATAATAAATACATAAATAGGGGTAAAAGAGGTGGTGCTGGCCATGTCATTCAGATCAAGGAATGTAAAATTGGAAAGATGAAGTATCATCGCAGCTGCATCATGAAAGGAAATACATACTTGGGTTGAACGATGTCGTCACTAATGAAATACAGATAACAGCATGCCCCAGTAATCGAAGAGATGGTGCTACCCTCTCTGATTTAATTGAGGAACATGTGGAGTTTGCCAGCACAGTCCTCAATGACTTCTATGGTGGATACAACAGCTTAAAGTCTGGGAGCTTTTCAGTCCTCCTAACTGTTAATCAAATCTGTATTTCATAGACCCAATAACAAATGTTCCTACTAGCACAACATTGAGTTCTCCTGGCGATACCTCCAGTATATCAAGGGGCAGTATTTGGCACAATCAAATGGATATTCATTTAGCAGAGTACATGTGGCACCAGAACCCCAGAAACAGGAAAGCTGATCATTTCCAGAACTGATCAAGGACACCCAGGAGATTTGTCCTGTGGTTTAGTTAAAATGTTAGCTTAGTTTAGATAATAGATAGACATCATAGTCACCATCTGCCTTCTTTCAGTGAAAGTATGTATTTATTGTATTTATTATATTTATTTATATAGAACGGTTCTAATTTACCAGTTGTAAAATAGATGTTCTTTTAGAATGTTTATTGTATTTATGTGCCAGATTAATTTGGGGAACTATTTTAATGTTATTCATATTACTAGCTTTGGAAACTTTTATAATTTTGTACATCTGATAATCTGAGAGAAATTTTCACTGTAAATTTTCTTTAAGAAATTTTCGCTTTGTCAAGAAAACATACACAGAAACATTAATTGAATAAACCATCCTATGTGTTGAGACATGTTGTGTTATGCTGGGTTCACAATAATGCAATTAAGTAAAGAAGCCACTGCAGCTAATACTCACTTCATGTTAAGCCAGTGTCTTGACTCACTCGAGTAGATATAAGATGCATGCTTCTCTGCCACCTTGCTTTCCCTTATGATATTGTATCGTAGTACTCAAGCATATGTTCACACCTAAGCCTATTGCAAGAGAATATGCCCTGGTAGAGACCCAAGTTAAACATCCCCCATCCCCAAATAACACTCACATAAATATGGCACATCCATATAAAATGCATGTTAATCATTTTCCAAGTCTTACAAACCCCAAATAAAACCCACACCTATGTCACACACCCCGTGTAAAACTCATGTTAAACATATTCCACACAATCCCCCAAAAACCGTTTCAGGAAAAACCTCAATTCTAATTAGCGGAACAATCAATAACGTATTCATTATGTAACTGATGAATTTAGAATAGCAGTCTTATGGTCTTCACAAGTTTCACATCTATTTAACTGTCTACTTGAAAAAGATAAATGTATGTCGGGTGACTGTTGAATGTGTAGAAATGATTAAGCACACATAAATCCTATAAACACTTCATGGATATGGAAAAAGCCTTGTAGATAAAAAAATAAAATCATTCAAACTTCAAAAAAGATTAAAACAGATCACAGCTCTTTCACCATTGAAACAAATTAGATTTGCTAGATTTACTTACCACCCCAGGGCTACAAAAAAGTTCCAAAAAATATTCAAGAAATATAATATAGTATTGGCACCAAAGAACAATTAAAACTTCAAAAACCTACTTAACAGCAACAATACTGATAAGATAAAACCAGAAGAAAAAAGTCAGGCATTTACAAGATAAAGTGTAAAGACTATGAAAAAAAATGTACATAGGGAGGATAAAAAGAAACATAGGCACTAGAAAGAAAGAACATTTTAGGCACCTAAGATACAAAATATTGATAAGTTCGCAATAGCAGCTCATTTCTGGTCTGAAAATCATGAAATTGAAGATATTACCGAATTACTAAAATTACAAACATATAGTGAGCTTGTCATCTGGGAGAAAATATACATAGAAAAGCATAAAAACCAACTAATGAACTTCGAAATCCTGCCAGAAGACAACCTCACGTTTAAATTCATCACAAAATCAACAGATGGCAGCAGCAACTCCAGAACTACCCACAGCACTGGATCAAGCTTTAGTTGCAATAGAGCTGATGGTGCAAACAATGGTTCGTGAAACATGTCCTCAACATAGGTATGTAAGTAAAGCTAATGTGTAATAAATACAACTCATTTATAATTTAATAATCTTCTATCACCCCCTGCATTAACTACCGACCAGTTTCTAAAATTTGAGTTTGATTTATGAGTCACTATGTTTACACTCAAACTTCACTTACTTGTATAATTGAAACGTTTTCAAGATCATTCGATCTCATCCTCAGCTGTTTGGTGACCACAGATTAATACCTGAGGAACCTGCTAAATAAACCACTGAAAAATACAATCCCCAACAATTTGAAATCAGGAATTTATCAGATTAATTGTGAAACCTGTAAAAAAGCTACACAGGAAAAACTAAGAGAAACTTGTTAACCAGGCAAAAAGAACACCAGAGGAACATTAAGTTGAAACAAACAGAAAATCTGCAGTTTCACACCATTTTTGGACAGAAAACCACAACATTGGCCACAACATTAAACTGTTAAAATCTTTAAGTACACCCATAGAATTGGATATTTGGGAAAAAATATTCATAAACAAAAACCGTGATAAAGTTATAAATTTTGAAATCCCAGCATTAAATGAAGTATTAAAACTTAGTGCCCCTAACACCAGATGGCAGAGTGATCAGAGCTCGGTAGTAGTGGAAGAAGAGGAAGGTTCATTTAGTCACCAAACAGCTGAGGATGAGATCGAATGATCTTGAAAACGTTTCAATTATACAAGTAAGTGAAGTTTGAGTGTAAACATAGTGACTCATAAATCAAACTCAAATATGAAGAATACTTCACTGTTAATAATGCTTCTGCTTTTAATATTTATCAGTTTTTAAAATATTTGACTATTGCCTAAAGCCCTCTAAATTCTCATATTTCCGTGCACTCAGACAATTTCTTTAAGAACAGTTCATACTTAAGTAGAGAAGGCACGGGAATGCAACACATCGGAGTTTGAATAGATAGAGTCAATACGAAAGTGAATCGAGAAGATATTGACACATTGCTTCACTCACACTGTTTATTCACAGGACATGTTCCAAGAGCTCTCGCTCCTATCATCAGCTGATACTCGACTAGTGCAAGTTGTAGTGGTCTCCTCTTTCTCCGTTTTGTCAATAGATGGCGTTATGTACTTGTCAAAGATGTCCGGTGGTGGAGTTTCAAAATTCATGACTCTATGACGATTTTTGTTGATGAAGATTTTTTCCCATACAGAAAGGTCTATGGGGTGATTAACATATTTTATTAGAGATGTTTCCAAGTTGATGTCATGTCTAGTATTCAAAAAATGAAAAGCCACTGCTGATTTTTCTGTTTCACCATTTTTAATGTTTCTTTGATGTTCTTTAGTTCTGATGTTAATATTTCTTTTTGTTTTTCCTATATAAATTTTAGGGCAAGTTTCACATTTGATCTCATAGATTCCTGGTTTTTCTTTGGTAGTGATTGAATTTTTGGGAGGGCCTTTTAACAAATTTCTGATATTAAACCTATTTTGAGGTGCAAGAGTTATGTTGTGTTTTGAGAAGATTGTTTGGAATTTGTTATAGGCTGATGGGTGGAAGGTGAATTTTTTAAAAAGTTTTTTCTCTTTTTCTCCTGTAGGTTCTAGGGTGGTGGTTTCTTTTATTTTCTTAGCTTTGTTGAGTCTGTTAACTGTTTTGTCTACTAAATTTGGGTTGAAACCGTTGGATATAGCTAGGATCTGTCAGGATCTATAAACAAATCTATAAACAAAAAACAGATCTATAAACAAAAAACAGGCCTAGCTATGGGCAACCCATTGTCTCCCTTCTTGGCAGATTTATTTATGAGTGCTTTTGAAACACATATCACAAAAACTTTTCCAAATTATTTCAAAGTGTGGTATCGCTATGTTGACCACATTTTTGCAATAGTACCTAAAAAACTCATACAAGATAGTCTTAAACTTTTGAATATACAAAATCCAGCTATAAAATTTACATTGGAAACAGAAGAGGATGGTGTGCTCCACTTTTTGGACATCAAGATCAAAAAAAAAAAAAAAGAACAACAAACTCACCTTTGGTATTTACAGGAAACCGACACACACAGATAATTACATCAAGAACAACAGTTTCAACCCAAAACAACACCAACATGCCATTTTCAACAGTTTAATCTTTCGGATGATCAACTTTCCACTAAACAGAGAAGATTATCAAGAAGAATACCTACACATAAAAAAAGTAGCTATATCCAACGGTTTCAACCCAAATTTAGTAGTCAAAACAGTTAACAGACTCAACAAAGCTAAGAAAATAAAAGAAACCACCACCCTAGAACCTACAGGAGAAAAAGAGAAAAAACTTTTTAAAAAATTCACCTTCCACCCATCAGCCTATAACAAATTCCAAACAATCTTCTCAAAACACAACATAACTCTTGCACCTCAAAATAGGTTTAATATCAGAAATTTGTTAAAAGGCCCTCCCAAAAATTCAATCACTACCAAAGAAAAACCAGGAATCTATGAGATCAAATGTGAAACTTGCCCTAAAATGTATATAGGAAAAACAAAAAGAAATATTAACATCAGAACTAAAGAACATCAAAGAAACATTAAAAATGGTGAAACAGAAAAATCAGCAGTGGCTTTTCATTTTTTGAATACTAGACATGACATCAACTTGGAAACATCTCTAATAAAATATGTTAATCACCCCATAGACCTTTCTGTATGGGAAAAAATCTTCATCAACAAAAATCGTCATAGAGTCATGAATTTTGAAACTCCACCACCGGACATCTTTGACAAGTACATAACGCCATCTATTGACAAAACGGAGAAAGAGGAGACCACTACAACTTGCACTAGTCGAGTATCCGCTGATGATAGGAGCGAGAGCTCTTGAAACATGTCCTGTGAATAAACAGTGTGAGTGAAGCAATGTGTCAATATCTTCTCGATTCACTTTTGTATTAATTTGTGCTTCACTGTCCCTATGCTTCTTCCAAGTTTATACTTTGAGATAGAGTCAACCTGAAAAATTCAATGTCACGCCCGGAATTTGAACCACGGATCTCCTGGTTTCCATCCAGTCACTCTTACCTATTGAGCTACCATGGCCAACTTGCTGTCATGACATTAAATTCTCCAATTGACTCATATATTTCCCCGGGGGCTCTCGCATTCGAGATGCACCATTTGTGGTGACTTACTATTGTAAGTACTTGAGTTCCAGGCTTCATCATTTAACTCTTATTATTTAAGTTAATTGATGGAAATTAATCATTTCTTCACACTAGTCGTACATAGGCTAAGATTTTGAATAGATAGAGTCAACCTGAAAAAATTCAATGCCAGGCCAGGATTTGAACCATGGATCTCCTGGTTTCCGTCCAGTTGCTCGAACCAATGCTGAAACCCGGCCATGGCATTGAATTTTGCAGGTTGACTCTATCTATTCAAAATCTTAGCCTATAGCCTAGTGTGAAGAAATGATTAATTTCCATCAATTAACTTAAACATCAGAATTTCTTTTTCATAAGTTTTCACACGATTTAGTTTCCCTGGCGTTTGTTTAATTTAACTGCACATTCAATAATGATCCATCTCTATAACAACCAGATAATAACCATATCAAAATTGTAAGTTCGTGGTTCGGACTAACACAAATTGCTAAATTTCAGTTTTGAAAACCTAAAGGAAGTGAAACTTTCCCCCGTGGAAATAGGAAGTGTGAACACATTATAAAAAATTAGTCTCTTAAAAGAGCTGTATCACAAGTTCCAGAACTTCTTACTAGTTTGACGGAAAACATGGAAGATCAACTGTTAAATATCAGTAGTGGAAAATAAAGAAAGCCTAATCAATGCGATAAAAAATGCAAGACTTCAAAATTGAAAGCGCTAATTTTCGAAGAAGGGTAAAAAGGAGGACTGAATCCTGCAGGAGGACGAGCAGATATAGAAGAAATAGATCAAGGAAGAGAAGAAATAATTCAAGAACACAGTGTCGAGTGTGAGTATTTCTCTTTTTCTTTACCTTATCCCTAGTATACCACTTATCGCGTTGTTAGGGGATTCTTGTTCCTCTATCCCTTTTTAAGGTCGGGTCTAAGGAACCGAAGCTTTGAATCTGATAGAGAACCCCAAGAAGGGTAATCAGCCCAATGCGAGGTATGAGGGTGAGAGAAGTGGGTGATAGTATGAGGGCGAGATGAATAATAGGAAAGGTGATGATAAAATAATTGGAGGGATGATGGCGGGGAAAACCGGAGATCCAGAAGAAAACCTGCCTCAGCGCTGTATTGTCCGCCACAAAGAGTAATTCTCATTAAACAATATTTATGTATATATGGATATTGACATCTTCAGAATTGACACGACTGAATGCCACATACTCTGGCTTAGGTAGAGAGATGGTAAATTTCTCAAATCTCTGCCCTTGTACCTGTTTATAGTCATAGCAGATGCTAGCCATAATTGGAACTGTAACCTTGACAGAACTAAGTATGGCCCTCCCTTGTAGCTAGACCAAATGTCTATGTATTCAATTTTTGGATATTTTTGAAAACTAAATTTGTATTCGAATACTTCTCGGATGAGGTAAATTTCTCCTGAGTGCTGTTTTTGAATACTTCTCGCCCAAGTTTTCGGATAGGTGCAGGTGCGGTGAAAGCTGCAATTTGAATCCACATCTCGATTCATCTTTATGTTGCATGGTTACGTATATGTAAAGTCCTGTTGGAAGTTTTACAGTGAAATTAATGTGTTATTGTGCTAATTATTGATGTACAGTTTAATACATGCATTCAATATCAAGGGTATAAATTGCATTTCGGAAAAAGTTTCGTGAACAAACCTTTTATTTTCAGGATATTGAAAAGTCTTATGCCAAACATGGCGATGGTATAAAGAGAATCTAGCAAATATATTTCATATTATATTCATGTATGAATCTTAATGGCTGAGTTTAGTCTAAACAAAAAGAAATCAAGTTAATGTGCTGTATTTCTAAACATTTTATAATCATATTATCCAGTTTACTGACATGTTGAACGTCACTTAAAATGCCTTTACATTCCAACACCTTCTGTCTCCTATCCGAGCAGTAAATTTTTCATAAACTGGTCACCTAGCAAATGTAAGAAGAAATATATTGTCAGCAAAGAATCCGGACAAAATTATTTTAGCCATTGAAAGCACTGTATATAAAGTCACAAT
>CM060948.1:174790132-174860903 GCA_030765055.1 Mantis religiosa
TGATGATGATGATGATGATGATGATGATGATGATGATGATGATGATGATGATAATAATAATAATAATAATAATAATAATAATAATAATAATAATAATAATAATAATAATAATAACAATAACAATAACAATAACAATAACAATAACAATAACAATAACAATAATAATAATAACAATATCAACAATAACAACAATAACAATAACAATAAGAATAACAATAAGAATAACACTAACACTAACACTAACAATAATAATAGTCGTCGTCAAAGTATTTAAGCTGGCCCAATGTAGGTCAACGAGGCAGTTTGGCACAGTTGATGTGTAGATGATCAGCAGTCTATAGTGAGTTAATATGTGGTTAGCTAACAAAGTCGTTATGCACATCATCGCAAGAGTTGAATCAGCACCTCTAAGTCTACTATGAATACAAGGTAAGTTTGGGTGTATTCCATTAGGCCAAGACCAACTCCAGACATTTTGTATTTATACAATTAATAAACCTGGCTTATACATGGATTTGGGGTTAATAAACCTTTTACGCCCAGATGGCGGTTACGTTCCCTACCCTCTCTGAGTAGCATACCTCTGAAAGTTACACCCCCCTAGTAACGAACTTCTTTCCAGGGTTTGCTACAATACTAACTGCTTTGTAGTGCAGTTACTCTTGTATTTGTACTTATTAATACCTTTGAGCACTAGATTTGTACAAATATTTGTATAAATTTGTATAAATATTTGTACAAATAGGTTTTTAAATATATAAGAAATGTTAGAAAAGTACAGTTAAAATGTTCACTTTTGTATTTCTTTATTCTAAGCAAATTACATGTGTATGACATGGCTTTAGCGCAGATTCATTACATGTTATATCATATTGATATTTTGAAAACATGCATATTTTAATACACACATTAGAATTGACTCACTGCTGTGTTCTGCCTAAAAATTGACCAATTTTCTTACTCTCCTTACACACATGCCACATTTTCAGCTTACTTTATACCATTTTTCTGATAAAAATGCTTTTCTTCACGTTCCCTTTACATTGAAATGCATATATACAAATATAATAATTTGTAACTTAAAACTTCACTTATCTTATCATTTCTTATAAGATAAGTGAAGTTTTAAGTTATTTATTATTATATTTGTATATATTTGTTTGCTTCACTGTTAATAGCTTCATATTTTACGTATTTATTGAAATACATGTTCAATATCCTCCTTATTTCCAAGAACAGTGTCACTTTTCTAAAATGTGTGTTTTTCCAAACACCAGTTCATAACCAATGCAATGTCCTTTCATTCCTCATTATTTACTATATCTACCTATATGTGTTTCTCTTTCCCATGATCTTTCTATCTCAGTATAGATAATCAAACAGCTGTTATTGTACTTAAGAATTTGTATTTTGACGTCTTCAAATGTTTTCTTGCAGCTTTCCAAAGCTCTGTAGTGTTATTTTCCCTTACACTCCATATCTACCTTAGATTACAGGCATTCTGCCTGTAAACTAGCAGTCGCTAATTACTGTACTTAATGCCATCTTACCCCAAGCCAGAATGTACTTATAATCTATTGTCAAACCTACAACTCCTTAACATTTAACACAACTTTATAAAATATTTATATTTAATTTTATTATAATTTCTAATTTATTCAACTGATCAATCATTTCTGTATTAATTGAATGGGTGAAATGGTGCTCAAATAAGCTCATGGTCCATAGAGCTTAGATTTGCCTAGCATTCATCTTTTAGGATAAGGGAAAACCCTGGAAAAAACATTATTCAAGTAACCTACTTTAACTGAGATTTGAACTAGTGAACATGAAATAGACGCACTACCACCTATGCTATAGAGAACAGCAACTCTTCTTAAGAGCATATAGGTCTTTTGAAATAAATATAAATAACAGTCCTAGTTTCAAATCAGTAACAAGCAATATCTTAGAAAACGGGAAACAGAATATAATTTTATAATATAAGGTATTAACCGGGCTTGTGGGCCATGGTCTGCTGGGTTCCTTCTTCATCTTTCCAGATGTTTCGTCTGTGGCTGCGGCAGACATCTTCAATGGCAGCGCGATTGGAGTGTCCTGGCGGAAGTCTCAACAGCAACTTCCTAAGAGTTCTGCAATACGAAAAAATTCTAGAAATATGGTACAAAAGATATGAGCTTCAGGGTGAAATATGAGTTTAAGCTTCACTTTTTGTATTCTCATCTAAATTATTTTCCTGATAATTTTCGATTCCTCAGAGATGAACAAGGTGAATGATTTCATCAAGAAATCAAGGAAATGGGAAGGAGATATCATAGTCAATGGAACATTGCAAGAGGACTACTGTTGGAGCTTGTAAAGGGAAGTTCCCTAATTTCGACTTAATGTAAATCAGCACAAGCAACTTTCCCACCAAGGAAAGCATATTTTACTGATATACAGGTATATCTATATATTTATCAGAAATTTTTATTTTTGTATTTATTTTCATACACAATGTATACATAAAACACTATTTTCAAAATATTATTTTGTGATTTGTGAGAAAACCTTACGTGATAGAGAAAACTGGTCAGTATCATTCACATTAGGATACTGAAATTGGTTAAAAGCACTTTTCAGACCACAAACCTGTGAACGAAAGTTATATTTTGCAGGACAGTGTTATTTATCCAAAATAAAAAATTACCAGAGAAATGTTGGTTAAGGTTTTCATTCCATATGTATGTTCTTACAAGTTTATTTAAATTTAAGATAAACTTTTGAAGACAATGGCTTTATATAAGATATCATTTGTAAAAAACTTTGCAGATATAGTAATGAGATATTAATTAGAAAAGAACACTGCAATTCAGAAATATCAATGCTGTATTGTGTTAAGTACCTTTAGAACACTGCTGTTGCTACTGCAACTAGAACTTTGCTTCCCAATTGTATGCAAATACTCAAACAAACAATATTATGGTATGATTTTCTTTGTATACATGTGATAACGTAGCATATACTTTAGTGGAAATGTTGCTGTCCTTGACTGTAGCGTCCAAGGTTGCCTTATTAAAATGTGGAATTCCTATAGGGAAGCAATGTTTTCATGCACATTTCAGTTGTGAGGCACAACTTTATAACATTGCATACAATCCACGAACATTAGTTATTTACATTGTACTGGAGAAATCCAAGTTTCTCTTGCTTTTCATATTTTTGTTATAGTTTCATTATGTATTCTTGTTGTGAAACTACATGTAACAATTATGATCAGCAGTAAGTATAAATACTTAGAAGGAAGCGACATAATTAAACAACATTACATTCTGCAATGTTACTGTTTTAAGTGGAGTGCTTTAAAATGTGTTAAACATATTTATTTGTTTATTATTTTTTATGAGACGTTAGGTAATTACATTGAATCACAATAGTCTCTCTTATATACTAAAACTTTATATGCCAGATGAAAACACTTGATCATGTGTCAGAAACAGAAAAGTACCTTGCATAGTGACTGTATGTTGTTCTAGGTTTAGCAACAAAGCCATTCTCTTTCTCAATAATTTGAGACCAAGTCTGGATGTGATTTAAGTAGTTCAATAATTAACAACTGCTTCATGTTCGTTTCTCTTCCTTATTGTACAACAGACAATTTGAAGATATTTTCAATTAAATTTTGTGTAGATATTTGCTGAGGTAGTGGTGAGCCTGAACATGGAAATGGCTTTTTTTTTTAGGTACTTTAGGTATTAGTTTCAGGCTTTCGTCAAATTTCTCTGTTTTGGAATTTAATGTATTAGTAATTAACAGACATCGGAGCCTATACACCTTTAAAGGGATATGAAATTTACCAGTCTCACAGTATATAACTGCTGACGTCAGTCCCGGAGACAACACACAGGGATAGTCTGGTTCGCAATGCATAGCTTTAGCTTCATTACAACTACTGCTCCCCACACAGGTAGATCTGCCTTTCAATGAATGCAAGGTGTTGGACATATTGTGTTAATAGCATTACTTTCACAACAATTATTGGACAATCTCCATTTTATAAATCAAAAGTTTTTGGTATTATCAACAACCATTAAACAGCTTGAAGTATGAGGCATGTTTTTTAAGTCAGTACCGTTTTGGAATTAAAAAAAGACGTGCATAGATATTGCAATAATTTTATTTTTTCATGAAAGCCTGTACCTTAATCTACTTTTCTACATATTTTTCGTGAATATTGACGCACTGGTCATAACGTGGCACCATTTTTTGAATACCCTCGTCATAAAATTCTGCCGCCTGACGTGTTAACCACTGAATCACAACTGTTTTGACTTCATTATCATCTTGAAGATGCTGACAGCCCAGATGTTTCTTCAAGTGCAGGAACAAATGGTAGTAGCTGGGCACCAGATCAGGGCTGTATAGAGGATGATCTAGAGTTTCCCATTGAAAAGATTTGATGAGATCTTTGGTCCAATTAGCCACATGTGGACGGGCAGCAAAAGGATACCCTTGCTCAACTTGCCACGTCTTTTGTTCTGGATTGCACGGCGCAGATTGTTCAATGCCTCACAATAAGACGCTGCATTGATTGTCTCATTACGAGGCAAAAACTCCACTAGCAATACTCTTTTTCTGTCCAAAAAAACTGTGCACATGATTTTCCGGGCAGAAATTGTTTGCTTAAACTTCACTTTTGTGGGTGATGATGAATGTCGCCATTCCATGGATTGTTGTTTCGATTCTGGTGTGACGTAGGCCACCCGTGTTTCGTCACCAGTAACAATTTGGTCTAAAAAATCTTCACCTTCATTGTGGTACCGCTCAAGGAAAGTCAATGCACTGCCTAGACGTTGGGTTTTGTGCAAATCCGTCAACAACGTGAACACAATTTCCAGTACTTCAAGTTCTCGGTCACAATGCGATACAAAACACTACGAGAATATTGAGGAAAATAGTCGCACAATGATCAAATTGTAAAGCGTCTGTTTTCTCTCACCTTTTCGTCCACTTTCTGCACCAAATCTTCAGTAACGACCGAAGGACGCTCACTCCGTTCTTCATCATGCACATTTGTGCAGCCATCTTTAAATGCTGTCACCCATTTCCTTACCCTTCCATCACTCATAATGTTTTGTCCGTAAACTTCACAGATCTCACGATGAATATCGGTCGGTTTTACGCCTTTAGCACTAAGAAATCGTATAACAGCCCGTACTTCACAATCGGCGGGACTCACGATTGTCGGAGGCATCTTAAACACTTAGTAACCAACGTATACAATGAAGAATCAGACTCTAATGGCGTCAGTGCGTAGACAAGAGATGTAGGTAACCAGCTCGCATGCGCGGAATGCCGACCGTAGCGCTGCGGCGGCGGAGTCGCAAAACGGCACTGACTTAAAAAACATGCCTCGTATGTACTTTCGAGCTGTCTAAAAGCAGTTGAGGGGGTGTCTGCAAAAATTAACAATATATAGAATGCACCACCTGCCAAATGAACAAAAAATGAACTGTCTAGTATTCAACACAAAATACGCATTTTCAATGTTGCGTAATATAATAAATAAACTAAGTCTCGGACAAACATATGAAAATGGTTTGTACTACTCATATACACCATTAACGTCATGTGAGGTTGAAGGAACTTTCTCCCAATATTTTTATATTGTTTCAGTGAGAGTCGTAGAAAATTCACATTCGACAATTTACAAATGAACGCAGTTGTTCACTGTAATTCCCGCATCGAAAGCAATGAGAAGGTTGGCATGTTATAACGTAGTTCATACTTTAAATCTGTACCGGACTGTACACACACAGAGCTTTGGTATACTTGTTGACACAGACGTTTGTTGATGTCGCGCCTGACCTTGTATAGTACCTGAGTGCATACGTTGATTGCTAAGGTGTACGGGATCCGATATCTGGTCATTAATTTACGGTTATAATCACTACTTGTTTTGTTAACAGTGACACATTTAACTGATTTTAATGATACCTTTAGTCACACTTTATTTTGAATGTTACTACTCTTTTTTTTATGAAGATATATCTGCTTTCTCATTGTTACTCAATCTACAATGTGCAGGAATCCATTGAAAGACTATGATCAGTTTTAAATGATGTATATGTTAAATAAATAGCAAATGTCCCTTCTTTTTTCTATTTTTGGATCCTAAGTTAATACTGTTGCTTGAACTGCTGCTCTAAAATCGAATAAAGTATAGTCGCGCTGTTCGGATGGTTACCATGGATTTATCTTTGGTAATAGACACCTCTCAGATAACGCACTGATTACTCTGCGTGGAGTGAACTTATATCTGTCATTTATGATTCCTGTGAATTTCATTGGCTGAAGTGATGCGTTTATTGGTGTTTAGCACACGAATGAGGGGCCTCTCAGTACCCCTCTCATTCTTACTGGAATAATCAGTGCGTTATCTGAGAGGTTTCTGTTAACAAAGATAAATCTATGGTAACCGTTCCAGCAGCACAACTATAACTATGCATTGCATTTTTGCACCTAAACTATCAGTATAAATTGCATCAATTTTTCCATCAAAATTTCTAGCATTTTTTCCCAAAATTGTCATAAATGGAGAAAAACTTGACTGTACCACCTGCTCTAGCACCATCATCATTGTCATCATATAAAATGAGCCGTAGAATATATACATGTCCATTCCTCTTCAGGGTAGTTCTTTATACTGTTTGTAATACTACAATTTTTGCTATACTAGACTTTTTGTAAGTTTTTTGAAAATTTAACAGTCTAAGTTGTATTCTCTTTTAAAACTTTCTATTGAGTTAACGAGATGTGATGGATTTTGTTTAGTAATAGGTTTAAGTACAATAGTGAAATGTAATGTTAAAGCAGTGTTGTTGCTAGACGAAAAATGAGGTTTAACATTGTTTTCTCAGTCCAAGAACCTTATATTTTATTAACACATGTTACCATAAAGTTCAACCACCCCAAACCACAAAGTTGGAGATAAAAAGGAGGAGAATGACAACTAGTGTCAGAAAATGCCTTGACTGCATTAAACACTAACCTCTCCTTCAATAGATGAAGCCTATTATGCAAACCACCTTTAATTAGCCATTAAGCTTACTTGTATAATATTGCTGGCTCGTTTTAAAGTATGATGTTATTTAATGAAGCAATAGTTCAGTTGTTTTTATAGTAGAGCTTCTTACAGTATAGATCGCTCATGAGCTATTGGCAAAAATGAGCTAACAGATGATCAAAAGAATAATGACATCACAACAAATTGCCTTGTGGAGCTCCTATTGCAGATATTCCGAAAGAGGGGAGAGGCTCAGTGAGCAAGCATGTGTGAGCAAAGGCAACATATTCTGTATAGTCTTGATGAAGTCTCCCTGTGATATCCCCTTGCTGTAATAACTTGATTTAAAGCAGCTTGTAGATTTGTTTGAGAATTTACTTGTATTTTCTTTATCAAAAATTAAATCACAAGCATGTTTAATCTTCATAATAAAAAACAGTGTTGCTAACTGAACCAACAAACAACAGACAAATATTAAATAAATGTGGGGGTCACCAGTTGTAGGTTTGTTTGATAATTTGCTTGTATTTTATTTATCAAAAATTAAATCATAAGGATGTTGAATGTACATAAAAAACAGCATTTCTAACTGAATAAACAAACAAACAAAAGGAATCCCCAAATAAATGTCTATTACAGCATTGGAAAATAGTGTTTATGCAAGTCAGAAGCTGCCACAAACTGCTCAACCTGGAGTCAAGAATGTGCCCTGACACATGCATATGCATGCATGCACAGAGTTACCTGTATTCATCTGATCATCACATTTCTCTAATAAGATAAATTAAGATCTTTATTAGCTGCAAGAATTAAATCGAATTCATAGCATCGTCAAACACAATACATATCATATTTACAATTCTGGGTAGTACATTAATCAGATCAACAAAAACATATACAATATACACATGAACATACAGAAACATATCAAGACCAGAAGACCACCATTTTATGCTGGTGGGGTGGTTCACAAAGTTATCCATACAATTTAATTTTTTAAAGTAACAAACTCTCTAATGTTAAATGATACCGAACGATGAATGGAATCATGTTCAAATGAGTCCAGGGTAAATAGAGCTGGGAGCTACCAGACATTCACCTCTAAGGATTAGGTATGGTCGCACTGCTGGAACGGTTACCATGATTTATCTTTGTTAATAGAACCCTCTCAGATAACGCACTGATTATTCTTGTAAGAGTGAGAGGGGTACTGACGCGCCACTCGGTAGTGTGCTAAGCACCAATGAACGCATCACTTCAACCAATGGAATTCGCAGGAATCGCAAATTACAGATACATGTTCACTCCACGTGGAGTAATCAGTGCATTATCTGAGAGGCATATTATACCAAAGATAAATCATGGTAAGCGTTCAAACAGCGTGACTATGAAACCTACAAGGTTAAGTCATACCGGACGATGAATAAAATCATGTTCAAATGAGTCCAACTTACATAGAAAATAGAGTTAGCAGAGTTCATCTTTCAAGATAAAGGAAAACAAGCTCAGATGAGTCCATGGTCCATAGGTATAACAAAATAGCTGACATTCATCTTTCAGGATAAGGGAAACCTCCAACTATAAGTCCAAACGGACAATGAATGAAAAGATGTTCAAATGAGTCTAGTGTCCATGGTTCTTAGAGTTACAAGACATTCCTCCTTCAGGATAAGGGAGAGCCTCCAATTTTATGTCACAGCTAAAATGGTGCACACCGTTGTTTCCGCCATGCATTCGGAGACTCAAGTATCTGGACTTTGGTTTTAAAGTCACTCCAAAAATGTGGAATTAGTTTGGTAACGCTGGATATTTAAGAAGAATGCTAGTAAAGTGGCACTAAAGGGGGAATGGTTTGTTTTCCTGAGAAAGGAATCTTGGAAGTTAATTTACCTATGGCGTTAGTGGTTACGTGCAGCCCTACATCGCTCGATTTATGGTTCCTTACCCTAGTAATTGAGGTTGAAAGTAAATTGCTTATTGTTGACACAGTCTATCAGTCTATATATTACAATTACCATTACCCAAATAATGAATATATTGTACCTTTGTGGGTTCGTGAAATAAAAAGTCGAGGTTACAAACACAAAAAATTGCACTTTATTTCCGTAGCAATACACTGTTCACAATTACATTTTTGTCAGTTCGTCTTTACACGTACGCTCGGCCATCCTGACACAACGCACGCCATTACAACACTACACTCAACTGACTGTCGCTTCCGGTATCGATCGGCCCCGAACTTTCCCGAATCTCCTTTTATGGAGGGGAAAAACATTCTCGAAGCTTCGTGTCACTTCGACTGGCAGGAGGAGGGGTAAGCGAAGACTCAGCTACCCCTCCTGTCTCCCCTCTCTCCACCGGCCTTCATTTATTGCTTGGCATCGCGGGCTTGTCGTTTGGGTAACACTGCTCCCTCCTCAAGGCTGGTCGTCCCGAACAGCGCCATCGTAGCGGGCCAGGCGATCCAGGTGTACCACCAACATCTTTCCTCGGGGCACCTTCTGGATGCGGTAGACCACGTCGTTAATCCTCTTCACCACACTGTACGGTACTTGCCATGGCTGCTGAAGCTTCGGGCAGCGTCCCTTGGTCCGGGTCGGGCGGTACAACCAGACCAGGTCACCTTGCTGGAACCTTTGGCTGTTGGCTTGCCCGTCGTATCGGGTTTTCATGCGGTCGCTCGCTTTCTGGATGTTCTGGCGAGCCATCTCGTGCATGTCGTGCAGGTGGTCCACCAGGTTCTCCACATACTCGGTCGCTGGCTGTTTCACTCCCGGAGGGCTACCAAAAGCCAGGTCACAGGGGAGGCGTAACTCTCGGCCGAACATTAAGCTGGCTGGCGTGATCCCCGTGGTGTCGTGTGTTGATGAGCGGTAGGCCAGCAAGAACAGTGGCACCTTGACTTCCCAGTCTCGCTGATGGCTGGCCACGACCTTCCTCAAGTGTTCCTCTATGGTCTTGATGTACCTCTCGACCATGCCATCCGACTGGGGACGTAGAGGCGTCGTGCGGGTCTTGTTCACTCCAAGCCTTAGTAGTGCCTCCTTCATCAGGTTGGACTCAAAGTTGGTACCCTGGTTACTGTGCAGCTCTAACGGCACCCCAAATCGACAGAACACTTGCTCCATGAGGCAGTCTGTGATTGTCTTTGCCTCTTGGTTTGGGATGGCATACACCTCCGGCCACTTGGTGAAGTAGTCCACGACCACCATTAGGTACTTGTTGCCTCGGTCGGAAACTGGGAATGGTCCAGCAATGTCAACGGCGATCCGTTCGAATGGCGCTCCGACGTTGTACTGCTGCATGCGACCCCGGCTCCTAGTCTGGGGGCCGCGACTCGCCGCGCAGACGTGACACTGACGGCACCATCTCTCAGCATCTGCTCGGAGCCTCAGCCAGTAGTAGCGCTGCCGTAGTTTGTCAATCGTTCGGTTCGCTCCCAGGTGTCCTCCTGAAGTACCGGCGTGCACTTCTTCCAAGACTTCCGGTACCTTACTCCGGGGAAGTACCAACTGTTCTCTCTGCGTCTTCCCATCGGGTGATTCCCATACCCGGAACAGCACGCCCTCTCTGGTCTTCAACGAGTCCCATTGGGCCCAGTAAGACTTGTAGGTGGCGCTCCTCGGTGCGATGTCCTCCCAGGTTGG
This sequence comes from Mantis religiosa, assembly GCA_030765055.1. NCBI lineage: Eukaryota > Metazoa > Arthropoda > Insecta > Mantodea > Mantidae > Mantis > Mantis religiosa. The sequence goes on from CM060948.1 coordinate 174,800,825, forward strand.
TCTCGTCCCTGCCTCCACTTCCCTTAAGAGTGGCCCCAAGTTTGCGTCCGCCAGCTGCTCCCTCCTCAGGCCTGCGCTATCCCAGCCATCCGCAGGCACTACCGTGACTACTCGAACTGCTGCGGCACGCTCCTTCTCCTCCACTCTTGTGCATTGGCCGCACTCTTCTGGACAGGGTCTTCGGGACATATCGTCCGCGTTACCGTGGCTCTTCCCTCTGCGATGTTCCGAGGTGAAGTCATACTCCTGCAGCCTCTGAACCCAACATGCTGTCTGGCCTTCCGGTCGCGCCGTCACCATCACCTCGCTCCTCGCGGGGACCACCTCGTCTTCGTTCAAGGTGACCCTACCGATTCCGAGGCGCTCTTCGGTTTGACGGAGTATAACCTTTTCTCCGTTGAGCCGCAGGACCTTCCTGCCGACGTCGACCGTCGCCTCGTGGCTCCTGAGGGCATCCAGTCCCAGAATCACCTCCTCAGCCACCTTCGCGACGAACACCCACAGACGCACGGCACTCCGTCCCAAGGTCAGCTCCAGCAGGGCCTCCTTCTCCACAGGCATGGTGTCGCCCGATGCCGTCACAAGCTGGTATGGTCGGCTCGGTTTCCTTGTCGGCAAACCCCTCGCCACGTCAGGTCTGATGATGATCACGGCCGCCCTGGTGTCCACCAGCACGCGGCACGGCTTTCCTCTTACCCAGCCGTCCGCGATGAGGTTGTCATCCATCCGCCGGCTGACGGCGCGGATTGTCACTCGAGGGGATGGTGGTGATGGCGCCGACGTGCCCCTCTCCACGACGGGCCTTACTCGTTCTTCCAGCTGCCCTTCCTGGTGTGGGCAGTCTCTCTGCAGGTGTCCGGGATGTCCACGCCCCCAACACAGGCCACTAGGTGTTCGCCGGCGTCCCTCAGCTGGTCTTCTGTCTCCGGCGTAGCGGACACTCCTCGTTCTCGACGTCGGGATAGATGCTACCTTGGCCACCTCCATCCTTAATGACGCTGTCAGCGCCTCGTGGATGGTTTTATAATCGCCGAGCATTAGGCGCTGACGAATCTCCGTGTCCCGTACCTCGTCGACAAAGTTGTAGGCGGCTTCCCGGGATACGAACTCCAGTGGCAGGTCAACCAAGGCCTTGCTAGCCAGCTGCTCAATCGCTATGACGAACTCCTGCAGCGTCTCCCCCGGCTGCTGTGACCTTGCCTTTAGTTGGCTGCGGTACGCTGCGGCTAAGCGGTGGTTCCCGAAACGATTCTCTAGGGCCTCCCAGATGTCCTTGGGTGCCGCCGTTGTCTGCACCGCGTTTAGGACTTCCGCGGCCCATCCCTGGAGGCTGGCTATTAACTGTGTGGCCTCCTCCGGTGACCATCTGTTCTGCTTGGCCACTGTGTCGAACTGGCGGCGGAAGACCTCAAATGTTGACGTGCCGTCATATTTCGGCGGTTTGACGCGCGCAGATGTTGTGTCGCGTCCCGGCGCGTCGGCCTTCAAATCCTTCAATTTCCTGCCGACGACGTCCTCTACCATGGCGTTCAGGGACTTGACGCTGCTGTCGGCCTTTCCTTCCAGCTCATTAACGCGGCTTGTCAGGTCTCCGACGCATTCGTCCACTTGGCCGATCCGCTTGCCGAGCCCCGTGACGTCTTCCCTCACGCCGGCCAACTGTTCCTCAAATTTGGCGGCGAGGGCCTCGTTCGCAACCTTCATTTCTTCCATCTTTTCCGTGAGGTTATCGTTAGCCGTCTTCATTTCTTCCAGCTTTGCGGCCAGGTTGTTATTTGCCGCTTCTGTTTTTGTAGCGAGGTTTTCATTTGCCGTCTTCATTTCCTTCAACTCGGCGGTGAGGTTGTTATTTGCTGTTTCTGTTTTTGCTGTTATTTCGGCCTTCATTTCTTCCATTTTGTGTAAAATCTTTTCCAGTGCCGATTCCATGGCCGTTATCCCACTTCTGACGCCAGTTGTGACCTTGTGGGTTCGTGAAATAAAAAGTCGAGGTTACAAACACAAAAAATTGCACTTTATTTCCGTAGCAATACACTGTTCACAATTACATTTTTGTCAGTTCATCTTTACACGTACGCTCGGCCATCCTGACACAACGCACGCCATAACAACACTACACTCAACTGACTGTCGCTTCCGGTATCGATCGGCCCCGAAGTTTCCCGAATCTCCTTTTATGGAGGGGAAAAACATTCTCGAAGCTTCGCGTCACTTCGAGTAGCAGGAGGAGGGGTAAACGAAGACTCAGCTACCCCTCCTGTCTCCCCTCTCTCCACCGGCCTTCATTTATTGCTCGGCATCGCGGGCTTGTCGTTTGGGTAACAATATTGACAAATATATATATATGAAAATAAAAAATAAATAAAAATAGCTAAAACTTCACAAATAAAAGATGAGTGTGTATATGGGCACGGTAGAAGGATGATAAAATAAATATTGAAAATGGCTACTTGGAATGTCGTTAGCAAAATTGTTTCTTTCAATGCTGTTCAATCACTATTTTGTCTTCCTCACAATTGAAATATCTAACGATCCATTTCCATGAGACTAAGAATTTAACTACGTTTGTCGAGCATGATCTTTGTCACTATGAAGATGAATATCAAAACCAGAATTTTCATTCTCTTTTCTATAAATATTGTACATATAAAAGTGAATGAAACAAGCGAATATACTGCCATCTAATACATTAATGTGGACGCAGCTAGTAATGCACTGCCGTCTATCGGTAGAATGGAACGCATCGCTGTCGACATTGCTGGACCATTCCCAGTGTCCGACCGAGGCAACAAGTACCTGATGGAGGCCGTGGACTACTTCACCAAGTGGCCGGAGGGCCAAACCAGGAGACGAACACAATCACCGACTTCCTCGTGGAGCAACTGTTCTGCCCTTTTGGGGTCCTGTCAGTGCTCCACAGCGACCAGGGCACCAGTTTTGAGTCTCAATTGATGAAGGAGGCACTGGAAAGTCTTGGGGAGAACAAGACCCGCGCAACACTGCACGGCATGGTGGAGAGGTACATTAAGACCCTAGAAGAACAGCTGAGGAAGGTCGTGGCCAGCCATTAGTGAGACTGGGACGTCAAGGTGCCACTGTTCTTGCTGGCCTACCGCTCAACACACGACACCACTGGGATGACGCCAGCAAGCTTAATGTTCGGCAGAGAGCTACGCCTTACATGTGACCTGGCTTTTGGGAGCCTCCTGGAAGCCAAAGAGCCTTCAACCGAGTATGTGGAGAACCTCGTGGACCATCTTCACATGCATGAGATGGCCCGTCAGAACATCCAGATGGCGAGCGACCGCATGAAGACCCGGTATAATAGGCAAGCCAATAGACAAGGTTTTCAGCAAGGTGACATATTCTGCTTGTACCGCCCTACCCCAACCAAGGGCCACCGCCAGCATCTTCAGCAACCGTGGCAAGGTGTCTTTACCGGGTGGTAAGGAGAATTAAGGGCGTGCTCTACCGCATTCAGAATGTGTCCAGAAGAATGATGGTGGTACACCTGGATCGTCTGCCCCGCTAAGATGGTGTTGTTCGGACGACCAGCCTTGAGGAGGGAGCAGTGTCGCGAGGAGCGCGCGCAAAGAGACAGATAGTGCAACGCGGAGATAAAAGCTTTTCGAACCAGAGAAACAAAGAGGCAGATAGATGTCTGGAAAGTACGTCTTCCGGTACCATCTCGATTGTTACAGAACGTTCCACTAATTTCTAGAACAATGAGTGAAGCTATAAAAAGCCGCGCCTCGCCAGTTGGACAGTCGTAATTAAACTTGACAATCATGTGTGTGCAACTGTGATTTGAAAGTGAACTCTTTTGTTTGTGACCTTGAAGGTTGTATTTGTGTATTTTACGTTATTCTGTTTCTGCTAAGGAGTGTACAATGTGTTTCTACGGAAATAAAGAGCAGTTTGAATTTCTGCAAACTTGACTTTTAATGTTACGAACCCACAAAATCACAGTATATACTTCTTCATAATTACGAGAAGCGATTTTAATAAGTGTATGAATAAAACACAATGATTTTTGAACATATACAAGCTTATGCAGACTTTGTTACAAAACACAATAGTTCTTATTTCTCTAAATTGATTCCTGTATGCGATATACCTTCAGCTTTATATTGTTAACATTCAGGATATGTTTTACATAAGACCAAGGCATCATTGTTCTCATATTTTGGAAAGCATTGCAATAACTGGAACATATTGATGTATACATAGCAATTACATCATCAGCGACATCTAAAACGTCCTACGTGTACTTCATGATTTATGGGACTTCCACTGTGCAGCGCTGAAATCGCAGGAGCTCAGGAGATACGCGGAACATTTAAACTGCAGTTTTATGTCGGCTACTTTCGTTCGACTTCTACCATGTCCATATACGCACACATCTTTTATTTGTGAAGTTTTTGCTATTTTTATTTTTTTTATTTTAAAATATATATATTTGACAATAGATTCATTAATTAGGTAGTGGTAATTGGTAAGTGGTGTTGACTGTGTCAACAATAAGCAATTTATTTTCGACCTCAATTACCAGGGTAAGGAACCATAAATCGAGCGATATAGGGCTGCACGTAACCACTAACGCCATAAGTAATTAACTTCCAAGATTCCTTTCTCAGGAAAACAAACCATTCCCCCTTTGGTGCCACTTTTCTAGCATTCTTCTTAAATATCCAGCGTAACGTTCCCGTTACCAAACTAATTCCACATTTTTGGAGTGACTTTAAAACCAAAATCCAGATACTTGAGTCTCCGAGCGCATGGTGGAAACAACGGTGTGCACCATTTTAGTTGTGACATAAAATTGGAGGCTTTCCTTTATTCTGAAGGAGGAATGTCTTGTAACTCTAATATTCACTGACACTACTCATTTGAACATCTTTTCATTCATTGTCCGTTTGGACTTAAAGTTGGAGGTTTTCCTTATCCTGAAAGATGAATGTCTGCTAACTCTTATACCTATGGACCATGGACTCATTTGAGCTTATTTTCATTCATCGTCCGATATAACTTAACGTTGGATGTTTTCCTTTATCTTGAAAGATGAACTCTGCTAACGCTATTTTCTATGTAAGCTGCACTCTGGGTGGAACATCTGGATGGAAAGAGAGATAGACAGATATTGGGACAGAAAACGATTAAGTTGTTGATTGGTTTAACGAAGTTGATGGACGTTTTCTTTTATTTGCATGCGTACGATAAACCCTACTTTTAGGTACAGTACTGTAAGTAGTTTTCTGATCATTGCTCTGCGCGAGCTGATTTCGGAGATAGAAAAGTATGCAAATGTTTCGATTCTTATAAACGTAATAGCCCCACATTTTATCTTTCTGCTTCACATATCACAAAGATGTGTTCTGGGCTCGTGAGTCCTGAAAGGAATAATTACAACAGATATATACATTATATATATGTAAGCTATATACAGATTAGACAGGTGAAATTATACATACCTTTAACTTATTATGTTAAATTAAGCTGCATTTCATTTAACAATTACTAAAAGACACTGCTATTATATAATATTTTGCATTCCTATACCAAGCAGCTCTCTCGCAACGAGGTATGTATCGAGTTGGATGCTGATTAAGATGTTATTGTTTATAGTGTGGAGTTACTTCTGATATTTAACCAGGGGCGGCTGGTGGCTCTGAAAATCGGTGGTTCAGAAAGTTATCCATACAATTTAATTTTTAAAGTAAGAAACTGTTTTTCAAGCCTGTCACTACAGACTGCTGCATACACAAGTTAACGGTAATTCACAACGTATATCACAACGTGCGTGTTTAAAAAAACACTCTCTAGAGTATAAAACTCACCTATTTATATAGCTAAAATGAGAAGTATTTGATTTCTTTTGATATCTCTTCATTACAAACTTCAAGGGTACATTGCAAGAGTTTGTTCTGGATTGTTTTGGTGGTCCCCTTAAACACTGTAGCATTCTCCAGATGGGTTTTTCAGAACACAGTCTGGCTCTGCACTGAAATTTATCAGTCCTCGAAACATCCAGAATTGCTTGACGTATCCGACTCATCGTGCCCTGGAGGAGCTAACTCAAAGGCTCCACAAAACTCAATAATGTTTAAAACATACCTATTTTAGCCACCTTCTGTTTGTGCTCAATTGTTCTCCGATATGCACTGTCCATCTGTTTTCCTATATTTACATTGCCAAGCACAGCAAAACTGACTGTGTTTTTCATGTGCAGTTTTGAAGTTACGTGTCTTTTAGCGCGATCATGTAGGTGCTGCAAATCATTCATGCCGTGTTTTGTCCACGGATTTTCACCGCCAAACAGAATGCAAGGAAAGCAAAACAGGGCATTTTTAATATCACAACCATAAATCAAATTATATTTCTCATATACATCGTTGTTCAAGTTCCTGTTAAAACATCTTGTTTTTGTTTTAAGTACCTGTGTGACTTTTATATTTGGCGTGGGACTTCCAAGTCGCTTAATTTCAGTTTTTTCTTCTAAGCTCATTTTTTTTAAAAAGGATGTGCTAATAGACACTGTATGGAATTCATTGTTTCTCCTTATATAACACAATTTACCTATATTTAAATAAATCACTATGATACACTACTCGAAACACGACACCGATAACAAAACACGCCACAAACCATGTGGCTATGTACTGATAGGTAATAGTTGACCGATGCGAACATTTAATATGAAAAAATAATATTAATGCTGCTATTAATATGCCACAAAATACAATGACATCCAAATTCCGACAAATACAAATGGGCCTACCACAAGGTGCAGTACCTTGTTCAACATCTCTGGCCACGTCGTGGCTCATTGGTTAGACCGCTTGACTCTCACCAAGGCGGCCCGGGTTCGATCTCAGGCGACCGCAAAGTGAGATTTGTGGTGGATAACATGGCGCTGGGGCGGATTTTCTCCGGGATCTCCGGTTTTCCCCGCCATCTCATTCCACCGGTGCTCCATCTTCATTTCATGTATCATCAGTGTCATCACCTGCAGTGCCGTATGTAGTAAGAGCGGGCGTTAAACACTACACATTTCATTGTTCAACATCTACATCAATGATCTTCCCGTGGCTGTATCAAACACAGAAATAAAGACAGCTCTTTTTTCAGATGACATGATCATGTGGACATCTTCCCCACAAATAGAAAAATCCAAAACTCCAATGGAAAAGGCTCTGATACTATTGGAAAAGTGGAATGAAAACAATTTGATGAAAATAAATACTGATTAAACAACATTCCAAATATTTAGCTTAAAAAAGAAAATCCCTAAACTAGATCTGCAGTTTAAGAAAACAAACCTGAAATAAACATATGAAACAAAATATTTAGGAATAAGTTTTGGTTCAAAATTATCTTGGAGACATCATATTGAAGCAGTAGTAAACAAATCAACAACTACAAAAATTCAGTTTTGAAAAGATTAGCTGGAGTCAAGTGGGGCAGTAATCGGGAGACACTGAACACCACATACAAAACATTCATCAAGCCAGTACTTCTTTATAATTCAGAGGTAATAATTACAGTAAACAGTTCTATCACAAATCACCTAGAGTATATCAAAACCAGGCCCTGCGACTAATAACTGGTGCAGCAAAATCAACTCCAATCACGGCAATGCAAGCCTTAACTCGGAACTATCCAATACATCTAGGTATAGAGGAGCAGGTAATCATACAACATGAAAAAATGTTGCGGTTAAAAACAACAAAATGGGAGAAAAGATTACTACAACCAATCAAGATGAAAACACAAACAAGTTTCGTACACAAAGTTATGGAATTAAAAACAGATCTCAATCCTCTTAATTCTAAAGACATTTTAATCAAAGAAAACCCACTGACTTTTGAACCAATTAATATTCAGTTAGATTTAGAACAAATAGTTACAAAATCTACAACTTCCAAACCTGTACTAAAAGCACTAGCATTAGAAACTGTGAACAATGGATACGCACCTGAAGAATGGTTACTATTTACACAGATGGATCTAACTTGGACAACATCTCAGGAGCAGGAATTAAATGTGCACTGTTCTCATTCTATCAACCAGCAGGATACCACACAACAAATTTTGATGCAGAAGTAACGGCTATTCATATTTCACTCCAGCACCTTCTATACAGAATAGATAAATTCAAAAAATGCTGTCATACTTTCTGATTCTAAAGCAGCATTATGTGCAATAAGTTCATATAAAATGAGGTCAATTCAAATTAAAGAATGTCACAAAATGATCCAACAACTTCAAAAACTACAGAAAAGAATTAAATTACAGTGGATACCTGCACATTGTAGAATTGCTGGAAAGGAAGCAGTTGATTTTCTTGCTAAAAAGGTGCAAATTTAATTGAGAAAAAAAGTAAAAACTTACTCTTTGCATCCATAAAGAGATTAATCAAAAACAAATCTAAAAACAAAGAAAACCAATCAATATCTAACAAAGCCAAAGATAAAAAATGGAACATTTTAATTAAAAATCCAAAAATTATTCCAGAAATCCCACGTAAAGCTGCAGTGGCAAATTTTAGATTACTTATGGAACATGATTATTTGGCCAAACACTTACACAGAATAGGAATTTATACAAGTCCAAATTGTCCTATGTGCAACAATGAAGAAGAAATGACTGAAGAACATCTGTTAACCTGTGAAGCCCTACCTGCCGGACCCACTACACAGAAATATTGGAGAGCAAGAGAGCTAATGGCTTCATTGCCAAAGCCTAGCATTTGAAAACAACAACACCTTTAATATGAGAATAATAGATGGTGCTGAAAGCAGAAGGAACAGGCCTGGCATCCACTATTCTCTGGCTGCTAGGTGAACCATCCTTATTCAGCGTTAAGCCCCGCACTCCCCCCCTAGCACCTTACTTGCCACGGCAGTCCAAGGTCCATCCTGCCCTATACCTACCCACTGTATACCAGTGGTTTGCATTTGGAAGTGAACTACTCGACACCTGCAAACAATACAGCGCGCTGATGTCCACTGCACTAGACAAGGTCAAAATGAACTCCAAATGGAACGTGTCATTGCATCAAAGGTAGACCCAGCATTTTGGTTGTAGCGCAAACATGCTACCCTATTGAGAAACTGCCACTGATTTTATGTAAATTCAAGATTTAAAAATTCTTGTATTGAATATGGCATATGGACTAAGAGTAGCTTATTTAATTTAGTTTTAAAATGTTTCTTATCAAGTGATTTTAAAGTATATGGTAATTTGTTATACAAACTAATTCCTCTATGGGCAATGCTGTTAAGGCTTTTATTGATCCTATGTGAGGTTAAATGTAAGTTATTAGCTGCTCTTGTGTTATACATATGAAAATCTGAATTATTTTAAAGGAACTTATATTTTGATGGACAAAGCATGCTGTCTCTAAAATGTATACAGACATAACGGGCAATATCTTAAATCCAGAAAAGATGAATTTCGCAGGGGTACCTTTTTCATTATTCTTATAATTTTCTTTTGAATCTTAAATACCTGAGATAATTTTGGAGATGAACCCCATAGTGGTATGGCATAAGAAATATGGGTTTGTACATAGCCAAAATACAAAGATCACAAAACATCAGGCGTAACAATATTACTAACTATTCTAAATGTGCAGCATAGATGAGTGAGCTTATATGTTAATTTTTCCATATGAATGTTCCAAGAGAGACTTGAGTCAAACACCAAGAAACTTTGTTTTACTTACTTTTTGGATTACTGAGTTATTCATGAAAATGTTCAATGGATTTTGTGTTACCTGCTGGTTTAAGTGTATGTAGACAATTTTACTAATAAAGGAAGCTGATAAAGGAAACCACAGCCCTCTCAGCTACAGAAACTAATATGATTTTCAAAAAATTCACTTAGCATCCATGGGCCTTTGATAAATTCAAAAAAGTCTTCAAAAAACAAAACATTCAACTAGCACCAGTCAACTATTACTGCTTAAAAAACCTAATTTGCTCAAACATCAAAGATGCCATTCCATCTAACAAAAAATCTGGTATATATCAAATTGAATGTTGTGACTGTAGTCAAATATATATTGGAAAAACCAAAAGAAGTTTAGAAACAAGAGCAAAGGAACACTTTAGGAACATAAAATATAAACAATTAGAAAAATCAGCAATTGCCATGCATTTTTGGGAAAAAAACCACAACATAAATCCAGAACCAAAACTACTAAAACATACATCAGGAAAACAATAACTGTCCACATGGGAACAAATCTTCATTTCAAAAAATAGGAACAAGGTATTCAATTTCGACATCCTCCAGAAAGATTTGTTCAGCAAGTTCCTTGAACCACCACCAGAAGAGACGTATGACAAAATATCAACAGCTACACCACTGAGAACCAGTCAATGTTCAGTTGAAAATGGAGGGAATAGCCTCTGAAACATGTTCCGGGAAAATTTAAAAGTAAGTGTTGTTTAGTGTCATTAATCGACTACCTTTAAATTTAATAAATTAGTTTTACTAATATTTAGTTGAAGTTTGTTCTTTACTAGCCAGTCTTTCAATGGATTCATTTACTACAGACTGAAGTTCAGCTATACAACTGCATTCAAAAATAATTTTTGTATAATCTGCAAATAACACTGTTTTTGCTTGTGGTAAACTAGAGTGCTGAAACATTTAGGTTTGCCATAATCCTGTTTTGAGTTAAAGGGCTATGCATAAATTATTTCAATGTATTTACAGTTCAAATTTAAAGGAAGGACATATACCCTTAAGCATGAATCATCATATTCAAAGCAACATATAAGTGAAATTTTGTCAAAAATTTATTTTTTTATTTTTATTATGCTTATATACAGGTATCTTAAACTTTTATGCTACACTGCCGCTTTCTTATTATTACTCATTTTTGAAGTTCAACACAGCTGTTTAAATGGCTCTAAGGTGTAGCACAACCATAAACCTGCTCTTCTCTTTATCAGTTCTTTTATATCAGCATGTTTAGTGCTCACAATACTCTGCTTGCCAGATTTTTCTGTTTAAATGGCTGTAATTTTCCAGAAAGGATCAGATAATTAAGAACTTCAAATGTGCAATTATTTTAAAATAAGAAGTATTTAATTTGCATTCAAATATTTTCCAAAACTCAGGTTGGTAGATTTGAATACAGTCATTAACAAATTAATACATAGACAGTCTGAAATAACTTATTAAAGAATACTTAAAATATGAAGCTATTAACAATGAAGCAAACAAATATATACAAATTGTTATATTTGTATAAACTTATTAAAGGTTTGTATGTTCCATTTCTTATATGCTACATGTGTTAAAATATTGTATTTTAATAAAAAAAAATAAACAATGAATTCTTAGTTTTTCAAAGCTCATCCACCTGGAGCTTCCAACATATGCCGCTCATCTCATTCACTGTCACAGTGGCGGGAAAATCACCAACACGAAGGTCTATCGGGGCGCTGTCCCTGAAGGTTCTGTTCTGTCCCCTACGCTTTATGGCATATATATGGCAGACCTTCCCACTGAACCACAGGTCAGCATAGCACAATATGCTGACGACGTGCTGTGGTACTCCACTAACAAACAATCTCATTCAGCGACATCTCCGCCTCCTGCAAGAGTGGTACAGGCTTTGGCGATTGTCCATTAATCCGGAGAAAAGTCAAGTCATCCTATTTACGAGGCCGCGCCGTGGCTGAGTGGTTAGACCGCTTGACTCTCACCAAGGCGGCCTGGGTTCGTTCCCAGGCGACCGCAAAGTGAGATGTCTGATGGACAGGACGGCGCTAGGGTGGGTGTTATCCGGGATCTCCGATTTCCTCCGCCATCTCATTCCACCGGTGCTCCATTTTAATTTCATGTATTATCAGTGTCACCTCCTGCGGCACCGTATGTAAAGAATCTTGTGGTTGCTATGGGGAAGAAAATCAACAGTCTCTAGAGGGATACCTAATATCAGAATAAGTTTGATCTTCGTAGGAGCTAGACCTTAGGGATTGTTACAAGTAATTCTAGAACGTAAATACATTGGAGAGATTTTAATTTCATTTGTGCTATATCATTCCTACTATGAAAATGTAATGTAAGTATTGTTAAGGGCTGTTTGCCATCATTTTATATATTTTTGTACTGTTCCCTAGCATGAGCTATGGCTCTGGGAACCTTTTCAGATAACAATAAATAAAAAAATAAAAAAATCTTGTGTTAACTGATCAAGAATTAAATTTAATCGTTTGAAGAAGTAAACATGTTATTTATTTTGTTTTGATAAATCATTTTGATGGAGAGAAAGACATTGATCCGAGACGATGCCTTCAGATAGGAATCTTCATGTTTCGGCTGGGAAATCATCGTCCAAATCAATAACTTAAAAGAATTAATAAACCTAGACTGAAAATCTACGAAGTCAATTTCTTACAAACTTCCGACGCTTAATAAATTTCAACAGGCAATTCATAAAGCTTGTCCAAGGAACGCCGCAACCTGAGACAGATTAAAACGCCATATACAGGATGTTTCAAAACGACACCGAACGAACATATAGAAGTAGTTTCTCAGCTTCTGTGTGACACATATAGATAGTTTTTACCGCCAATAGAGCCGCGTAAAAATGCTCCAGAATGAGTGCGCATTAGGCAGTGACTAGAACAACGACGCGTGCCTCACGCTGTCGGACTTCGCAGGTATAGGACATACGCCGTGCCGCATGCTGTAATTGTTTGTGAACATACCGGCATACTTCGCAGCAGCTTGCTACTATTAAGAATTTCTTTAGCTAATGAAACCGCATTAAAGAAGCTATTGCTTAATTATTGCTTATGAGTGTTTAACGTGTTCCAAAATTCCGTTATAGCAGTCCATGATGACAAATAAGCTGGTGGACATATGCAGCTTTTACCTTTTAGAGGGAAGTTAATGTTGTAGTGAGGTAGTAGTGAGGTTGAGGATGTAAGCATTAAATGATAAACAGAACAGAAAACCCACATCAAAGAATTGTAGATACATTAACCAATACTAACTGGCTTATTATACAATGAGACGAGCATTTTATTTCACGTGTTTGATGATACTAAATAAAGCATTTGTAACTGAAAAGCAAGCTGTTGATATGTACAGTGAGTGGTTGAAAGTATTGTACAATTAAAATCATAACAAAATTCTCTGAAGTTAAACAAATAAATATTATCATTGATGTAACTATTTTTACAATTCATATTTTTAATGAAACCAGATTAATCGTGCGTTCGCTGAACTCCCTTCAGCTCTTCCAACCATCAAAACCATATCCGTCATTTTGGCGTTCGTATAACGTTCCATATTACTTGGATTTGATATCTAAGTACGCGCAAAATCCTCCCTGTTAGGACGAAATATGTAGTTTTACACTGAAGAGTAACCTTGCAACTGTCCGAATTATTAGCCGACTTTTTCACAAGTAACTGCCCTTTGCCCCATTACCTGAAAGGTAGGCTAGGGTCACTGATACAGAGCAAGGAGTAATGTTCTTGTTTTCGTGGCCGGTGCGTCCCAATAACAACTTTTGAGGTTCGCACACCAGTGGTTCCTGCGCTGCCTAATCACAAAACCATGTAACATTTAATGCTGCATAAAATTATATCTAACAAAACTTCGAAGCTGCGACACCGAAATTCGGACTAGTTAAGTTATCTACGCAACGGCTATAATCGTTCGGTGTCGTTTTGAAACAACCTGTATAAGAAATCCTTCTTCACGTGTAACAAAGCCCCTAGATGCTGCAAATGGTAAGTGAACTGACAATATTTTTTGAAATTCAGTTGCGTTATTTTGAAACAGGAAAGCCCTGTTATGTGATCACAACTTTCATGACGCTTAAAGTAGTGCTCAGTCGAGCTATTTCGATGTGCTGCAGACAAAGTAGCAGCTTGATTCCATTCCCATTGGCTGCACATTAATTACATTAACTGCATTTTCTCCCCTACATGTTGGGGCAGATGGGGTAAGTGTTCACATCCTTCCTATTCTGCACCGACCGACTGCCATCCTCCTCATGATTAGTTAAACGGCGAATATTCCAGATAGTCTCTTGTTATTCGCTCACATGATTGCTGCAGCTTGTAAATGATTTTGGTAACGCTATAAGAGATGTGTTTGTTGTGTATCATGATATAAACTTAACTGGCCTGTTTCTGTGTGGATATTAAGTGAAGGTGTTTAGGCATTAGTGTGATTTAAAATCATTACTTTGATTCTTCTTTAACCTCATGATTTTGTTTTGAGTTGCACAGTAACCTTATTTGTCAAATAGTGTGGCTCTTGTAGAGTTAGGAATACCTAATTGAAATGCATATTTACAACAAGAAATAATACTAGTTGTAGTAAGGGCCGTAGTGGAGGGGGAACGCGAATGTACGCCGTCCCCCCACTATTTTTCGGAGGGAGACGCAGTCCCCTTACTAATATTATTCATACTTTTTTAAATTCATTACCTTTCCTAATTAAAACATTCAAAATAATGCGTGATTTTCAGTAACAAATTACAATGGTAGTAAGTCAAAATTAATTTTAATACATTTCCAATATACGTCGTAATTTCAAGATACGGCATTAAACTTAGAGTCACATAGTATTTGCAGGAGGGTTGAGTCTAAGTGATCAGTTTAGCGAAAGTTTTCTGCATTCATGCTCGGGATTAGGACTTGACAAACATCGCAATAAAAGAGAACAATATACACGAGGTGGTTAAAGCGAGCTACGTGTCGAAGTTACTGTAATTTGAGCCTACTCGTCTTGCATCGCGTAAAAGTTTCTACGACCAATATTTGAGATTTTAGAAACCCTTGAATTCACTTGTCAGTCTAGTGTTAGCTCCGGAGAGTAATTCTGTGTCGTATTCAACCTGAATATGACACGTTTCTATAAAGTGCTATAAACGATTGTTTAAATATAGAATATAAAATATAGAATATGAAATGTAAAACAGTCAAATTCAAACCAGTGAAATAATTTCTAGTCATTTGGAGTCCGGAAACTCGCCCGATTATCCTATATGTTGGAGTGACAGTACGTGGAGTGAATTCAAAGTATGAGTGGTTAGTGTTCAAGGTAGGCAAATTGGGGTGCTCAGTTTGTAAAACCGTGCAAGATTTAAAAGTAAACAAATATCAGAGAGGATATATTTCTAAGAAAACGGAGTGGAATTCTTGTGGGTCCAAGTGGAAGAACTAAAGGTGCCCATCTAACATCTCTAAGAAAAAATATCCACAAACATAAGTCTTGGGCGCAAAAAGCAAGAGAACTGATGGAACAGATAGGTATGGGGCACGTTTGGAGAAACGAGGAGTATTATTATAGAGGATTTTGGAAAGAGGTAGAATTAAGGCTGGAAGATTTAGATAGCCAAGTTATATTTGCCAGTGGAAGGGAGAAAAGATCATTGAGGACATATAGGGAAATAAAGACAGTATGGGGGAGGGAGAAGTACATAGATCTGTGTAATAAGTTAGGGCGAGAAGGATTTGCCTGGGCAAGGACAGGAGTTAGAAATTTGAAAAATATTAGATATGATAAGGATACAGGGAAATGCCCAATGTGTGGAGAAGAGGATACAGATTGGCATAGTATACTTTACTGCAAACAAACAAAGATATGGAGAGAACATATTTGGCAACAAAAGTGGGTCAGTTTTAGGGAGGGGGAAGTTATTAATAATAAAGAAAATGTTATTGGTAAAAGGGAAAGAATGTAAGAAATATAGGTGAATATCTGGGGAAAGTTAGAGAGAAATGGTTAAGATTTACGAAGAATAACTAACAATTAAGGGCTGGAAAACTAAAACGAGGGATACAAGGGAGAGGAGTGTCATCAATACACGGAAAACCAGGGGTTATGTATATTGAGACTCGAGGCAAACAGGTAGGAAGGGTACATTAGATGTGAATAAGTCATTTTGTTATTGTGTGAAAGAAATGTTACAAATTTCAATGCATCGATGAAAATGTATGTAGAAGGAAGATGAGAAAAAAATTGTAAAAATAATGGTCTCAGTAATAGGTCCCATTTAAGTAATGGGCCCCTGTTACTTGCGTGATAACTGGTGTTATTTTTTACGGCTAGGGTGGATTCTTGTACCTCTGATTTCAATCGCATAGAAAATCTTGATAACGTATTGAACCTGTTGATGGGGTATGGAAAGATGAGAATAGTGTTTTTTTGCACTAAGATGCTGTGGAAGTAATGGTGATGCATTCTATGTATTGTAATCACAAACTATGCAAAACATAGAGGGTTGCTGCCGTTATAGCAATAATAGTTGCCTTCATAGAGTTCAAACGGGGCAAAGACCACGAGACAATCACATTTAAGTGTTGTCAAGTTACCTTTTCTTAAATAGTTTCTTATAAATGACATAGGATGTTTAAGACTAAAAGGTAAATTGACTATGTTTGCTGATGATATATGTTTGTTATATATAGATAACTCTGAGCACCAGCTGATATATGACATACAGCAAGACCTGGATGCATTGAATAGCTGGTTTAAGGGCAATAAGTTAACATTAAATGTCTGTAAAACAAAATATATGTTATTTCATAAAAGATCATACGTACCAGTAGTAAATAACAAGATACATGTTGATAACGCAGTGATTGAAAGAGTAACAAAAATTACATATCTAGGTTTGATTCTAGACCGTACGCTCACATGGAAGGACCATATCATGCATGTAAAAAATAAGATTCTTCCTGTGTTAGCTGTAATTCACAGGCTGAAATTCAAAGGATTCAGTGTAAATCATTTACGAAGTATCTACCATGCTTTAATTCAATCTCATTTGGATTACTTAAACATCTTATGGGGTAACTCTGTTAAATATTTAATTAATGACCTCGAAGTACTTCAAAATCGTGCCTTGAAAATAATCTACAATCTACACTTTAGAACAAACACAAAAACACTCTACCATGTAACTAACATTTTACCATTACAACTAAACATACAGTTGTCCTTGATAATATAGCTCCACAAAATAAAAAATAATCTTCTAAAGTCCAATCTAACATTTGAAAGCTCCTCTCTCTCACACACACACACACACACACACACACACACACACACACACACACACACACACACACACACACACACACACACACACACACACACACACACACACATATATATATACATACATATATATATAATACAAGAAATAAAGGAAACTTAACAAAACCAACAGTGAACACTTCTACTTATGCCCTGAACAGCTTAACCTCACACGTTATCAACTTATATAATGTACTGCCACTGGAACTGAAAGGCTGCAGGAACATAAAAGGTTTTAAAAGGAAAGTTGCTGAAAATTTACTGAAGGCATATATTGATAGCTGATAAAGTGTTACACATTTATAGCTGGTTTGAAAGCTGAACTGTTTAAAAATTAATATGGATTAATGTCCCATAGAATATGTAGCTTCTATTTTTCTGTAAGTTCTTTGTTACTATTATTTCTTGAGTTATAGTGAATGTCTGTATCTTTGTATGTTTCATATATGTTATTCTTGTACGGTAATTCATTCCTACTCTAAAAATGTAATATAAGTATTGTCAAGGGCTGTTTGCCATCATTTTATATATTTTTGTACTGTTCCCTAGCATGAGCTATGGCTCTGGGAACCTTTTCAGATAACAATAAATAAATAAAAATAAATAAAATAAATCCTTTATGAATATTATTCCAGTATAGCTTCTACATTGCTTGACTTCCACATGTTTACGCTCAATACTGATTTAATTTCAGGAGACTGTAATTCATATGTTTGCGTCTTATCACACCGTATTTTCAAAAATATATTTATTCTCATTTCATGTATTGTAAACGCATGTGTGTTATTTTGGCATGGTAAATGAAGTTCAAGGACCCAAGCATGGCGTTCTGATGTCTAGCAGGGGATCTCTATGAAGCCGGGCGATAATGAGGTTAACTGATGGGGACAGCTGGAACAAGATTTAATGTGTCTTGGTCAAGTATCTTCAGCTGATTGGCAATAATAGGGAGACCCCTGTCAGCTGATATTACGGTGCTGTTGCAGATGTATTGTGGCCACAGATCTCAACCTCTCCGCGACACAGCAACAATTAAGAGGTTTGCTGTTCCTGTTATGTAAGTTGGTAATACTGCGTAGTCGAGTTATTTTTAACATTTGGGAATGCTACCGTTAGGCATTAATATTCATAAACGGAAAAGTTGTTTAGGTCTAACTAAAATGTAAGATTTTAATTGGAGAAAGCTGATTGATGAAGTTGAAAATGGTTCACAGCATCCTTGTTATATTTACTGTAGTTCTTTAAGAGTAATTTTCACTAGACATATGCAAGTGATATTTAAAGAAACAATGACACAGCTGAGGGACGGTTGGTGGTTAAAACACGTCATCGGATGCACCTAGTAAGCCTTACTTTTATGCAGCACCAAAGAAAGGATTTTGCCACATTTAAGTTGAGCAACGTTTCTAAAGATGGGCAAACCTTCTCATAAGATGACATGGAGTACACATAATCTGTTATCCAAATTAAACTTTCAATTATCGAGGACCCCCCTCCAAATATTTGCTTTGTATCGGGTATTCCAAGTACGTCCCAAAAATATAGCCAGCATACTCGTTAGCTTTTACGGTTTGACGTAAAATGTACGAGAGCGGAGGCTTTTCTACAACTTTATGATAAATGAGGCATTTTTACTATTTTGTGGGCGAGGCTCTATCCACTGCACAACAAAAAATCACCTATGGCTCTGAGGAATAAGCTCCTTCTATACAAACAAGTAATAAGATCCACCTTCACCTACGCCTGTGAGGTCTGGGGCGCAGCTGCAAAAACTTACTTCTACAAACTTCAAGTACTTCAGAATCGATATCTTCGAGTAACAACAGCTGAGGAATGGCAAATTCTAAATGACAACATTCATTCAGACCTATCATTTCCCAAATTAAATTACTATATCCTCAACCTCTCATAAATTCTATTCCCGTCTTCCCTACAGCTTCAATCAACTTATCCGAGGCCTTTGGGGAATATGACATTGACCTCGGGGAAACCTACAAGCGTCCCAGACTCACCTTAGGCACATCATAACCCAATAGTCTCCTATAATAAACATATCCTCTCTTTCATCCCACAGCTTGTGATATTTCATAAAAAAAGAAACCACCATCTACCCACCGTCTATTATTATAAATCCCACATAATGTCAGTAAGGGACAGAGTCTCGGAATGGCAAAACGTCGAAGACACCTTGTCCTCGGAGAAGGATGACTCTTCAACGACACCTCTTTGCTATGTGCAGGTTCAAAGCTTTCACCATAGAAATGACAAAAGATGAAATGACATTGTATTACATAGTAACATGAGAATATACCTACACTGAATGTACTACGCTAATTGGTACCCAGTGTTATGATAGGTCAGGGTTTATATGCATGTATATCCTTCATCACGATCATGTTCCCTTTCAATGGGCTCCAACAAGTGTTTAATATTCGATTTTAAAAGTTGACTGCAACACTATAACGAGCGCGAAGCTGGGCGAATTGATTAGGTGACTCGGAAAATTGGCTAATCTAAATTCGCAAAATCAGCATCGCAAAAACGGATTTTATACTGGAACAGTGGTTTTGAATTTCGATGGGGCTTCTCTCTGTATATGAATCCAAAAGTTTCTTAAAATTACCTTTATTTAAATAATCCGCGCTTTCATTATGTCCACGAAATGTCATTTCTTGTCTACTTCCCTAATGGGATATTGTATGAAAAAGCCTGTTGAGCTTAACGTTCTGATTGTAAAATATGAGCTAAATATCTCCTGGCGGCGTATATGTTCTAGACGTTCTCGGGCTTCGAGCCAGGTAAGAAGATGTTGTGACATCGACGTTTCGGGAGCGTGCATCTCTCCCTTCTTCAGGATGCTGAATGATGCTGAATTCAGCATCCTGAAGACTGAAGATGGGAGAGATGCACGCTCCCGAAACGTCGATGTCACAAAATCTTCTTACCTGGCTCGAAGCCCGAGAACGTCTGGAACGTTCTCATTGTATTTTACCATATATAGACGTGAGCTTTCCCGAAGAGCGTCTGCAATTTTGTTAGTGTTTTTTGCCACTTCCTTCATGTTCCTCATACCAACGAGTCTTAAGTGTCCTGGTGTATTTTGAAGATGCTCCACCGCAAAGTTTTTCTAAACATAGCACTGGTGTTGGCCTACCGACATTTACCACGTCGCGTTTGTCATGTTTACATAAAGAAAACAGTGTTTGAAGAATGGAACACACCAAGTCCTGTGTTGGATTCATTGTAAATCCCTTAAATATGAAAATTAAACACTTCACATACCAGACAATCACTGATCACATAAAGTATTACGTTTTTACTCCTGATGCAAACTGATAATAAACAGTAGCACATGACACCCCCGGCTCGCTTCAAGCGGGTTACCCCTTCTACCAACAAATCTCTTTTCAAATAAACGAAAAAGTAGGAAGAAGCTCCTGTATTGTGTTGGCAACATGATTTGGTACGGAATATACAGTTTCTATGAATCGAACCCGTAGCTATGGTAACCAGCAATGCATTCTACTCCACCATCCGCTCCTCACCCAACATATGTGTTTACGGTCGCCTTGGCCTTTTAATACCGAACCACTAGTCGGGGAGTAAGCTAGCTGCATTATCGACGCACGGGCGCCAAGAGAGCGGCTCCATTACAAAATATAATTTGGAGAACTTTTATAAACGAAAATTAAATGCTAGAACATAAAACATAACCATGTAAGTTATTCAAAAAAGTAGGTGTCTCGGCGATTCAAACGCATCAAGGGAGAACCGCCCCTGACCACTAAATGACCTCTGGTAACCGGTGAATAAGAAACTGGGCACTTCAGTAACGGATGACAGTAATTGGAAAGTGAACTCCCTCACGTAAATTGTTTATATCATTCAAAATTTCCCATTTTGTGGTAGGTTTTGTTTAAAGTTCATGTTATGAAACGTCTACTGTGGATTAGAATTCTATGTAAAGCCTGAGAGGTGTATTCGCTTTATGGGACAACTGAAGGCTTTACGGATTTCAGCTTCAAGAAGTTGGCAAGTATGTATTGATGTCCAAATAAATAATCCTTTACGTACACGTGATCAGAGAAGCGAAGAGCATTAGACAGGCGTTTATTCCAAGTCATATTGATTAGTTTCGTTTGTTAATAGTTTATAATTGGATTGTCATTTGAGTGATCGTAAAACAAACTGGTTTAATTTTGAATATTTTGGTATTAATAAAGGTATGAGATATGTATGTATTATGGAATCAATAAGGAACATAAATCGAGTTAATATAAAGCAAAACAGCTTCCGACAAGTGTTAGCTTCTGAATCAATGATCCCAAAAATGGGAGTAGCGTCCCCACATGAGCTAGGACCACAAAACTTTATCAGAAATAAAACATCTGACAGATACATGAAAAATAACATTGTTTTTTAATTATTAATTATCAGGCTGCACCGTGGCTGAGTAGTTAGACCACCCGAATCACATCAAAGCGGTCCGGGTTTAATTCCAGGCGACCGCAAAGTGAAATTTGTGATGGACAACACGGTGCTGGGGCGGGTTTCCTCTGGGTCCTCCGGTTTCCCCCGCCATCATTCCTCCAACTGCTCCATCATCCATCTTTCCTATCATTCATTTCACCCTCACACTCTCATTCACTACTCTCACTCTTATTCCAGACGTTCGGTTGGTCCCTCATCCCTGGTTCCTCTATCAGGCTCAGTGCTTCGGCTTCCCTCGACCCGACTTTCCGGGCCAGTGGAATGCGTGCCCTCTAACATCGGTATCGCTGATGTAAGGGAGGAAAAAGAAAAAGAAATGTTAATTATCACCATTATCCGTACATGAGTCCAATCGCTTAGATGAAGTAATAACAAGTATTGCAAAAGTATTAGTTGCTGGAGGAACATTTCCACTGTTGCTTCCACTCTTGCTGTCACTCTCCGTTTCTTTCATCTACAAGCTGTACTTTAAGGAGTAACTCGTTGTTATGCTATACTACATTGTAGCACGTCTCTCATTCCACTTCTTACCCACAGAGACTACCATAAATAATCGGACGAAACAGAGTACTACTAGGTTTTGAAGAGTAAATCAACATTTGATGTGCTGTTTTATTGAAATTAATGATAATCGACAGTTACATGGTTCGTTCTTGTCAGAAAATAAATGTTATTTCGCATAAAAATTATATAATGCGTGCTTTTTTAAGAATTAAAAAGAAATATGACATTATTTGGCCCTCAAAAGTAACCGGACATAACTTGAGTGTGATACAAAATATGGCTTAGTGTTTGGTGATTCTCCCTCTTCTTTTCACTATTTCTCGCAATCTATTTGGCATACTGTGAACCAGGTTTTTCAGATAGGCTATACAAAGTTTGCTCCACTCCTCTTGCAACCTCTCCTTCAAGTGCTGCTTGGTGGTGATAGGTGTCCTCCGCACGGCCTTCTCCAGTTTATCCCATACTGCTTCTATGGTATTAAGAACCGGGGACTAAGGGGGTGGGTGCAGTACATGAGGATAGTTGTAAAGTGATCATAGCTGCACAGTGTGGGACGTATGATTCGGATCATTATTCTGATAAAATGATAAGCTGTCTAAAATACCCATCATTTCTGCACTTTGTTTTAAAATTTGCTGTAATAGTTTAAGATAGACTTCTTTGTTCATGGTTGTGTCTATGAACACCCGCTTTCCCACTCCCGTAGAGGAAATACAGCCACATACCATTACATTCCCTCCGCCGTGTTTGACTGTGCCTTGTAAATTGCGCTCTTCTAACTCCGTGTTTGGTTTCCTCCACACAACCACCCTGCCATCGGAACCAGCAAGGTTGTATTTGCTTTCGTCGAAAAAAAAAAAAAAACGAAAAAAAACTTGGTCCTACCAATCGATTTTCTTGTTAACAAAGTCTTTGGCAAATTGTAATCGCTTCCTTTTATTCCTGCTGGAAATATATGGCTTTTTTCTGACTACGCGACTATTAAAATCTTGTTTTCGCATGGCCCTTCTGATCCTTTCAGGGTTAATTGTCAGTCCCAGTTCTTCCTTAATCTCAGCACACATCACCGGAGCACTTATACGCGGTTTCCGTTTTACCTTCCGAATAATCTAAGACTCCTGGCTATCGCTAAGAAGTTTTGGTCGCCCTGGCTTTGCTCGAGATTCAATTCTGTCTTCATACTTATACCGGTGAATTATGTCACTAACTGCACTTTTGCTACGATTCACAATCTCTGCTATTTCCCGGTATGTTTTGTTCATTTCATAGCGATAGATCACTGTCTCTGTTCAAAGCTACTCGGCTTACCGATGGGCCCCATAGTATGCTCTTACCTTCTTCTTGGTGCACAGTTGACGTACTTCTACGACGTTGTTTTGTCTACTGACAGACTTCACCTACTCGTTTGTATTGTATTTCATTTGTGCTGTCCCCTTCCCCTTAAGAAATCTCCCAGGCACGACTTGGTTCCTAACATTGTTATCAAGAAGCTCACCAAAAAAGCAGTTGCATACTTGACATCCATCCTCAATGCCTGTCTATGCCTCGGCTATTTTCCTCGCACCTGGAGGTTTGCCCATATAGCAGTCTTCCATAAGCCCAATAAACCCAAACACCTCCCCGAAGGCCACGCCGTGGCTCAGTGGTTAGACCGCTTGGCTCTCACCAAGGCGGCCCGGGTTCGATCCCAGGCGACCGCAAAGTGAGATTTGTGGTGGACAACACGGCGTTGGGGCGGGTTTTCTCCGGGACCACCGGTTTCCCCCGCCATCTCATTCCACCGGTGCTCCATCTTCATCTCATGTATCATCAGTGTCACCGCCTGCGGTGCCGTATGTAGTAAGAGCGGGCGTTAAACACTACACATTTTATTTCATTTCACCTCCCCGAAAGCTATCGTCCTATAAGTCTGTTGCCGACCCTCTCAAAGCTGTTTGAAAAAAGTAATTCATCACCGTCTTCTGTCTTACCTTAATCATAACCCTGTTCTTCCGCCTTATCAATTTGGATTTCGTCACAAAGATTCCACTACCCATCAGTTTTTACGATTAACTCAGTCAATTGTCCACGGCTTCGAGGCCCATCAGTATACCACGGCTGTCTTCCTTGATGTGGCACAGGCATTCGACAGGGTTTGGCATGATGGTTTGCTCATTAAGCTCTACCGCATCGGTCTTCCTAATTACTTATCACATCTAATCCACAGTTTCCTCTACGACCGCAGCTTTTCAGTACGCATTGGTGGAAAGCTTTCATCCCCACGTAATATTACCGCAGGTGTCCCACAGGGTTCTATCTTGGCCCCGACTCTATTTAATATATACATTTCTGATATTCCTGGCTTAGCTCCGACTTCTTTAGTTCTTTACGCTGATGACACAGTACTATATTATTCTCATGTTAATCTGCAGCACGCACAACAAGTAGTACAGCTCTCTTTAGATCGCCTAACTCATTGGTTCAGCACTTGGCGGATCTCTTTGAACCCTCAGAAAACCGAGGCTAAAATCTTCACTCTTCGCCGATATGCTCAGCTTCCTCCGTTGTGTCTCTACAGGAACAATGTCCCTTGGCTCCCCACTACAACTCCCGTTAAATACCTTGGAGTGCTTTTGGACTCTCGATTGACCTGGCGTGCTCATATCGATCGTCTTATATCACTGGCCTCCGGGCGACTTTCAAAACTCTCACCTCTGTTGCATCGCCGTTCCAGCCTCGGCCTACAGTCTTCATTGTTACTCTACAAATCACTCGTTCGTCCGCTTATTACATATGCCTGCCAAGTGTGGGGGGCCGCAATCACATGTCATCTGCGTCGTTTTCAGGTTATACAGAATCGCTTCATGCGCATCGCTACCAACACTCCATGGTTCATCCGTAATCAGCAGCTCCATCACGAACTAGGAGTGTTACCTCTTCACGACTACATTCTCAGGATCGCCCGTCGTTTCTTTTCCACGCTGCAAGAAGTTCCAGGAGCTGTGCATGATAACATCGGCGTACGCACGCGCCAGCCCTCACGCTTGAAGAGGAGACTACCACAGGACCTGCTTCTGAGTGATATATCTGATTCGAGTGATTCTAGTGCTTGATATTTGTCTTACATCTTCAATATTGACATAATTTCTCAGAGAGTATTATTGGAGTTCTAACTTAATGTAGTTAGGGGGCGGCCTATTAGCCTACCCCTGAGTGTTATTGTTCTTTAATGTATTGTTCTGTTACCTTCTTTTCACTCTGATCTGTAAAGCATTGTACTGCTGACCGATCAATAAAAAAAAATTATATATAACATTTTTTGTGCTGTCCGATTCTTTTTGTGTCGTAAACTCAGGATGTAAACAAGGTTGATTGGGGAAACTCTTAGTTTAGCCACATTTTCAATCTCTAAAATAGATATTTATAGCAAATGATTTTTGCTTAACACAAGGAGTACCTAGAGATTGGTACATATAATCTATCCTGCTTTATAGAGCACTCCATAGTGAAATGCAAAGTATGTCCGATTATTTGTGGGAGTCAGTGTATATAATAAAACCTAGCAACGCTGTTCTCGCACATCCCTGTTTTGAGTGTACTGTCACAAGTAGCTTCTTGTTTAAATGCTCCAGTAAGGTGACATTTTAATTTATACAACTGTAGGTTCATATATCCTACATTTTCCCGCACGAACTTCTGCCAGTAGTGACTATATCTCACTGTTGGCTCGATAATGAGACCGGAAGTCGAGCCTGGTGGTATGGCTATAGTGTATTTTTATAGTGTATTCTGTCATTAGATGCATCAGCTGCTAGCCCATGAGAGTTTCTCAGTGATTTGCAATTAGGAACCTAGTTTTATGGTGGCGGATGTTTCTTTAGGTCTCATTGAACGGACAGAGACCCGTGACGGGTCCAAGTGTTTCCATGTCCATCTTGGATCCTGCCAGGAATTGCACTTTGGGCACATGAACATTAGTGGTCGTCTTCGTTGTGCTCCTCCAGGTATTGCTGCCTAGCTCGTTAGGCTGTCGTGCCCATTTATTATCATGATTGATGTTGCCTCTTCTTACTGTTTTCACTGGAAGTTGACCTTTTTTAACGATCAGTAAATTATACTTTTGGATTTCTCCAGATAAGCCAGGATAAGTATTTAGTGATCTCTGTAAGAATGCCTCCCACTGCACTTAAAAGGTCTAAGATCTTTGAAGCATTTTTCAGTGTATTTCATGCTATCAGGTGTTTCAGTAGGAATTTGAAGGATTTCTTTCTGTGCAGATTTAATTGCACTATTTCAATCAGGGGCTGAAATTTATTTGCTAATTATTTCTAGAGGTATTCTTTGAATTCGTATATTTATATATTGCAGTTCGGCACTAATTTATTACATTTTTAATGGGACAGCAAAAGTGGAGATAACGTGATTTATATCTAATATTTTTCCGTATCGTTAGCTGTTTCCAAAATACTACATGTTATGTAATTACTTTTTGCTAAACGTAGAAGCTCCTCTGAGTGAATATATTTTAAAGTTTCCAATTTTTCTGTTTTGTTCTCTTAAGTGATTACGACTCTGAATTTATCTCTCCATGCTTTCAACATACATTTGAATGTAGATTTTCGTGTTATGTAGCTATTGTTTAATTTTAAATCATTTCTAAACATGTACAGCACAATTATTAACCATTAAGATGCCCTCCTCGGTAGCGTAGATGGTAGCGTGTCTGCTTCACGTTCAGAGGTCCCGAATTCAAATCTTGGTCAGGGCGAGTTACCTGGATAAGGGGTTTTCCGGGTTTTCCCTTATCCTGAAAGACGAATGTCGGGTAACTCCAAGCTCCGTGGACCCCGGACTCATTTGAGCATCTTTTCACCTATATCACTCATCGTCCGATATGACTTAACGTTGGAGGACGTAAATTACACAAAAAAAAGTCACCATTAAGGTAGTTGTCTCATATGTAGATATATGAGAGCTCCGTGGTTTACCGAAAAAAAAAAAAACGATTTATTGGTGCAATTTAATGTCATGCTGTCAGGTTACCATGGCAGCTCAGTGGTTAGAGCAATCGGATGGAGGTTAGGAGATCCGTGGTTCAAATCCTGGCTATGACATTGAATTGTTCATTCTTTCTCTACCTTTCCAATTGTTGTATTAGTTTTAATGTTAGTACCGGAATTGATTTAACATTTCTCTCAAGTATGTGTTTAGGAATGAAATGTTTGTAAAAGCCGTAGAATCCACGGTAATTGCGTAACTTCTTTTAATCAACAGAAAACTTTAGCAGCCGCTGTTCTGCACTACGTAATCTCAACTATATATAAGTATAATAAAATATACTTCTCCGTAAATCCTGCTAGTGAATATTTGGCGGGTAGAATATTTCACATGATTTCCTGTCATGGCCCTACGTGTGCAAAAGTTTTACATGTAGAGCCTCTCGTGCGCCCTCCCCCCTCCACCACACCCCTATCAACCATACGCGTGACCTTGGCTTCAAGATCTTGCGTAAAGCTCTGAAGTTCGATCTTTTCTACTCGTTGTGGTCACCTCTGAACTCTATAGTGTACTGCGCGGCCTTGGTGACAAAATATCTGGATTTAACCAAACAAAAACCGAGACTTTATTGAGGAATTTTCTAAAAGCGTTAATGATTTCTACTTTCAGACTATATTCATTAGATTAAAATCCTTCTTTACCGCAATATTAGAACTACAAGTATTAAACTACAAATATGTGGAGAGTGGTTATATAAACACCACATACAAAACAATTGAAACAAACCATAACATTCTTCATGGCGATTCTGCCATAAGAAAATACAGGAAGACAAAAGACGATAAGCAGAGAATTGAACTTGGCTGAAGTTTATTTTGAGGTTAATATTTGCCATTAAGAATAACAAAAGCTTTCGTGCGGGATCAGTTTTGCTTCCTCACTGAGCCTTCAGATTTGTTCCTCTGCACATACAGATCACTTTATCCTGTTCTTTTAGAAATTTGTGCTTACTGAAACACATAGAATCTTAGCTTCACTTCTAGAGAAATGTATTTCATACGGATCACAACTCCTTTTCATTTGAAGTGTCCTGCATGAGGCCAGTTTAGCGTGTGCATCGTCTATTTGTTTTGTAATTATTATATACATTCAGGTTAATATTTTCTCACAAAAAAGATAAATAAAATGTCATATATGCACTTTTTATGAGTTTATAAACCAAGTATCTTTAAAAAGAATCATGGACGGATTTAAACCGCTGAAGTGTATATAAAACTTGACTTGGAAACTTTTGTAAGGAAGCGGTCGAAATCGCTATAAGATGATAAGGAACAACAATCTTGCTGGCCGTAGCTCAGTCGGTAGAGCACCTGCCTGCCGTGCTAAGGGTCCCGAGTGGGGTTGGGGATTTTTCTCCGTCCAATATAATTCATCTTCCCCGGAGTCTGGAAGTATGAATGAGAGTGCGAATGTGTAATGTGTGCGTGATCTAATTATTAAAACCCAACGAATACGAGTTAACACCCTCCATATATTCCAAAGGAGAACATTGCAGTTAAAGGCGGGGTGTAAATGGGGGGGGGGGGGGAATACAGCGACCTTCGCGTGTTTCCAGATAACATCAAAGTGGTTTTGAGAAATAATAGGATGACAATGTGGTGTTAAGTTACAGGGAAAGAAATGAGGACCAGAGTGTAATGAGGTGGAAGGAACAAGTGATTTGTTTAACATTCCCGTATTGAGTATAAGCAATTGGATAACATACACAGCATGTCCTAAAGAGGAAAATCCTATTTAAGATACTGAATTTGAAAATTCTATACATTTAAGTCAGTGTTGCAACACATGTGACTCATTATTGTGTTTTGGGAGAATGGCAATGTACTTCAGCACGAAAGACCTTTGGATTTTGCATATTCTATTGTTAACTCTAAAATATCGTCTGTTTTGTATATTTCACAGGCTGCTTGTTGAAATAGCTAGTTTCGGGTTTTAGCTGTTGTGTTGGTTTTGTTCGAGGACAGTTGCTTAAAAACTTATTTCTCTACAACCTTTTGAAATGAACGAGAAAAACAGAACTACGTTAGCATCCTGGATCCAAGATGCCATTACCGTACGTAGACCTACCATTGAGTGGACAGAAACGTATCAAATGTTGTGACTTTATTTCACATTGCCAGAAACTCTTTATCATCTGTTTTCTACAACAGCCCTGCGTGAGACATTTCTTATTGGTTTGTACTCAAGTCCCAACCTACATTAGCTTATGAACAAAAGACAGGCTTAGGTAAGTGGCGAAAGGAAAACATTTTACCTGAGTGGCTGGAAGGTATGTTAACAGTCAGTACTACTACTAATGATTTGATGTCGAAAATCTGATATTCATACATTAACCTATAAACACAGATCGGTTTTAGGCTCAGAAGGGAAGAAAATGGTGAAGGAAATGCAAGAATCAGGGCTGGGGATAGATGTCATTTAGTTTTCCTTAGCACCATAAAAACTATACTGCTTACAGTGGGAGAATAAAGTAGATGTAAACAAAATCACGTGACCGTTGATCAATTTCCATGATGCTTCCGCAGTGCAAATAGTCCCTTGAAAAAGTGCTGCTACGGAGTCTTGAGTTCGTTTTGCCAAAGCGCACAGCAAGTGCGTACTAAGTATATTTCAACTATATAAAACATATACTAATAGAGAGTTAAGTTAATTGGTAATTAAAGTAAATCATGCTGCGCGCGCATATTAAAGGAACTCCGTAAAACGCGGAAAGATTCTTATATAGACGAGACGTGGGTTAACGAGGGACACACGACAAGCCAAGTGTGGACTGATACCACAGTGAAATAAAAAAAAAAAACATGCATTTCGAACTGGTTTAAGTGCAGGACTTAGAAATCTTACGGGTAGATGTAAGCGTCTTATAGTTTTGCACATAGGAAGTGATGGCTTTGACGAGGGTGGCGAGCTTGTGTTCGTCTGTAAAACAACGGGAGACTATTGTAAAGAAATGAATGGCGGCGTTTTCAAATCGTGGTTTGAAAAGATTCTCTCCAAATTACAACCGAATAGCGTTATTGTGATCGACCATGCCCCCTACCAGAGTGTGAGGTTAGAACGCATACCATACAACAAGTGATGTCATAACATGGCTACAGAGTAAAAATATAATTTTGCACGACGGTCATGTTAAGGTGGAATTGCTGGCAATGGTCAAATCTCGTGCTAAAGAGTACGAAAAATACCTAAGTAGCAGTTCATTTTCATAGATATTAATAGAGTGCTGCGTGATAGCTCCAAAAATGTGCCTTTAGTGTCGAAAATTTAGATTAATATTATACTTAATGAAGCGATTAAGCTGTTGGCTTGAATAAATGCGTGTTTTTTGTGTTGAAAATATATATTCATATTATTAATGCATATTAGTATTATACTTAACGATGCGGTAACAGTACTGTCATTCCGAACGCATGTGGACGCGGAGTGATACGGTACTTTATTCTCGCGTTGGACAGTTATGTTATATTCAGTTGTTTCTCGGGATGTCATACAAAAAGTATGAAACTTCCAACGCCATCATATAGCGACTCGCATTGAAACATCTGACCAATTGATTTCCTCCATCTCTATTATACCTACAACAAAATGGGCTGTTTCTGCAGTTGTAATGTTTATCTCTAAAATGATGTACTAGGAAAATAGGCGTTCTAAAGAATAGTGAGGATAACAAGTAGACAAATTCATGTGAACGTAATGTATAATTGTTTCCCCTCCTTCTGACCTAGTGTAACGTTTTTGGCACTACAGAAGTCTGTGGCACGTCGGCAGAGCACGTGTGCTACTGCGCAGTTGGTTTTAATTTGTGTTTCTTGACGCCTTCCTTGCCGGTTTTCGTGTTTCACATACACGCCATATTGCGGGAGGGGAGAGGGGTTGCAGACGCGATGGCAATGATCCTGTCCGGTGGGCACGTCAGTTGTTCGGTCTCGCCACATCCAATAGCGACACTCTACGGCTCGACGTGGTATCTGTCTGCAACACTGACCCAACGCAACAATCAGGTGAGTAATGCAACATCACCCTTCTCTGTGGTCCTATTTGTTGTGTAGAAAAGTCTACCGCAAAGGCACCGTCTTGATATAGACTGTAAATTTATCTTAAATGTGTTCTTAATGACATGCAAGCAATTTATTATAAACTAAAACAGAATAAGTGTTTCAAGTTCAAACCCTAATTTTATGTAACATAACTCTGTGTTTGTGTTTGTTTAAGATGAGATATTAAAACAAAACATGCGTAAAAAAATACGAAAATTTTATATTATTTTATGATTTTGCATCATCCGCTTGTTTAGCCCTCCAAATATATCTCAATCTACTAAAGTATTCAGTATTTTTACGTTACAAACCGGAGTAATACGACCTCTTATGTGGAGTAGTTGACTTTAAATTTCCTCCAGATATTTTAAAATAATATTATGAAGAAAATTACTTTATTTACCTGCTCTGTGTATATTTTTCACAGCTATCTTTTGAACATAACTTGCAATATAATTACCTTCTTATTTCCGAGAAATATTCTAAAATTTAAAACAGCATACGTCATTTTTAAGTACACACGTATATGACTAGACTATTCTGTCTAGTAACCTTATCCTTAGTCAATGCTTTGCTTCAGTATATATTTACGTATTTGAGATTTTAATTTATATCGATATTATAGATTAAAATAAAAGTGAATTTTCTTTCTTAGATACGGAAGTGCAAATATTTTGTTACAATTAAATTTCTTAACACCTCTGTAGTAAACTATGTGATAGCGAGTGATTTAAAAACTCTACTAAGTGTAAAAAAGAATCAAATGTCACATGATTACGTAAGTTATTTTTAAAAGTAAACAAAAACAAAATTCCATAGGATAATTTTGTTACACCCCTTTAGAAGTGCAGTCTGCAAAATTGTTGGATTATTGTTTTTATTTTTGTTGAAGTAAATAGATTTTGAAAATCGGAACACAGCAAGAACATTTATCGTGAGAAAGTCGTTAAATTTAGCGTACGGCGTTATTTCAAAGGACGAGCGCTAAGAAGTGACATTCCATCTGCCGACCTCCATCAATACAAAATCAGTCAGTTAAATGGTTGGCAAGTATTCAAATAAAACAGAGAGGAAGTTCAAAAATGTTAAAATGCTTTGTTGTATAGTTTTAAACACGTTGCAAAATGTTGAGAACCTTGCAAATGTAATCTTTAGACTAAATTTTCAGTGATAACATGTTCGTAAATTCTACACAAACATTTTTACTTTTTCTATTACATACTTACTGTAAATAGAGGATAACTATTGTATAGTGTGATTCATATAAACCTGGACCATTTCAATAGACCATAACCTTTGAACCAATAATAGGACACACGTGCAACTTTGCGAGAATATAAGACACAATTGGGAGATTACATTACACTATTTACATCTCAGAGAAAATGTTGGAAGTGTCCTCCACCAGCATCTATACATATATATATCTCACTATATTCTCTGAAGTTTTAGAGAAATGTGTAGTGTTTAACGCCCGCTTTTAGTACATAAGGCACCGCAGGCGGTGACACTGATGATGCATCAGATGAAGATGGAGCACCGGTGGAATGAGATGGCGGGGGAAACCGGAGTTCCCAAAAAAACCCGCCCCAACGTCGTGTTGTCCATCACAAATCTCACTTTGCGGTCGCCTGGGATCGAACCCGGGCCGCCTTGGTGAGAGCCAAGCGGTCTAACCACTGAGCCACGGTGAGTTTTAGAGAGAGTATCCTCGCCAATGTTACTTATTTCGGTTCGAATGGATTCCTTGAGAACATCAATTGTCCATGGCCTATTCTTGTACATCTATTTTTATATACCCTCACAAGAAAAAATCTGGTGAGGTTAGGTTAGGGGATCTGGGGGCCCACAGCCCTTTTGAGATTATTCGATTATCAAAGAAACTGATTACAAGTTCTATGGTGTCATTAGATGTATGGCATGTTACTCCATCTTGTTGGAAATAACGTTCTCTCAATTCGATATCATCTCCGTAAAACTTAAGAGAATATGGCGAGACGAGTGTAAATATGTATAGATGTTGGTGGAGGACACTTCCAACATTTTCTCTGAGATGTAAATACTCTAATGTAATCTCCCAATTGTGTATTATATTCTCCCAAAATTGCACGTGTGTCTTATTATTGGTTCAAAAGATATGACCCATTGAAATGGTTCAGGTTTATATGGATCGGACTATATTTCGCTCAAAAAATGGTATTGGGATTTGGACATTCCTGGACCTCAAAAAGCTAGAAAAACGTCAGTATGTTTGTCTCTGTGTTTGCAAACAGAAATGCCTGAGAAATACCAAATTTGGTAATTAAGTTCACTATGTTCCAAAAATGTGACACGAAGATTAGAAAAGAAAGAAGAAAAAGAAATATGTCCACTACAAACTTCTCTTTGGCTGGCCTCATACCTCAGTCGGTAGAGCACCTGCTTGCCTTGCTAGGAGTCCCGGGTTCGATTTTCGGCTGAGGGTGAGGATGTTTTCTCCAACCAAGATGATTCCCCATCTTCCACAGAGTCTGGAAGTATGAATGAGAGTGTGAATGTGTGCGTGATCTAATGATGCAACCCAAAGTTTACGAGTTAACATCATCGATATGTTCCAAAGGAGATGATATGACCACTGCAGTTAAAGGTGGGGTATAAATGGAACAAAAAACTGCTCTGTGCATAGAAACATTAAAAACATTAATTTTTTTGAAGATATTTGCATGACAAATAACGTGTGCATTTTCAATTTGTTGGTAATTGCCTTTGAAGTCTTTACTCAAAAGGAATTTTATATAATTTCGTATACCATGTCACCTATAAGATAAAGATAAAAACTTACTGCACAAAAGATGTATATCTCTTTAAAGCACACAATTAGCTGTAGATACTTTTTTCTGTAGCATTAGTTATATCTGAAATGTCTGGTTTGAAGCTTTTTGAAGTGCTGCCGCTTTTCAGTTTTTTATGGCGATGTCATGGAGACAGTGTGGAATTTCAAGGTCAGCATATCACTCTCGATTCTGTTTTATCTTCCTTGATCTACAAGAAAATTTATAATAAAAGCCTAAAAGGATTTCTGCAAATATTTTTTTAATGAAGTAGATATTTCGTCGTAGGTATGTATGATAGTTCTACAGCAATAAACGATAACGGGCAGAGAAAGTAATGTAAATATAACATCTAATACAAAGTAAAATGACTCATGCGGATTCGTCTGTGGCCCGGGTTCGATTTCCGTGGTCGACCTACCTGAACCATGCGTTTCTTCGGGATTTTCCCGGGTCGCCAAGCGAATGCTGCGAATTTTCTGTCCCTTTATTTCACCTCCATTATCATTTCACATCACCATCTCTGCTCTGGTGGTCTCTTTCAGGGTAGAAGTCTCGGCGCTGCATGGCAGGATGATATGCTTCTGGTACACACTTCCTCCTTCGGTGGGACGGTCTCCGGTCTCCGGGTTGGCCTGGGGGGCCATTTCAGGACCATGGTGGGTGGGATGCCAGCTGTATCGGGCTACCGGGGAGTTTCCAACTGGTAACCCTGCCCTCTGCAATGTCGCGAATCCTTGGATCGGCCGCCCTGTCATCTCTCGCCTCATCCTTCCTCCCGGAGATGCCGCACTTGGGGCTTAGAGACAATAGACCACAGGTTTCGGTGCCGAATTCCCTCCGTAGTAACCCTAATCCTAATATCTAACATTTCTATGTGTAAATCACACATGATATGCTGTTCCTAGCCCTAAGTAAATATTAATATACAGGTTTTATTGTATTGTCGATTTGTTTCTTGGACGTAAATTAAATCCGACAAACTGAATTTTATAAAGTTCAAATTGTATGATATTTATCTTAACCAAAACATAAACATAAACATGCTCCAATTTAATCAGAAAGCATCAGGTTATTTAGGGAGTTGGGAAAAAGAGGACAAAAATTTGGAGCAAAAAATATGTTTTTAATGTACAGTAATTATTTAATTACGTGTCAAAGGTCAAAGAAAAATACTTATGTGTAGAGCTCTTACATGAAAAGATTTCCAAATATGCACTGAACTCTATCAGTCCTAAGATATTATCAATTCAAGTTTGGTTCAGATTAACATTCCCATGCCACTTTTGCACTTAAAATATATTAATATTATCCCTATATAACAATTTTACACTTTTTTTATTTACATGCTTTATATAATTAACTAGTTCTGTATTTTGTCTTGTACCTGCAAAACTTTTTTTGAGAAGGTAATTTACATAATAATAATAATAATAATAATAATAATAATAATAATAATAATAATAATAATAATAATAATAATAATAATAATAATAATAATAATAATAATAATAATAATAATAATAATAATAATAATAATAATAATAATAATAATAATAATAATAATAATAATAATAATAATAATAATAATAATAATAATAATAATAATAATAATAATAATAATAATAATAATAATAATAATAATAATAATAATAATAATAATAATAATAATAATAATAATAATAATAATAATAATAATAATAATAATAATAATAATAATAATAATAATAATAATAATAATAATAATAATAATAATAATAATAATAATAATAATAATAATAATAATAATAATAATAATAATAATAATAATAATAATAATAATAATAATAATAGTAATAATAATAGTAATAATAATAGTAATAATAATAGATGATGATGATGATGATGATGATGATGATGATGATGATGATGATGATGATGATGATGATGATGATGATGATGATGATGATGATGATGATGATGATGATGATGATGATGATGATGATGATGATGATGATGATGATGATGATGATGATGATGATGATAACTTTGCCCTTACAATTAGGACAATTCTTCCCGTTTCTTCGTAGAATACTCAGAACTGTACGAGGGTGGTCTCTAAAGTTTCCAACCTCAACATGAAGATAGCAGCACTTGTAAATAAAAGCTAGTGAATTTCATTGTTCATCTATTGACAGCTACTCACCAAAGTTTCAGCCATTTTGGACGCTCACTTGCGATGTAACAGTCGTTTGAGTGAGTTGATGTGAGTGTTTCTATGAAAATGGACAACATCGAGTATCGAGCGGTCATTAAATATTTGTTTTTCAAAGGCAATACGCCTACGCAAATAAACGATGAGTTGGATTCTGTGTATGGGGACTCTGCACCATAATTTACCACAGTGATATTTTGGGCAGCTGAATTTAAACGTGGCCGTAAGAGCTTGGGAGACGATGAACGTTTTGGACGTCCAAAAACTGCAACTACCGACGAAAACATCGCCAAAGTTCACCAAATGCTGCTAGACGACCGCCGAATTAAAGTGAGAGAGATAGCAGAGGCTGTGACAATGTCAAAAGAACGTGTTTGTCACATATTAGATCAACATTTAGACACGAGAAAGCTGTCCGCGCGTTGGG
This sequence comes from Mantis religiosa, assembly GCA_030765055.1. NCBI lineage: Eukaryota > Metazoa > Arthropoda > Insecta > Mantodea > Mantidae > Mantis > Mantis religiosa. The sequence continues at coordinate 174,837,410 of CM060948.1, forward strand.
TTCCGCGTTTGATTACGTTGAACCAAAAACGTGTTCGAACGAACATTTCCAACGCTCTGTTGGCGCAGTTCAGGCGCAATAAATCCGAGCTTTGGCGCCAATTAATTGCTGTAGATGAAACTTGGATGCACCATTATACCCCCGAAACAGAAATACAGCCCAAACAGTGTACTGCAAAGGAGAAACCACCCCCCCATAAAAAAACTGTTTTTTTTTTCGGCTGGGAAAGTGATGGTGACTGTTCCTTGGGATAGTCATGGAGTTATTTTAATCGATTATCTTCAAAAAGGAAAAACCACTACAGGAGCATACTACGGATCATTACTTGACAAGCTGAAGGCAGAACTTGCGGAAAAACGGCCACATTTGCAGAAAAAGAAAATCCTGTTTCACCAAGACAAGTCAGCAGTTGCAATGGCAAAAATCCACGAATTACGGTTTGAACTGCTTGACCATCCACCTTACTCACCATATCTAGCCCCAAGCGACTTCTTTTTGTTCCCTCATCTGAAAATTGCGCTCGGAGGACAGAGATTTTCGTCAAATGAACAGGCAATCACCTTCGTGAACAATTATTTTGAAGAGAGAAACGCCGAGTACTATTTGGACGGGTTACAGAGATGGGAGCATCGCTGGGAGAAGTGTGTAGAGTTACAAGGAGACTATGTTGAAAAAAAAAAAATCTGAAAAAATGTCCTGTATCTTTATTAGGTCGGAAACTTTTCAGACCACCTCTGTAATACCTATTAAGGAATAAGAAATGAAAGTGCAGTATTTGCTGAAATCGGAATGAATGAGTCTTTTGTTAATTACAGAGTCCTTGAACATCCGTACGAAGTTCGCAGAGAGAGAATATCTTCAGAAAAACACGATTTATTATCATCTGGGCACAACATTAAGATTTATGGAAACAGTGCTTAGCATACCCAGTCATGCCCAGATGGCAATTTAAATCTCTTCATTTCATTAACTCCTCTAATCTCTTAACGAATTATCGTGTAATGGCCTAAGAAATTTTTGCTTTCTCTTTTGTTTATATTTAGTGAACTAAGGAAGTATTGTATTCCACCCAAAAATTTGATACAGAGATTTAAAGAAATACGCGTTTTGAGCCTTCCTGAGAAAAAAGCATTCTTAGAAAAAAGTCCTCAGCACGCTCTCCGGTATGTTTGTGTAAACAGCAGCTCAATGCTGATATGTTGATTAAATCCTAATGCAGCATCTAACAAGATTGCAACATGAAGACTTTTTTATAAGAAAAATCCCCTCATCCAAACTATCTTTACCTACTTTGAAAATGTTTTGAAATGTTTGATTTTCTCAAAAATGTCTCAAAAATACCACATGTTTAAATATTTTCGTGACAAATGAAATACATCCCTTCAATTTTTCGGAAATATGGTTCTCTCATTATATGAGGAATGTATAATAAAACTATTTCTAAAAATATTTATGACTCCCAGATTATCTAATAAGAATAATTGAAAGTTTCATCTCACAGTGCCAATTTTTAGTGCGAATAGACAGTTACAAATCCGAAGTTCGACAAATAGCAGCGGGAGTTCCACAAGGATCAATTCTGGCACCACTATTAATCAACATTCACCCACGACCTTCCAAATATAAATCTGCCCTGTTCGCAATGCAACTGGATCAGCAGATTTCAGTGTCTTTACTAATGAATTGTTATGACTCTTATGAGGTAAAGTTTCGAGTTGTAAATAGAACGACGAAAGAGCTAAAATACATATTCTTGCAGAAAAATAATGGAATATGTTTACTTAATAATATGTGAGATGTACTATTAGACTGGCAGAATCGCAGCTATTAGAAAAATGTCTTCATAGCAAAACATAAAGTTGCAATTTAAGTGTGAACAGTGTAATCTGAACTCCCATTCTCCAGGGAGTGTTTGTGAAAATAGAAACTTCGCACTTCGATGTGTATGATGCTGTTGCCACATACAACAGAGGGGACATCATAAAGGTGGTGTACTGGAACCAGGCCATTTCACCATAAGTGCCATAAAGAAGAGGGTTCGAAATACAGAAGAGGCCCAAAACCTGTTGGAAAAGAGTGCAATGTTAAGTCAGTATTTCTTTTATTGCTCGATTTCTGGATTTTTCTACAATTAAGGGATATTTTCTCAAAAACTTTAAAACTCAGAAGGCTGAAATCTTCAATGCCTATATATAAATATATGTTATATATTTTAACAGAATGGTTTCTGAAATTTCATCAGAGTAATAAATAATGAAGCAACTAATTGCTTTTTCAAAAGTTATAGGTTTCTTGAATTTAAAAACATTAATCTTCGCTAAAGACAACGATAAAAATTTTATTGCATTAAGATCTTTATAAATCTCCATTTATTGAGCTGTAAAAGTTTCGTTGTTATACTCCTAATGGCTTGTGAGGAAATGTTTCCTTAATTTCTGAATTTTAACATTATAAGCACAGAGCCTTTCTGTGATAGTGAAATCCTTTAAGAGCCGATTGTTATGTGACGACATTGAAATTCCATTCTCTTTGCAAGGCCAGGAAATAAAAAGAAAATATACAAAAATAATAAGATTTATTATTTAAGAAAACATAACTGGAAAAATATTAACCCACAAAATATGTACTTGATATAAATTGTGTACTTCAATATCTACATTTTTTGTGTATTAAGATTTTATCCATCTCTTACATTTTACCAGTTATGCAGATCATTCAGAATGAAGAGAACTTCAGAGGCAGTTTTCAGAAAATTCAAGATGTTCATTTTGTTCTTCATGGAAATATCTTAACTGTATTGTAATTTAATCAAAATTTTAGATAAATTTCAGGAGAATCAAAATTTTTGAAGATATTTTCATATAAGGGTTACTTTGGTATATTTTTTAAATTTTCATGTCAAATCCTTAGAAGATGCTGAACTTAAAATCCAAGTTTGGTGCTAAACGAGTTCTTATTTTAGTTCCACTGTTTTCTCTCTGTCTGTCTGTCTGTCTGTCTGTCTGTCTGTCTCTCTCTCTCTCTCTCTCTCTCTCTCTCTCTCTCTCTCTCTCTCTCTCTCACACACACACACACACACACACACACACACACACACCGTTTTTCTTTTTATTCATTAAGTCTCAAAATATCTATTTCCGATGAAATCCTGGTCTCAAATTTTTGGGTAAAATACTACTAGTGGAGAAAGTAAATATATAAATATATTAAATATTATATTTGATAAATGTTCGACTTCAGGCACGTATTTAGAAGTCAGTTTCCGGGGGGGGGGTCCAAAAATCTACATTGAATTCTTTGCTTTTAATAAATAATTAATCAAGGATTTGTTTTTATCATGTTAGTAAACAATAAAAACACATATAATATATTATATTCGCTTGACTTTCTCCACCCAAGCTTCTGACGAATGTCGGGTAACTCTAAGCTCTATGGACCCTGGGCTCATTTGAGCGTCATTTAACCCATTCCATTCATCGTTCGATACGACTTTACGTTGGAGGACGTAAAATTACACCAAAAACAAGCTTCTAAAATTGTTCTTAGAAAAGTTTCTTTTTGTCTTGTTTCTTTGGATAAAGTCTGTAGAAAGGCCTTGCACATTGCACATTTTTTGTTCTTATTCCTGGGATAAAGTGATATAAGCAGTAATTAGATATTTAAAAAGCGAACCACTGATTGATCCATTTGAAGTATTAGTTCTCCTTGAATGAAAAAGGGAATAGGAACTTAAAAGTTAAAAATTACATACCTTTAAGTAAGTATCTGGGAATTCTAATCAACAAATTATAATATATCGGAATTGGTTACTTTGCAATAAATTATTGTAATTACATTATTTGTGTATTTTAACGAGTTCTACAGCTACTGTGCAGTAACTTTTCGTTTATCTCTTAAATAACTTCATGTCTGCCTGACAGTGAATAGAGACGTTTAGATGAGAAGCTTGAATAAACTTTTTCGAATTACTTTAAACTAAGTCTTATTTCAACTATTTATTAAAAGCTTGAAAAGATAATTCATTTGGGGCGTCCGGACCCCCTGGACGCCCCACCCTTAAATACGTCCCTTGGTGCATAAGAATTTCCATCCTTTCCTTTCACCCCGAGGAACATAAAAGTTACCTCACAACAAAATTCTACCTAAGAGCCACATACCATCCTACAAAATCCTGAAAAAAAAAAAAAAACCCCTACCTGCAGTAAAACCCTTAACGGGTGAGCACGTACCAAAAACCTTCTGGCTTTATACAGCCAGCCATCACGATGGACGGACGGACGGACGGACGGACGGACGGACGGGCGGGCGGAATTTGTTGAAGGACTACAGACAATCACATTCAGAAGGAATGCCATAACCTTGCACGAGAGTAGGAAGGAGGGAGGGCTACCCGCTAACCAAACTGGTTTTTTTCAGAACTGCCATACATGCAATAATCATTTTTTTTTTTTTTTTTTTTGCTTGCGGATATTTTCCAATTCAAGTTTTTAATAAAAATAAAATATGAACATGTTCAAGTTCATACGTAATTTTAAATGGATCGTTCTGGCATTTTATGAGCTTTTTTGGTATCCATTACTGATAACAATATGGAGTTTTGTATTCACAACACTTACTATACTTAACCTAAACTATTCTTAAATAGACTGGCTAATTTTTTGTTTGTCCTGCGCCGTGGCGTAGTGGTCTAAGACGTCAGGCTTTGGATCCCTGCCACGGAATGCGCCCAGGTTCCATCCCACCCCTAGGATGCAGATTTTAAGTCCCGGGTATAGGACCGGTGCCCACTGAAGCAAATAGTGTTTAGCTCAGGGTAAAGCAATGAGGTTTATCTCCGGGTATGCGTGGATATGTGTGAGAAGGATAGTTTTAATGACACTGGAATGCCCGTTTCAAACTGATTTATTGACTGCTTCTTTTTATCAGAACAACGAACTTGAAGTTGCCGACCAATGGTTACCAATATATCACTGTTTAGAGTTACTTAAGGCGGAATGCTTATTACTCGATAATACTTAATTAGTTACGTATAAACCGACAAATATCTTCTCTCTTCACTTCTGGTCTGCCCTGGACCAAGACAGAAGAAGTTGACCGCCCTAATCGACTCCCAGCCACGAACTGTCCTCACAACTGCGCATGGGAGTGTAGCTTTCACTTTCCGGAAGCCCATTATTCAACCAAAGATTCCCTTTGTGACAATTTTGCCCATTGTCCTTATTATTAGGGGTCCGAAGAATACCTTTACAAACAAAGTCAAGTGCTATCCATTCAGGATTCTTACTAAGAAAACCCTTTTTCTCCCGTGTCTTTTGTTAAACAACTCAACCAACTCCGTTGCTATTCAACCCAACTGTACCTGCACGCGTTCCACACAAATATACATTACTTTGAAATCCATTACGATTCTTTATACATCGCATCCCTTACTTTCGGTATCACCACTCAGCATCGTCAGGAAACTGAGGAGCTACGTCAGGTAGCGAACCCTGGTTGCGAAAGCCAACTTTCCGGCTGGGGGATGCCAAGATACTGACCACATATCCTCCCCGTATCGGTTAGATGATCGCCCACTTCTGCTGTGTGTAAGTGGGCGTGAGGCCGGCAGTCGGGTTGGTAGGCCTTGGCCCACTAATGCTGTTACGCCACGGGTTAGTTAACTTTTTGTTTATCTCTTGTTAACAGGTCCTTCATTACACATTTCATTACATAAAACGATAGTCACATTTTTAAAAAGTATGTTATATTGGCATTCCATACTTGTATAAAGAGGAGAAAGAAAACAAAATTACGACATTGCTTCATAATCCGACAACGCAAAGAACGTCCCTGGAAGGTATGCGCTGCCTTACACAGTGGGACAGGGGCAGCGAATGTGTGTGGCTGAGTACCTCTGCTACAGAAGGAGCAGACCTTTAAAAAACATGCGCCCTATTCACTCTGTATACTGAAATCGAGAAAATTCATTCACAAAAGTAGAAGCCGTCAGAATGTTTTTGCATGGTCTATAACTGAACTGACATGGGTTTCATAAACCTGTCCAGGGAACCTACGCCAACCCCCCTGCGTCTCAGCCGTCGGAGATTATCTCTCCTGTGGAGGACAGTATGTATGGCTGGAATGAGAGCGAAAGTACTGGACGATGCTTTGTGGGTGAAATGAATGACAGGAAAGATGGATGGGGAGCAGTTGCTGAAATGATGGCGGGGGAAACCCGCCCCAGAGCCGTGTTGTCCACAACAAATCTCATATTGCGTTTGCCTAGGATCGAACCCGGGCAGCCTTGGTGAGAGCAGAGCGGTCTAAGCACTCTGCCACGGCGCGACCTGGATAGAATCTTACGTAGGGAATTCGTCACTGCGACCAGTCTTGATTTATTGTACCTATGCCCCAAGTAGAACACTCCAGGGAGGAAGATGAGGCGAGAGGAGACAGGAGGCGGTGTAACCGCAGTATCAGACAGCGATCAGGAGTTGGCGAATTAATTGAAATCACGAGAATTAAAAGAGAAGATAAATTAATGAAAATGCTTTGCTAAACTAATATAAAATATTGTTATATTAATATGAAATTAGAATGAAATTAGAGTAATGATTAAAATAGCGGTTTAATTAAGAATAAGATGGCAAGAATATAATTTAAGACAACTAACATGCTAGAATCCATGTAAGGGAGAGAAAATATTTCTGTAAAATCTGAACACAAGTCGGGGAGACAGGAAGAGGTGACCGTTAGCCTCTTTGTTTAAGGAAAGGTTCAATGTCTGAGAACTATAAGCAAAAATGTGTAGGAACAATAAGGTTTTCAAGATGCGGTCAGGCGTAAGACCTAAAAGGATTTACTTCGCTGTGGCGATAACGATGTATACCGTTACAAAGAGCCCAGGGTAGGCGTATCCCAACTCACGGTGGGATGTAACGACAATGAGTTCGATGAGTTTTGCTAACCAATAAAGAAGAATCGAAATAAAATGAGAAACCAATAATAATGTAAGATTTGAGAAATAGGAAGAAGGGTGAGTTATTTTGGTCATGTGATAAGGGTTAGAGTAGGGATCAGAATAAAGTAAGAACGGAATCGCAGAGTAGACGAAACTTCACTTCAACAGTCAGACTACGAGGGGACAGATGTGTTAGCGCGCGTGAAGAAGAAGTAGGAAAGATTTCTAAATCCGAAATGTAAATCACTTCAACAGTCATTCTACGAGGGGAAAGACGTGTTAGTGCGCGTGAAGGAGAAGGAGCAAAGATTTCTAAGTCCGAAATGTAGGGGAGTCAAGAATAACGCAACCAGCGTGAGAGAAGCAGCAGAAGAAGTTTATAATAGCAAAGTATTCGCCGTATAAAGAATTAAGAGAATTCTGTTAGAACGTTTAGTAACAGGTGGTCACCGCTACCAATCAATCCGAATCAACGAATTGAGTGAGAATTAAATCAATTTTTGCAACGAACCAGTGTATTATTGAGACAACTGAGCAGCCAACAAACAACAAATCCATTTCCTACAACCATTCACCTGAAGAACAAGAGATCTCATAGCTCCAATTAGAACCCAAATCAAAATTAAACATCAACCAATTGAAATCTGACATGCGGGTATGCCGCATAATGGCGCCCAACGTGGGGCTTCGAATTGTAGGAAATGGGTGAAATGTAACGACGAAGGACGACTACAAGGAGAAGTGAGAAGAACGACGACGAAGGACGACTACGAGGAGAAGTGAGAAGATCGACGACGACAACTACGATGAGGACAGCAGAGACTACGAAGAAGACGGCAAAAACAACTACATAGAATTTTCCCCCAACCAAGAGAGAAGTTCAAGTTCTTTCGACATCAACTGAGCCTACTAGACGACGAGCAGCACGACAAAAATTGGTAAAGACATCACATAAACACCACAGCCGTACAACAGAACTGTGAGTTACACATACTCAATTTATATTTCTTGTAAATGTAATATCATTCAGTGAAATCAATATCTATGTAATGTCTTAGTAATAAGTATTTTGGAAGGGAAATTAGAAAATTTAAAGGGGAAATTCAATGCTTTTGAGAAATAAGAAGATCGTACAGAATAAATTTAAAATGGAAAATTCTGGGGAACAAATAATTATGGAGACAGAGAAAGAGTTGGAAGTTGTTAATGAAGAGATAATGGAAAGCAATGTTATAGGATCAGTAGATGAGGGTGTAAATGGTGTAAGTAGCTTAAATGTAAATAGGAGAAGTGACAATCCTGGGGTTATGGAAAATCTACAAGAGATGTTCCAGAAACTCATGGCGCAAATGACTATTCAGAGTCAATCACTAGAAGCTAAATTAGTAGAACAGAACCAAACACTAGAAGCTATGGACAAATCACTCGAGGCTAAATTAGTAGAACAGAACCAATCACTAGAGGCTAAATTAGTAGAACAGAACCAATCACTAGAGACTAAATTAGTAGAACAGAGTCAATCACTAGAAGCTAAATTAGTAGAACAGAACCAAGCACTAGAAGCTAAATTAGTAGGACAGAACCAAACACTAGAAGCTAAATTAGTAAGTCAAATTACAAGCCAAGGGAAAGAAACAGAAACTAGAATCACTGTCAGAATTCAAGGAATAACAGGGGAAATTCAATCTGTAAAAGAGGCCCTGCAGCGAGAAGTAGGTACTATAAGAAGTGACCTAGAAGCTACCAAATCTCTCGTTGCAGGAGTAGAAAATAGAATAGGGGAGGAAATTAATAAGGAAAGAATAAGAGTAGATGAACTGACCACGACACAGGTAACTTTTGTACAAGAGATAAATGACCGGTTTGACACTGTAAACAATAGTATAGCAGCTGACATGGAGAAGTTAAAAGAAAAGGTAGCACGTGTAACAAATATTCAATCAGAGAATACACAAATGTTGAGGGAAACAGTAAGCGAGATATCTCAAATCAGAGATACCGTAACTGGCTTCCAGCTGCGACAGCAAGGGCAAGTACCTGAGAGTTCCAATTGTACTATACATACACACAATGGAGAGAGGCAGAACGAACAGGTTAGCGCCCCTTCTGTCTCTCCTCAAAGCAGCAATAATAGCGAAATAAATATGCAAAACGTAAATATGTACCCACCAGTGCACATGAATTTTCTAAGCGAATTGCCCCTCCCGAAATTTAATTGTCGCAATGAAAACGCAGTACAATTTTTGGCCGACTTAGAAAAGTATTTTGTCATCAGAGGTGTACCCGAGCAATATAAAATGATAATAGTTCAAAGGGCGTTAGAATCTGCCGAACTTAATTGGCTACGAGTAACTGTGGGAGAAGGATGCAGCTACGAGTTGTTCAAAACAGCTTTCCTAGAAAAGTATTGGAACGCCAATGTCCAATACCAAGTAAGGAATCAGATAACAAATGGCCGATACCAAGGTAATAATGGAGAGTCTATTACTGATTATTTCCTGAGATATTCGCAAATGAGTAAATATCTACAACCTCCATTACAGGAAGCCGAACTGATTTCTCTTCTCACTCCCCACCTTCCTGAGAACATTAGAAATCACATGGTGGTAGCAAGACCTCAGACATTGAGAGAGGCAATTACATTGTTAACAGCTTTACAAAGCGTTGGGACGCAAAATTCACAAAATAGACATGAGAATCGAATGCCAATGAGAAATCCACACCGACCGTGGAATAATAATAGTCATGACGGGGAAAGGGCACACAATCCCCGAAATTTTAACACAAACCATATGGCTACTCGTCAAAGATACGATGCCCACGTCCCGAGGGAATTCCCTAACAACAATAGAGGGAGACAGGGACCACCAAATTCAAATTCATATAATTTCCCTATGAGATATGTACATGTAACTAGGAATGGAAATAGGGGTCACCCCCCATTTCTTCGAAGAGGGAATGCAAGACCGACGTTCCGACTACCAGAAGCTAATAGACAGTCTCAACCACGTGACGCTGGTAGAGAGAACAATACAGACAGACCTGAAGTAAGACTGAGGAATCAACTTCTCTCAAGAGAATGGGTGCGTTCTCCTCCACCCACACCGAGGGACGCGGCGCCCGAGGTAGATGAAAGGCCAGGTACGACACAGCAGACGGGAAACGACTCCAGGGTGCGATAGAAGACGTCCCGCATCGGACCCGGATGAACACGCTAGTTCTTAATTTGAACAGGGACACAGCTCTGAGTAGGGTGGTACAAAATAAAACAGAAACAGAAATAGAAAACGGTACTCAAATAAACAATCACTTAACAGAATTACAAGAAGTGAGAGATGCTCCACGTATTGCTGCAATAATAAACAAAGAAAAATGGCACATTACCATAGATTCAGGATCCTCAGTTTCAGCTATAAGTCAAGCATTCTTTTATCACTTAAAAGACAATGGAATGAAATTGCAAACATTGCCCGTGAAAAGTGCATATTGTACTCTGGCGGTAGGTCGCGCCAAACAAAAGATTAATACACAAATGCTTTTGAAAGTCACCATTGGGGAGGATACAATAGAATTTGTATGTTTTGTTATTAATAGGCTATCTGTAGACATTATTATGGGTAATGACGTGTTGTATGCGCTTCAAGCTAAGTTGAATTATCAAATGGAAGCCTTGGAAATCAAAATTAAAGACGTCATAGTTAAAGTTCCGTTTAGCTCAAGGGAAGCAGAAAATGAGATAAGATTGACAGATGAAGAAAAAGAAATAGATGGAGAAACATTCTTTGTAGAATTTATACGAATAGGAGGAATGGAGCTAGTTAAGATGAATCCATTAGAAGCAGAAGAGATGGGAAACTATGATAAAGAAGTGTACGTAGCGGCAGAAGAAGGGCTTTTAGAGATGACGTCATACGGACTTGGGCAGACAGAAGCATGTGAACAGGAGATAATTACCCTACCAGATGATTTCCAGGTAGTCGAAAATAATGTAAACATGACCTATAGAATAAGAGAAACAGTAGCAAACTCGAACCTACTTAACGACCACCAAAAAGAGATTTTTTATAACGTTTTATGTAAACACAGAAATGTATTTTCAGAACACACTGGAATTTATAGTGATATTAAGTATGAATTCGAGATACATGATGTTCCCCCATTCAAATATAAGTGCACACCATTCAGGATGCCGGAATTCGCATCTATAACACAACGTCGTACCATCCGTGCTCTAATCCAAGCGAGCGCGTAATGAAAGACCTAGGTGTTCATCTCCGAGTCCTTTGCTCATTGAAACAGACTACCTGGCCAGACCACATCAACTATATTGAGTTTATATTCAATAACTCAGTCAATTTAACCACAGGATATGCTCCTATCCAATTGCATAGGAATTTAACACCGGAACCAATAATAGAGGGTGTTCCGGAAAGTATCCAAGTGACGACCGAGACAGATCGAGAACGGATCCAAAATGCTGTTAAAAGAATAATGGAAAAAGTAGAGAAAAGAAACGCAAAGAAAATGCGGTATAAGAAGAATTGGGAACCAAAGGTCGGCGACTTAGTTCTAGTGAAATCGTTCGACAAGTCAGATTTGTTAGGAAAAAAGACTAGAAAGCTATATATGCTATGGAAAGGCCCATACCGGATTGAAAAAATATTTGGTGACAGAGCGTATGCCCTAATACACCCAAGAAATGGTAAACCGATAGGCAGATATAACATCTCCCTAATAAGGCCATATCGTCAGAAAAACGTTGTAAACAGTACAGAGCAGACCCAAGAATCACCTGTGTAAATGTGATTGAAATTATATATACGAAGATGTAAAAAAAAAAAAATACCAAGTAAAAGTTATATAATTAGTACGGGTAACGTTTTCGTTTGAAATTTAAACACTGCGTGGGAGTTGCAAGTTCCAAAATTCCTGTGCACAAACAAAATGATAATGTAATAAGAATAACCACAGCTAATGAACATGTTAGAAAGATCTTTAAAAAATAATTTGTGAAATGTAAATATAGTATAAGTACTGATGTATTCATGTGCCAAAAGGCTATGTTGTTATTGTAAAGGTCACAGACTTAGGCGTGACAAAGTGAAAGAAAGTTGAGAGTGAAAAGTGAAGTGGAAAGACAGGACAATGAACTGCCAATGTTTACTGTCAGGTAAACGAAACACCTGATTACAGGTAGACAACTGAGTGCAGGTAGAGGTAACCATATTTGGACATCGTTACGCAAATTATAAGAATGTGAGGACGAATGTTCTTACGGTGAAGGACTGAAAGATAAAGAAACGTCCCAATAAGTTAATATAATAATATAAAAAAAATCATTGAATGTAAAATGTAATATTGTAAACTGTAATATAGTAACATTAATGTAGTACTTAAGGAATGTAATAAGGTAAAATCAAGTTGATGTCAAGTGAGACAAGGATAATTCAGTGAAGTGTATATATAGTTGAGGTATCACGAATGTTATTTGTATATAGGGTAATAACCACATATACGACAGTGTACTTGTCTATGTACGTAATGTATCATATCTATAATTCTATGTATATGATGTACCATATTGACCATTCTATGTGTATAAAGTAACACACTGATGAAGATGAGGGAAACGGTGACCACCGAAAAATGTTTCGAGTAGGGAATGAGAAATTATAAGATATAAGGAGGAAATGTCATGACGGGGGTTTGACAAAATTTAAATAATGGGTATTTCATTTTTGTCAAACGGGCATTATGTAACCGCAGTATCAGACAGCGATTAGGAGTTGGCGAATTAATTGAAATCACGAGAATTAAAAGAGAAGATAAATTAATGAAAATGCTTTGCTAAACTAATATAAAATATTGTTATATTAATATGAAATTAGAATGAAATTAGAGTAATGATTAAAATAGCGGTTTAATTAAGAATAAGATGGCAAGAATATAATTTAAGACAACTAACATGCTAGAATCCATGTAAGGGAGAGAAAATATTTCTGTAAAATCTGAACACAAGTCGGGGAGACAGGAAGAGGTGACCGTTAGCCTCTTTGTTTAAGGAAAGGTTCAATGTCTGAGAACTATAAGCAAAAATGTGTAGGAACAATAAGGTTTTCAAGATGCGGTCAGGCGTAAGACCTAAAAGGATTTACTTCGCTGTGGCGATAACGATGTATACCGTTACAAAGAGCCCAGGGTAGGCGTATCCCAACTCACGGTGGGATGTAACGACAATGAGTTCGATGAGTTTTGCTAACCAATAAAGAAGAATCGAAATAATATGAGAAACCAATAATAATGTAAGATTTGAGAAATAGGAAGAAGGGTGAGTTATTTTGGTCATGTGATAAGGGTTAGAGTAGGGATCAGAATAAAGTAAGAACGGAATCGCAGAGTAGACGAAACTTCACTTCAACAGTCAGACTACGAGGGGACAGATGTGTTAGCGCGCGTGAAGAAGAAGTAGGAAAGATTTCTAAATCCGAAATGTAAATCACTTCAACAGTCATTCTACGAGGGGAAAGACGTGTTAGTGCGCGTGAAGGAGAAGGAGCAAAGATTTCTAAGTCCGAAATGTAGGGGAGTCAAGAATAACGCAACCAGCGTGAGAGAAGCAGCAGAAGAAGTTTATAATAGCAAAGTATTCGCCGTATAAAGAATTAAGAGAATTCTGTTAGAACGTTTAGTAACAGGTGGTCACCGCTACCAATCAATCCGAATCAACGAATTGAGTGAGAATTAAATCAATTTTTGCAACGAACCAGTGTATTATTGAGACAACTGAGCAGCCAACAAACAACAAATCCATTTCCTACAACCATTCACCTGAAGAACAAGAGATCTCATAGCTCCAATTAGAACCCAAATCAAAATTAAACATCAACCAATTGAAATCTGACATGCGGGTATGCCGCAGCGGCCGTCCCAAGGAGTCAAGAAGTGCAGATGGCAGGATCCCTTCACTTTACCCTTTACAGTTGGAAACTCCCTGGCAGGCCTGTACAGTATGCATCCCACTCACGTGGTCCTGAAATGGCCCACTAGGTCGGTCCGGAGACCGGAGGCTGTCCCACCGGAGTAGGAAGTGTTTACTAGGAGCACATCATCTTGCCATGCAGCGCCGAGACCCCCACTAACACTTCCACCCTGAAAGAGACCACCAGATGAGAAATGATCCGAAATGATAATGAAGATGACATGGAGGGACACGTGGAAATTCGGGAGATTTAACCTACCCAGCATTCGCCGGGCGACACGGGAAAACCCCCGAATCGAACCGGGACTTATCGAATGCCGGCCACAGACGAAACTCCATAAAGGGAATGCATTTTATATAAATGGCATGCTTTAACGACGTCTACCTACATCTATTCGATATTTACCCTATTCGTTACGGTTTATCATTTATAGAGAAGTCCTGTAGTATAAGGAGGAATTCAGAGATATTCAAAGAAAATTCAAAATATATGTTTCATTTGTCATGTAAATATGTAAAACATGATAATTTAACCAAAATCAAGAGCCAACATCAAGTAAATAAACGTGGAGCGGTTCCCCTCCTAGTGGGTTGGATTTATATCACACGATGCGGTAACATATCTGAAGTTGGATTCGCCCCTTCGTGAGGTCTACGCCCCACATGCGCAAAAGTTTCGCGCTCCCTCGGTGTGGCGACGCATGTAGAAACCAAACCTTACCTTGATGTAGAAGCGATGAATCTTTCGTCTAAAAGCCGTGAAGATGATGTTCTCGAATATTTCTATAAATCCTCTCTCCGGCAGCTGCGGCGAGCGATGAGATGTGAAAATTCTCAGACGTGGTATCGATACAAAAGGAATTTCACTTTTGGGCAACTATGGAATAAAATAATTTACACGTTTCAATTTACTTGGAATTATATTTCTCGACATCATTTTCTTCTTTGCATGCGACTTTTTCCACTGATGTATATAGCCCTTTACTACATATTAATTTTCTCCTTTTATTTATAAATGATGCAATGGTTTTTTACGTAAATTATTTATCGTAGCGTCGCGTCTTCGATGTATATTTTAAACGTTTACTAGACGTTCATAAATGATGAACTCCAATAACTTCTCGTAGTTACAAGAAGTCTTTTACCGAAAACACGTCTACCCTCTTCGAGAGTTAAAGCCAGAAGAAAAAATTTAAGAATAAAATCATTTGTTCTTTTATCTGTTTTTTGTTGTTTTTTTGTTGCTAAGCCACCACAATACTTAATTCTGATTGGTCCTACATCACAATTTGGGATTTCAATAAACCTGAGCATTTGTTGCATCATCTATATGGCCTGCTTGTTTATTAACTTAAGTTTCATTACAGATAGCCATGTTTACCTAATATGTCCATGTATGCAATATCAGCTTCAAACGTTTTCTTAATATGTTCTTTAAAGGATCATTTCGGGTAGGAGATTTTCTTGGAAATCTTCGTGTCGTTGGTATCCTTAGAAAATGCAGAACTCAAATACCAAGTATGCTATTTAAACGACTTTTCGGTTTTAAGTTGTGATGTACAAATGCGCTCGGACTGTTTTCTAAATATGCTGCACTTTTGGATTCAGAGATTCTAAGATCTTCTATTTTCATTGGAATCTTTCTGTGCAATTTTCTGGTTGAATACACTACTTCCTCTTCTTAAAATAATGATATAATAATATTTATTTGTACTTCCATATCTTACAATCTCAATTACAAGTTTTACAATTCTAATCTAGGCACAGATTTGCTCGCTGCTTATATTACGGGCTGATAGTGGTGTTGGCTCCCTGGCTTTTTATCTCTATCCTAGCCCTTAACCAAGCTAAACCCTTCCTCTCATATCTATCACATAGGTCTATATATGTTTCCCTTCCCCATTCTTTCTTTATTTTCAGGTATACATTTAGTGATTTCTTACTTATCAGATTTCCCCACGTCACTTATCTGTCAATGTCCTCTATCCTATTCTTAATAATTGTCCAAAAACCCTTTACATTTCTTTCACTCTCTTGCCAAATATCCCCCATCCCTATTTTAGCCAGCGTTCTCTCTAGCTCTGCCCACCAGCTGTTCTTACATGTTGAATTCTTCTGATGTTCTAGACATCTTTAGTATATCATCCTTTTTTATACAACTATACCAATATTTTAAACATCTTTCTATAATTATCCCACCCCTGCAAGATCTTCCAAGTTCCACTCTAGCTACTCCATTTGGCGTTGACTTATTCAAACCTAGTATCTCTTTACAGAACTGTTCATATGTATGTTCAACATGATTTCTTCTCTCATTGGCCCCCCACAACTCCACACCATATGTCATTTTTGATTTTACTATTGCTTCATAGATTCTTTCATGCCACTTTACTGACATATCTGGTAATTTATATTTACAGCTCCTTACCTCAGACATCGCTATCTTCCCTTTCACTCTTATCTTTCTCCCATGTGCTCCCCAGCCTCCATTGTAGCACAGTCTCATCCCTAATTAGTCAAATTCCTTTACCACTAGATACCACTTTTCGTCTTTTCTTAACTTTCACCCTTCTTAAACACTACTATTTTTGACTTGCTTATATTGATTCTTACCCCCCCCCCATTCTTTACAGTAGCTGCTAATTTCATTTATTGCTCTCTGTAATCCAATCACTGTTACTTCCTCTACTTACTGCTATAATAGGTAAGTAGCAAACAGTGAACAGCGACTTGCCATTTGAAACAGTTTTTGGAATTTCAAACAATTAACAAAGAATGTCTCGGAAATGGTTAAAGCCACAAACAAATAATTTGACATAAATTGTGTATTTAACAAAATTTAATTTCTTTTTGGTATAGTAAGATTTTGATTATCTTTTACGGCTCGCGGTGTTGTACCTGCATGACAACCGCACCAGTCTCCTTGTGGCGAAGCAGAACACTGGGCCAGATTACATGGGCCCGGTCGCATTCAGCAACGCTTGGGGCCACCTAGGTGCGGCCCGTTAAATGAAGTTTTAGCATTCGTGTGATTTTTGTTTGGTGGACAAAGTAGTGTAGTTTTAAAATGAGTTAAGTGGATTATTTACTGAAAAGTCACTTTCATTCATTAAAGGTAGAAGAAACACTTGAAATTCAACGATTAGTTGCACATCAACCGAATAACTTTACATTTAAGCAACAAAAAGGCTAAGAACAGGTAAATTTGTGTAACAGATGGTTTAATAAGAAATTGTCCTTTACAGTATTGTCACCGATCGCATTGTTGCTTTGGAGCTGCGACAAGCCAGTGCCGCCACACGTAAACAAACTTAGCTCCACTGCACAACTGCAACTCAATTAACAACTGACTCCTTTTCACACTTTGCCACTATTTATTCATCCCAGTCATTGTACTAAAATGCGGTAGATTTCTCGATAAAAATCGCGACGGCAGAGGGAAATTCTAGACTTCTTTGTCTCTTTCTCTCTCTTGGCAAGCGTCCAGCTCGCGCGCCACTCTCTGTCTCTTTCTTTCCTGTTCACGCATGCCGGCACCGGCTTGTCGCACCTCTAATGCAACAATGCGATCGATGACAGTATTTTTAATCAGCTGTTTCTGAAATTCGTGAGAACATTAGAAGATACCAGGTTGATGATAACTTTGCTGCTTCTTCAAGAAAGTGACGGAATTACGGTTCTATGGCGAAGCTGGATTCAGATGCCAAAGAAGTGTGTCATACATTGGTCAACCAAATAAAAGGACGATTCCAACAGTTTCACGTATTTCCTACTTTTGTGATCATTGTCCCAAAGAAAATTATTACATTCAGAGAAAATTTCCCTGCTGACTCTGTAAGAAAATTTGTATCAAATTACAATCCCATGATCTCCTATGAAAAGTTAAAAAATGAACTACTAATGATTTATAATCACCAGACATCGGATCCTATACACCTTAGCAAACAATGTACGCGTACAGGTACTATACAAGGTCAAGCGCGAGATCAACAAACGTCTGTGTCAACAAGTATACCGAAGCGCTGTGTGTGTACAATCCGGTACGGATACAAAGTGTAAGCTACGCTACAATATGCCATCCTTCTCATTGCTTTCGTTGCGGGAATTACAGTGAACAACCACGTTCATTCGTAAATTGTCGAATGTGAATTTTCTGCGCCTCTCACTGAAACAATATAAAAATATTGGGAGAAAGTTCGTTCAATGTCAAATGACGTTAATGGTGCATATGAGTAGTACAAATCATTTTCATGTTTGTCCGAGACTTGGTTTATTTATTATATTACGCAGCACTGAAAATCCAGTAGTTTTGCATAGAATACTGGTGACTTCGTTTTTTTGTTCGTTTGGTAGGTGGTGCATTCTCTATATTGATAATTTTTTCAGACATCTCCTCTGCTGCTTTTAGACAGCTCGAAATTACATTCTTCAAGCTGTTTAATGGTTGTTGATAATACCCAAAGCTTTTTATTTATAAAATGAAGATTGTCCAATAATTGTTGTGAAAGTAATGCTATTAACACAATTTGTCCAACACCTTGCACTCCCTGGAAGGTGGATCTACCTGCTTGTCGAGCAGTAGTTGTAATGAGCAGTCAATAAAGGTTTCGTGTCGGAACTCTTTTTGGTAAATATGACTTTTTCAAGGGTGATAGACTTTGGTGAATGGATTATTTTCTGAAAAGTCCCCGAAAATTCCAATGGAGCTTCCCCCCTACCCCCTCCTTAAGTTAAAAATGTAGAGTTTTACGCAATCGCATACGACTTTTTAACCAAAAGTTTGTTTAGATTATATTATTTACAGTTTTGTTCCCTGATAAATATTCTACAACTTTTATAATATTATAATTTAGGATAAATGCAGAAGTTTTTCCGTAAATTAACGAAATGTTGTAAAAACAATATTTTTTTAGACACCTATCTAAGTTTTTGCAAAACCATATTTTTATTCGTCACCAAATGAAAAAATGCTTCGAATAAAAGTTGTAGCACATATATTCCTGAGTACATCGGTATATACATATATACAGTTATGTGTATTACTCTACTAGTAACATAGAAAACAGTAGATAGGTTTTGAGCGCGTGAGCACCCGGGAGTCGGCGGGCGTAGGCGAAAGGCGCCTTATCTTTATATGCCTATTCAATTAGTTAATATTGTAATGATAACATCTATTTTTATCACTTATAATCGTACTAGCCTAAAGTGTTGTCCACCTTTATTTTGCAATTTAGTAAATACTTGTGCATAATCAAAATAACATTAGAGTGATACGATAAGTAAAAGTTGTTTTTCTGATTGTAACATTATGGAACTACGGATTTTAATTTTATTCATAATTAATGATTTTACACATTTTATGCCAGTTTTAGTTCGGGGGATTTAACCTAGCCTTGTTATATCAGGCCATTCCATTATCCACCACCTATGGACCCGCCGTGTTCCGGACTGGCTAAACCGGCAGCTGTTTTAAATTACGAGCTACTGTCTAACTTATGTTTTAAAACAGCATAACGGACCTCCCACCCACCACAAATATTATATATATATATATATATATATATATATATATATATATATATATATATATATATATATATATACTGATTTCATATCTACAAGTCATGATTATTGTAACTCATAAAAGTAATTTTATGTTTTGAAGCATGTCTCTTTGATAATGATTACAAATTTATCTGTAAGCGAAAATTCAACATCTTCTTCTGAATACAGATGTGAATTTAGGCAAGATACGCCGCTACAGTGTTCACACATTACAGTGCAACTCAGGTTCACTTTTCTACATACACAGTATTGTCCGCATCCCTGTTTACAAGAACATGAGACTAAGTACAGCAGTTCGTTTGGAGCAAATGGCTTCGAGGTAAGAATTGGTTTCAATGTTCTTTTGGTTCCTCTCATTTCTTTCACGTTTTCAATTTTCCAACCTCAGTTTGTAGCATCAAGAGTATTACCTAACCATTTTTGAACTTGCAAAAATACTCTCAGCAAATGTTTACGGCATGCTTCAGACGTTGGAGGTAATTTTGCTAGGTCAAAATTTGATCTAAGGGAACTTTTCTTTGTTACTGTCAAGAATTTGTAGTAACGGGTTTCATTCAGATTTGAGTATTTCTCTAACCCAGAAACACACACACACACACACACACACACACACACACACACACACACACACACACACACACACACACACACACACACACACACGCAAAATTCTCACCAGCAAATCAAAGGGTCCTCTCTTGTAGAATCATCCAAAAACATCCTCGCCGTATTCTGCATATCAGGTTTTGATCTGAGCAATTCTATTACTTTTAATTTGCCCATTCCATACATGCTGGATGTGATATTACATCCGGTCATAGCGTGACAAAACAGAAGTAACTGTCGTTGATCTCCAAACTTGTCTATTATAGTGGCGATTCTGAAGTACACTGTTAATGGAACTGCACACCTTATCTCTTTACAGAAGTATATACAAGTACTTTCAGGAGCCAGTGCCGTAAGTAATACTATTAAGTCGGTATCAGTTCCAACGACAAATACCTTACAATCACTTCTCTGCTGTTGAATTGCTGTCATAACAATCTGTACATCAGCATCATCTTCCACTGTAACAACTTGTAATCCTCGTTTTCTGAATTCAGATGCCAAAGCTAGTACCAGTTTTCTCTTGTTACTAGTATTTCCTCAAAACTCTTCTTTTCCAGTTACACAAATTGTGTTTTCATCAAATACTATGTCAGGTAAAGATCTTTTGGCTGCTCTTCTGTTTTGTTCTTCATTTTTCGTTGTTGGCTCATCTGGATAACCAACAAATACTACAATTGAATTAGATCCATACTTATTTACAACATATTTACAATACGTTTCTAAGATAACGCCATAGGAACAATTTCTTGGTCATGCTACTTTGTGTAGAAGAAATCCTCCGTCTAAAGCATAAGTTGCACCATTTTGGTCCGTTACGTCGATGACACCTTCTTCAAATACCTTCATTGGTGACGATTTTGTTCCTTTTCGTAAGGATACTTCATCAAACAAAGCAGGTGGTCGAGGAGCCAGTTCAAATTCAAAGTAAGTCTTTAATTTTCCAGGACTGTCGCACACACACAAAATACGGTTAAAAAGTTGTTGGGAATTCACACTAACTTGTTTTGATCGTACCAATGCTGTCTTCTGCACTGCTTGAGTCTTAACCATATCCTTCCTGTGAAGTTTAATATCATGGAAGTTAGTTCCCTTCATTTTGGCTATGGCAGAGAGACCGACATCATAAGCTTCATCGCAGTTTATTGAGTCATCACACACGAATCCAGATGTCAATGAAACTAATTCACCTGATAGTTTTGTAAAACGATTGTGTGTTTGGAACCATGTTGTAAATGTTTGCAGGTCCGACAAATCTCTTTCTCGTCTAGATACGCGAAGTTTGACATGCTGCGCATTGTGCTGAATTGATGCCCCAAAATAAGCTTCCACATCATGAATTTGTAAGAAAAAATGTGTTCCGAAGACCCATTTTGATAGAGTGCTGTCGGTTATGCTTCGTCCATGAGTTAGGCCCCCAACGGGTTTCATGGGACGCATCAAACCCTGTTCTATGCACATGTCATGTTTATGTCTACGTAGAGTCTAGGAGAGATAAGAGGTCGTCGACCCAGCGCCGCGCCAGTGGTTCGAACTAGATGCTTTCGTCATTACGGCTCCAACTATTACTTTAAAGCTTCAGTTAAGTAGCCTTTTTGGTGATCTTTGTTACTTACAGTTTGAATTTTGTTTATGTGCTGTGTTATAAAATGTGTATGGGAGTGGTGGGATGTACTTGAAATGTATGCTAAAAGTGCATGAAATTTAGGGGCTAATAAAGTTTTTCCTACATTATCAACTATCCCTGACACGTTAGATCAAACGAACGCTGTTAAATGCATTAAAAATTATTTTTGGAAATTGTAGCACCTTTATTCTTCCTGTTACACCACGGGCACGGTCGGCTCACGCTGCCCGCCGACTACCGGGCGCTCACGCGCTCAAAACCTAGCTACTGCTTTCTATGTACTAGTAGAGTAATATACATAGCTATATATGTTTATATCCGATATACTCGGGAATATATGTGCTAAAACTTTTATTCGAAGCATTTTTTCATTTTCCACGAATAAAAATATGGCTTTGCATAGGTGGCTAAAAATATTGTTTTTTACAACATTTCGTTGATTTACGGGAAAACTGCTGCACTTACCATAAATTAAGCTATTATAAAAGCTGTGGAATATTTATCAGGGAATGAAACTGTAAATAATATAACCTTAAGAAACTTTTGGTTAAAAAGTTGTATGCGATTGTGTAAAAGTTTACATCTTAAACTTAAAGGGGAGTAGGGGGGGATTTTCGGGACTTTTGAAAAAATGTCTGTCTAATAGTGATGTACTACTGGGATAAAATTGAGCTTTACCAGAGAAAGTTCCGACATTCACTGTTTTTGGCCCTTTAATGTCTGGGCTAAAAAGCCACGCGTTTCGAACCGGACTATCCCTTCTTGTTGTCCCCGGGATTGACGTCAGCAGTTATATCCTGCGAGACTCGTAAAAGTTTACGGGCTCCGATGTTTGGTAATCAAAATACATTCAAAGATACCCTTTAGTCAGTGAATTGTTCAGTTTTTCGTACGACACTCCTTTGAGGAAGCGTTTTCTGAAGAGGGTGCTGCAAATTGCACTAACAACTCCAATTGTAACAAACGAGACGGACAGAAGTTTCGGTACATCGAAAGGAATTAAGTCTTCCCTTGGGGACTCCATGGGTCAAGACAGGCTTAATTCCTTGACCATTTGTTCCATTCACAAACAGGAAATTGGTGAAACCCCTAACTTCAACAACAGAGTAATTTAAATGTTTGCCGCCCAGAAGAATAGACGTGCTGAGCTCTTTTACAAGTACAGTATGTGCCAAAATATACAATACTGGAAATTATGTTACTCTTATTACCTTACGTATCGAGATAATAGTGTAAATGTTCAAAATGTGGTTCATTGCGCTGTAGATAGTGTACATAACGGTCATGCAAACTTTCCAACATATTCTGGAACGCAGGTTGCTGCTGAGCCCCAAAGAACGAGACGATCTTCTGACGTAATGCAGAGATATGTATGAAGCGGTTTCTGTACTATAGTGTCTGGCCTCTCGAAACCAAGAAAGCGAGTTGTTTGGCGATTGATAAAGCCATCCAAGTGAATTTGACTTTCCTCGAAGAACCACACCTGGAACAATAAATCTGGATCCTCGTACACCATGCCCCAAAATCGTGCACAATATTCTACCCTGACATGCCTATCGTGCTCCGCCAGTCGTTGCCCAACCTGTATTCGATACGGAAATCCACCTATGTCTTTAAACAGTCGTCGAAGTGACGTATTGCTGATGTTTAATTTCGGGGATGTTTGCCGAAGACTTCGCTTTGGAGACTGCAACACCTGATTGACGACACGTCCACGATTTTCATTTGTGGACACAGTTACTGGCCTACCAGAGCTTCCCTTGCGTTGACACAATAC